>SEMN01000584.1:0-319574 GCA_005408345.1 Macquaria australasica | reverse complement strand
CACGCCAAAGTTAGTCACGGAGTTCCACAAGGTTCTGTGCTTGGACCAATTCTATTTACCTTGTATATGCTTCCTTTAGGCAATATTATTAGGAAGCACTCCATAAATTTTCATTGTTATGCAGATGATACCCAATTATATTTATCGATCAAGCCAGATGAAACCAATCAATTAGCTAAACTTCAAGCATGCCTTAAGGACATAAAACCTGGATGACCTGCAATTTTCTGATGTTAAACTCAGACAAAACCGAAGTTATTGTACTTGGCCCCGAACACCTTCGAAACACATTATCTAAAGATATAGTTTCTCTAGATGGCATTGCCCTGGCCTCCAGCGAAACCGTAAGGAGTCTTGGAGTTATCTTTGATCAGGATATGTCCTTTAACTCCCAAATAAAACAAACTTCAAGAACTGCCTTTTTTCATTTACGTAACATTGCAAAAATCAGGCACATCCTATCTCAAAAAGATGCAGAAAAAATAGTCCATGCATTTGTTACGTCTAGGCTGGACTATTGCAACTCTCTATTATCAGGCTGCCCCAATAAGTCCCATAAGACTCTCCAGCTGATCCAGAATGCAGCGGCACGTTTACTGACAAGAACCAGGAAAAGAGATCATATTTCTCTTCCAATATTAGCTTCTCTACACTGGCTCCTGTAAAATCAGAATAGAATTTAAAATCCTTCTCCTCACCTTAAAGCCCTAAATGGTCAGACATCATATCTTAAAGAGCTCATAGTACCCTATTACCCCACTAGAGCACTGCGCTCCCAGAATGCAGGGTTCCTTGTGGTTCCTAGAGTCTCTAAAAGTAGAATGGGAGCCAGAGCCTTCAGCTATCAAGCTCCTCTCCTGTGGAACCAGATCCCAGTTTGTGTACGGGAGGCGGACAACCTCCTCACATTTAAGAGTAGGCTTAAGACTTTCCTCTTTGATAAAGCTTATAGTAGGGCTGACTCAGGTGACCCTGAGCCCCCCCTTAGTTATGCTGCTATAGGCCTAGACTGCCGGGGGACTTCCTATGATGCACTGAGCTCCTTTCTCCTCCTCTTCCTCTCCATCTGTACGCCCTCATATCCCATCAATGCTTGTTATTAATTCAACTTCTTCCCGTAGTTGTGTGCTTTCTCTCTCTCTCTCTCTCTCTCTCTCTCCCCTTCTGTTGCTTTCTGCAGGTATTTCTGCCTCTGGAGCTGTAGAGTCTGGGTCTGTGGTTGCTGCCGCCTGCTGCCCCTGTGCTCCTGCTCTTCACCCGCTGCTGCTATTGCTGTTGTTGCTGTTGTAGTATTGCTATTATAATGTTGCTCTTAGTGTTGTTTCCGTTGGTGTTAACATCAATGCCATTACCATATCTATACTGTATTGTGCTGCTGTATGTTCTCTTTCCTCCTGCTCTCTCTCTCCCGCTCCCCCCTTCACCCTTCAACCCAACCGGTCGAGGCAGATGACCGCCCACCTTGAGCCTGGTTCTGCTCGAGGTTTCTACCTGTTAAAAGAGAGTTTTTCCTTGCCACTGTCGCATAGTGCTTGCTCATGGTGGGAACTGTTGGGTCTCTGTAAATATAAAGAGTCGGTCTAGACTTGCTCTATTCGAAAAAGTGCCCTGAGATAACTTTGTTATGATATGGCGCTATATAAATAAAACTGAATTGAATTGAAT
Source organism: Macquaria australasica (assembly GCA_005408345.1). NCBI lineage: Eukaryota > Metazoa > Chordata > Actinopteri > Centrarchiformes > Percichthyidae > Macquaria > Macquaria australasica. Next base: position 317,909 of record SEMN01000584.1, on the reverse strand, counting down.
TGAACATACAACAACAGCAACCTGTGACACCAGCTTGTTATGACCAGGTTCAGAAGAAATATGTCAATGAAAATTATGTTAAAGTAGCAGTTACAGGATTACAGGCAGTAAAACACATTCAAAGTTAGGGCCATTGGTCTCAGTATCAATGACAGACAGGCCCAGAGACTAGCTGTAGCATGTCATTCCCCAATCTCGAATTGGATAATAAAAAAAAAAATTAAAAAAAGGTCACAAAACAAAACAAAAAGACAGCTGGGCACTGTCGTTTTGAGCTAACGTTACTCAAACAGCAGGAAATAGTGCATTTGTTAGGGATTATTTTTTTGGGGGGGATTGACTCAAAATAAACTACAGTGTGTGTGTTCATGGTAATGAAGGAACATGTCCCCCAATACGTGTTAGGAGGATTGCTGGTTTTGGTCTTTTCATGACACATATATACTGTATATATATACATATTATATATGTATAAGAAATACAAGAAATATATCCCTCCTGGTGTAGGCTGGCAACATATATATACGTAAAAAATTTGTCCCTGCGGGCGGTCTATTCCTCCTTCAAGCTCGGGTCCTCTACCAGAGGCCTGGGGGCAGCTGGGCACTGCCCCCAGGCCTCTGGTAGAGGGTCCTGCACAGTATCTTAGCTGTTCCTAGGACTGCACTCTTCTGGACAGAGATCTCGGATGTTGGTCCTGGAATCTGCTGAAGCCACTCTCACAGTTTGGGTGTCACAGTGTTCCGATTACCACGGGGGCCGCTGTTGCCTTCACTTTCCATATATTTTCTTGTTCTTCTCGCAGCCCTTGGTATTTCTCAAGCTTCTCGTGTTCCTTCTTCCTGATGTTGCTGTTGGGATTGCTACATCTATTACTACTGCCTTCTTCTGCTGTTTGTCCACCACTACTATGTCTGGTTGGTTCACCATCACTAGTTTGTCAGTCTGTATCTGTAAGTCCCACAGGATCTTAGCTTGGTCATTCTCAACCACCTTTGGGAGTGTGTCCCACTTTGACCTTGGGACTTCCAGCCCATACTCAGCACAGATGTTCCTGTACACTATGCCAGCCACTTGGTTATGGCATTCCATGTATGCCCTGCCTGCTAGCATCTTACACCCCGCTGTTATGTGCTGGATTGTCTCAGGGGCATCTTTGCACAGTCTGCACCTGGAGTCCTGCCTGGTGTGGTAGACCCCGGCCTCTATCGATCTTGTGCTCAGAGCCTGTTCCTGTGCTGCCATCATTAGTGCCTCTGTGCTGTCTTTCAGTCCAGCCTTTTCCAGCCACTGGTAGGATTTCTCGATATCAGCCACTTCTTCTATCTGCCGGTGGTACATACCGTGCAGGGGTTTGTCCTCCAATGATGGTTACACCTGCTCTTCTTCCTCATCGGGATTCTGCTGTTTGAGGTATTCCCTAAGCAACTCATCACTTGGGGCCATCTTCCTGATGTACTCATGGATCTTTGTTGTTTCATCCTGGATAGTGGCTCTGACGCTCACTAGTCCTCGCCCTCCTTCCTTCTGCTTAGTGTACAGTCTCAGGGTGCTGGACTTGGGGTGAAATCCTCCATGCATTGTGAGGAGCTTCCTTGTCTTTATATCAGTGGCTTCTATCTTATTATGCCAGCAGGGTATCTGATGACGGGCAGGGCGTAGGTGTTGATAGCTCGGACCTTGTTCTTCCCAGAACAGCAGTGGGGACAGAGCATCTCCTTGGTATATGCCGCACTTGATGGTGACTTGTGCAATTGGCTTCAGGTTGGCCTCTAGGGTCGTTTTCCACATCGAGTCGTAGGCTTTCTTGTCCAGGCGGTGCACAGATTAGTCTGTCTGGTCTTCCAGTCTCGGGTGACTGCTCTATCTGCCAGCAGCTTGTGTTCTTACCAATTCCTTTCTGGGCCCCGCTAGTGCTGCTGTTATGTTATTACATTCTATTTATTCTCCTGGCTTCTTCAGGTGGGTGGCCAGGGCTGAGAGTCTTTGTTTGGCAGTCTCCAGGGCCTCAGGTATGGGCAGCTTGTTGTACTTCTTAGGCAGCCCTTTCTTCATCACACCTTTCTGTAGTTCTGATAGCTGGCTAACTTTCCTCCATGTTACCTAAACCTTGGCCTCCAGCCTCCTTCTCCATGGAGGATACTGCTCTTTATGGCTTCTCTTGTTCATCTTGTAGCCAAGCAAGGATCACTGTTCATGTGGTGTATATCAGCTTGTTGGTCTCAGTGATGGTCGCAGTAGGGATTGTCCCTACTGCTGCATTCACATCTTCTAGTAGACTTTCAGAGGGTACTTCACTTAGTCTTGGTAATCGGCCACGGAGGTTCCAGGTGTCCAGCTTAGTTATGATCTTCAGTCACAGGTCAGCTGCTCTTGTGTCATGCCTCTCTGCATTGTATAGGCTTGTAGTTATTGGGGCTTGGTACCCAATTTCGGGTGGGGATGATGATATCTTCCCCCCTGACCTGTTGTCCTGGCTCCCCCTTGCCGTAGCATTCATGTTGTACCTCTTCAATCTGTAGTTGTGATAGCAGCCATTGCGGATGTTGGAACACTGAGCTACTGTTTCTTTGTTAGTCTAGATGTTGGGTTTCGAAGAATCCATTGGTCCCTATATATATATATATACACACACACCCACACACACACACACACACACACACACACACACACACACACATATATGTAACTTATAACTTACATTAACAGTTAAATACATGTATTTGTCGACATGCTCCATCGCCCTGGAGATAGACGGTGCTCTTGTTACTGTTTCATTTCTTCCATTTCTTCACAGTTCACAGTTGGTTTAATCTTAGACAACACCAACAGATTTAATCTGTTTGTCTTTTCATTTTTTCTGTTTAATATTGTTTATATATAAAAAATATTAATAACTCTTTTTTATTGTGCTTTAAGTTTTGTTCATTAAGCACTATCAAATACTATTATTATTATACAAATTCACACAATTCAATACGTTTTGTGCATTGGTGCTGAGTCATTCAAGAGAGAATCATGATGGATTGAACTGTTGTTGAACTTTTGTTTCCATCACTGCTAAAACAGACAAAAATGATATTAGAAAGTGCTAAAAAGTGACATATAGAATATAAATGAATGACATGTCAACATACATCAGACAAAATGATATGTCCATCACAGATTAAAGGATTTGTCGACTTTCTGTCCAGGTGACAAATTATAAAAAAGCAAGTGAATTTCTCAAACGTCAAACACATGTCTTCATTATCATAAGTGAAAGATAGGCAGGACATTTATTAATGTGTATTATAATCTGTTTGCAATGTCTGACAATTGACCTGAAATGCTATTGAGATGTATGACAAATAACAGGAAATATGTTATGAGAGCAAATAAGAGTTTTTTATATGCACACCAAACCAAGTCCCTGTGGCCGCAGTGGCAGTTGCTGGAGGCTTGTTTTGTATGAGCAGCCCAACGTAATCTACATGCAACATGTCATAACAACCCCGACCTCAACTGAAGTCAATCACCCACACTGTTTTCCTGTGTCCCAGTTTGCCCCTCTTTTCTGGGTTTGTCAGATCCTGATGCTAGAGATTGGAATCAGGTCAGTGGGCTGCTATCTCCACTCAGCCATTAGATAGATATCTACTCTCTCTGAGAGCTGCTGACTGCACAGCTTACCTGCCGCTTCACCCTGTTCCTCACACACTCACACACACACACACACACACACACACACACACACACACACACACACACACACACACACACACACACACACACACACACCACACACACACACACACACACACACACACACTAAACAGCTCAAACCAGACATGTTCAGGATCACATCCAGCAAACATGGAAATCTGTAATACATGCTGAGATGACTTTATGAAATCTGGGACAAAACTGAAAATGCCCTTCTTGTTTGGGTTGATGTGGGACTTTCCAACATCCTACATGATTGTCTGTAACATGCATGCACAGTGTCACCTTCACAATGACAGGCAAATGGTTTTCAGTCATGTTTTCTCTCCATCCAAACACTGCAGAAGCTCATTTCACTGATAACACTGGTCAACTTGTCACCCCCACAAAATGACCCTCATAAAGAGTTTGATATGTCCCAGAACTGGTTCAGAGCACGGAAATAGACTGTGAGGAACACTGGACCAAACAGAGAAGTAGGCCTATAGCCATTGCTTATTATGCCAGGGCTACGTTTGGGTTTGGCCAGCCTTCTTACTGTGGTGATGATGCAGGATAATCTATGTTATTTGTATGCAATAATCATATTTATGTTGATGTTTTCCTGATATATTCGTGTTATCCCTGTTTATTAAGATTATCGTAGTTCTTCTTTGAACAGCAGTCAGCAATCTTGATACAGTTGTTGAATGATCTAGGTCAGTGCTCATTCATTCATTTTTGAGGACTTCTGAATCTTTATGTATAATTAATGAATATATAAAATCAAATGCAAATACAACATAAACTTTGACTTTCTACATTTTTTGTATGAATTTAACCAGAATGTTTGGGTTTCTCCATCACAAACTAAATGCTGTCAGTGTGAAGGTAAAATATAGAAATTGTTCCAAATTATTTACAGATAATAAAATAAACTGAATAAAACTGAAGATTAAAAATTACACAAGTATTAAGTAATGTTTTCTTTAAATATTTCTATTAGTGTCTTTGAGTATAGGTGCTTTTGTTACATCTTAAGTGCTTTTTCACTTAAACAGAGTTTGTCTGTCATTTACTTATTTTGTGGTTTTCATTGAAAGTACAAACGTCACCTCTCCGTTACAAAATGTGAAATGTTCAGAAACTTTTTTTCTGGTCAGATTTCTCACCTGATTCCAGAGTGAATCTTGACACAACAGTCAGTGAAGTTTTCACATGCAGTGATGGAGAGGTAATTCTTTTCTTCTGGGAACTTCCCTCATATGAGTGAGCACCATCACATGTGCTGCTGAATATGAATATAGTGATGTTAAGTCAAATGTGATCCTAAAACTTCACCAGGAGTAGTTCTGACCCAGACTTGTTACCAAGCATGACAGCATGAATGCACAAATTAATGCTACAAAAAGAACCTTGTATACATTTAAGTCCTTTCTTACGATCGACCCACCGGGCTTACAGTGAAGCTAGACGGCTAATGGTGGCATTGATTGACTTTGTAAAGTTTTTGTTGTTTCTGTGTGCTGAATCTGTTTTTAAGTGCATGTCATTATGAGCCTATAAGGTTCTGTAAGGTTGTTGAGTGCAATTCATTTATGAAGAAACAGCTCCATGAACACTTGAGTGTGTGAATATGTGACATCTTGCTTTTGATGGTGAGATTCAACCTTTAACCTCCAAGCTAGTAGTATAGTTTTAAAGCAACCCTCTTCACCTGCAACACTGTGACCCATGGCATCAGCCTAAATATGGAATGTATCAAGCACATCAGAGGGAGGGAGGACCCCCAACTGACTGACTGACTGACTGACAACCCTGTTGGAGATAAACACCAACAGTGGAAAAACCTCAAGCGATAATTCTGCTTAGCTGACACAATATCAGAGTGATAGCACAGATCTGCTTATGTGTGCATTTAGACAGAACAAGGTGTCTTCACCAAGTGACGAACAACACACACACACACACACACACAACAAACATGCACAGAGGCGGCGGAATGAGAAACAACCGTTTCAACAAGCGTGTCAAAATGTTACAGATGCTCCCATCTGATAACAGAAGTTCGCATTATTTCTGAGAAGCAAGCACACCGCAACACCCTGTTTTCCGACCCCTCATCCGCTGAATGCAGCAAAACAACACAGCGGAAGCATGTCAAGCCGAAGGCGAGAGCTGCTTTTCGCAAAAATTACCCTGTAGAGATACGGAGACCACAATGACCTGATTGAGCCGATAGCAATAAGTGCACAATATTCTACAGAAAGTCTCCGGAGGACGGAGGCTGCTCCGGTCGGTGTCACAAATAGGACTCAACGGTGAGCCTGAACATCACAGGTCAGCTGGACGGGGTTCGAGACTCCCGCCAACCAACACCCATCACCTTCCGCCCATGTTTTCCCCTCTCCCTCTGTCTCTCTGCAGCTCTGGCCCATGTAGCCGGCTACACTTTGGTCTCCGCTGATGGAAGGCAAATAACAAGCCACATAAAGGGTCTGCTCTCTGTCCACGGACACACACATACATGCACAAATTCACACAGCCAAACACAAGATAACAGGGCCTCTGCGAGGGGGAGGGTGCGGGGGAATCGGGGAGTTGAGGGTCGAGGAGGGGTGGGGGAGTATGGTACTGCCCCACACAAAGGCAGCCCTGAAATAGCCCACTCGCACAATGAGACCTGCCACTCTGTCTATGAGATAATGTCTAATTGAAAACACTGCAGCCATTGTGCTCCTGTCACCAGCTCTATTGTCCAGATAGCCCTCTCCCCCCCACACCTCTCTTTTTCCATTGACGCGGCGCAATTGTTCCTCACCATTGTGGCAACCCTACTCTCTCTCTCTCTTTCTCTGTCTCTCTATCTCCCCCTCTCTCTGTATTGTTATAATTTCATTACTTATTTGTTTTTTGTTCCGCTTCTCCTTTCACTCCCCTGCAGACCTTTTGTTCACCATATTTAGGCACTTCATTGGGATCTGCTGCCAATGTGTGTGTGCGTCTGTGTGTGTGTGTGTGTGTGAGCAGGTGTCCATTTCACGAGGAGATAAAAACAGGAAGCAAGATAAAATAGTTCTCTGGGATGAAATAAAGCCCTTGCAGGCATCACAGAGGGGGAGGTTGGTTTGTTCAGCTTTTGATTCTGGTAATATGAAACATGGCCCTCGTGTTTCTTCGTCCTCGGAGACAAGAGGACAACAGGCATTGTCCTGAGTGAATTACAGTCTGTGCAGAAACAGCCTTTTGTTGAAATTGTTGCAGCCTGCCCATGTCCAGAAACTATGGACAACCTATCACCTGTTGACACAGATATTTGGCGGAGACAAGGCAAATGTGGATCATGAATCATGGGAGTGATGAGGCCCGTAGACCTGAGGAGACTCACAGTAATGCACCAGAGGCCCGTGGGACTTGTGCTTGGCTGTGACAAGCCTGTTGCTGTATGCAGAAGAATCTCCTGCGCCTCATCTTATAGCTGCTTTTTCTTCTCAACAGCAGATTTGTTCTCTGCAAGTATTATGGCATTAAGTGTTACAACATGCTGTAAGGATCAAAACCTTACAGTAAGTAAACCACGTCAACCAAATTCGGATTATCTAGAAGTGGTTCACCACTCTGGCCACCAATTTTCCAAGTTCTATTGTGTCCTAATTGTCCATTTATCTCTTGTTATGTGTTGAAAAAAACAAAACAGTTTTGAGTTTTTTTTATAACAAAATCCCATTCATGTATACAGTGAAATGTGATTTTGGGGTGTACGTAGCTAGCAGAGCAATATCATAGTAGGATCTGTGTGTTTGGATTTTAGCTGGCAAATACTTTTACATTTCCAGAGAATGTGGTTGAGGTCTAATTAATTAAAAAAATTTAAAAAATTAAAAAAAAAGTGTAAAAACACTGAGAGATCAATCTTCTAACTCTAGGCAAGAAAGCCAGTAAGTGTATTTCCCAAAACGTTGATGTGTTTTAGAAATTTGAATGCATTATTTTCTACCGTTCCAGTCAGCGACTGATTTCCAATCATTTCTGTAAAGCATAAAAATCTAAACTTGCTTAACTTGTGTAATCCATCACCTTGAACATCAATAACACATTCATTTTAGGCAGAGTAGAATGAACATTATGAGGTGATGCAGTGAATACTTTTGAGCAAATAATAAGCATTCTGTATTATACATCTGAATAAAATCCCTTTTAGGCTTTTATGGCTCTGGGGATGGCAATGATGATCTGTCGGTCGGTAGGTCCACCACTTTGGTCCAGAATGAAATCTCTCAACTGGATGGATTCAGATGAATTTTTGTACAGACATTCTTGGTCCCCAGAGGATGAATCCTACTGACTTTAGTGACCTTTCCTCTAGTGTCACCAGGTCCTGTGAAGTATCTCAACATCTACTGAATGGATTGGCACAAACTTTTGTACAGACATTCGTGGTACCAGTAGCACTATCATCAGGTCAGAATGTGTCCAATACTTTGGTTAATGACCAAAAATACGTGCAAAACTAATGATATTCCCATCAGCCTCAACTGTATTTAGAAATTTGTGCTAATTATCAATTAGCATAATAATAACAATGTCACTGTGAACATGTTAACATGTAGCTCAAAGCACCACTGTGCCTAAATACAGCCTCACAGAGCTGCTAGCATGGCTGTAGACTCTTAGTTAAAGTTTATTATTTATTTGTCAGATATATTGGAGAGCTTTCAGAAGACAGTAACTAATCCAATCTCCACAAGATTGCCGCAGCAGTTCCAAGTGAAGGTGTGTGAGCTGCCAGCTGGGCTGCTTTTCATGTTGTCTGAGGTGGATGAACAATCCCTTCCCTATTATTAAGAGCTATTGCTCTTAATATGGTCAACATGCTTGGAAGCACACACATCTCCTGTGGCAATTTGTCCACTCTGAGTGAGACATGTGAGGTTGACAGACAGCAGCAGAGACGACAGATGAATCATTGTTCCTGGGCCTTGCGAGTGGAATGTAAGTATGGTAACTTGTCTTTAGCCGCTCTTCTACACTAACAAGTCAGGCCACAAATGTCACGTTGATTGAAAGAATTGCTCACAACAATGATAATTATTCCCTCTATTGAACTTCTTCACTGTCAGCAAATCAACACACTTCATTTGAGCATTTTGCTCTGTGGAGCAACTGAAAGGTGCCGGATCTGACCATGACTGAATTTTGACAGCAATATCAATAAACCTGAAGATTGATTAGACATGGCAGCACTTAACATGGCTCCTGATTTCTCTTTTGGCTCATACTGTGTTTTTAAATCATTTAACAGTGGTAATTAAATGCAGGATCTTTCCTGATATTTGGTTGGTTTTGTCCTTTTTTGTCACATTAGAAGCTTTTTAAACTAGCTTTTTTCACTAGTGTGGCATTTAATAATAACATATATTTGTTGAAACTATAATACTTAGTTTGGTAACGCTTTAGATTACAGCCCACCAATTACTGTGTCATTATTTAGTGTACACAGGATATCAATAAATGACTTGTTGGGTACATACTACATGTTACAAGTACAAAGGAAGAAGACGGCAGGTTAGGGAACAAGGGGGGAACAACTCTGAGTCATAAACAAAAAACAAGTTTGAGAAATTGCACTGGTGCACTGTTTTTAGATATGGATTGCATATAATTAGGGCTTAGTCTGAGAAGAAGGGCGTGCCTTTATAGCTATAATAGTTTATAGCTTTATAGATTATGTTTTTCAAATGATGATTAAATACTGGGCTGTAAAATAAACTCCTCCATTGTTCTGTAATTGTAGTGTAGTTATGGAGTGTTACAGTATTTCATGACATAGCTGTTGTGAAAGGACACATATGCCAAGTCTGCTGGTACCATGTTTGTTGTGTAATTAATCAATATGTGCTGGGTGATTACATTTACATTGTAATTTACTCCTAGGTTCTGTAAGTATTTCCTTGGTACCCCGTTTGTAAAGGTTTTTGGAAGATGACCAAAGGGTTTGCCATCTCATTAAAGATTCTGTCGCTCAGGTTGCAGAGTGACCTGAGTGATTTTGACCTTGCCTAAAGTGTCAACTTGCAGTCTGTATATTTAGCAGATTGGCTGCACCACACTGTGAATGTTGTGGTGAGTGGATTTTGTCTCCACTTCACATGCATACCTACCTGTTGCTGCATTGATGCTGCTGATTGCTCAAACAGTCACACAAAACTGGGAATGTTTTTTTCATTCAGAAAACTGGAGATCTCACACACACACACACACACACGCACACACACACACACACGCACACACACATACACAAAGAATATTCCTATATCATAACTATAGGAAGTCTGCAGGAAACTCACTTCATACTGACATTATAGTGAGACAGCGTGCATCGTCCTTCATTCATTGGTTTTAATTTGGAAACTTAACTTTCTATCTCCACAGTTCACAGCTACTTGATTCAAATAGACTAGACGTGTAACAGCAGATCGATGCAGCTGGTGGACACAGCAGCACAGTTTAACATGTTGAGTCTGACATTCACACCTCTGCTGGCTGGAAGCAGAAACATCTGGCAGATATTTCAGCCTCACACATCATGAGATGCTGAGTACATACAGAAACCGGGACCTGGAATGGTTCTGGTACAATGGTGAGAACTCAGAAGCAGAATGCAGATAAGGCAGGTAAGATGAGAGGCAGTTTACTTGGTGAAAAAGGCAAAACAAGTTCAGCAACAGGTAGGCAGTCAGTGAGGCAAGCAAGTTCAGAGGGAGCAGGCAAAAGACAGAAAGTAGGGGTAAAAACAGGCAGGCAGACAGGCAAAAGGGCTGGAACACTAAGGTGAGAGCACAACAGATGATCTGGCAAAGGGGACCGGCATGTGAGCAGGTGCATATACCCTGCAGGTGTGTGGGCGGGAAGGAATCAGGTGTGGAAAGGCGAGAAGGGGCGAGGGCCACTGCTGGTTCGGGTCTGAAATGAGAAAAGAGTTAGTATCAGGAAAACATGATGAATGGGATGAAAAACTGTTTAACATGAGTGAAGTGGAGGCTGAATCTGGGACATGAACTGTACTGTCAAAGCTACAACCAGTCACAACTAATAAAAAGTGCTAGTGAATAAAAAGTTTTAGTAAAATACTCTGACTAATGATTTTTACTGCCCAACTTCATCGCTAGGATGTGGAGACTCTGCTGCACAGAGTTTTACAACCGAAAACGACAAAAGAGCGATCAGAAAGGTTTTAAACGACTTCCATTGTCAGAAGCTGTGGTGCCCCACTGCAAAGGCCACAGCAGCCCATCCAGTCTAGTGGGGATGGGGTCTAAGAGACAGGATGATGGCTTAGATGAAGAAATCATGGAAGGTAGTTGGTGAAGAAATTACTTGAGTAGTTCCATATTTAGAAATGAAACTGTTGCCTCTTGGTAACTAGGTGATGTAGGTGAACTGGGCATTTTGTCTTCTTCTCTCTGTAGGTCTGTGATACCGTACTGGGATACACCAGGAAACACTTCTCCTTCACAAAGCACCTTGTCAGTGGCACCTGGCTGCAGGGGGACAGGTTGGAACAGTACAAGATGGCATTTCCTGAAGATGCACTGAGCAACACCTTGAAGGTCTACCTAATGGTCAGGGTAAGCAAGATGAAGACAGATCTCAGTCTCATCTGCAGCAAGGATGAGTTCAAAGCCTGTCCTGGTGCTGTGGATCTATTCAGTCTTTTGAGAGACTGTTACTCTCCTAAAGATCCTCATCACCACACCCACTGCGGACTTTTCTCAGAAACACCATGACCCAGGAGAGGCTGGATGCACTGGCTATGCTGTCAATGGAAAAGAGACTGGTGACTGAGAACACCAACCAGAAGGAAAGGAAGGCAAAATGTATGTTCAAGTAGTACTCCAGTGTTTAGGCAGCATTACAGTGTGTTGTATAGTTGTTTTTTGCAGTGGCCTAATATGGATCAACATGCCACATGCCTTCCCTGCCTGTGCTCTGTCCTAATGCCTCACTGAATGGCATCATGTGTTGGGGAGAGAAACTAAATGAGAGTGAAGGTGGGGGTTGATTAAGCAGGTGGGACTGATCAGGGACATGGTCATGAACAGATACTGGGAGGGGACAGTTTGGTGTTACAGGAGACCAAATTTAACACAACCCTGCCTGTCACTTTTATGAAGTTATAAAAATAAACTGATGCATATTTCACTATAAAAATGGCCATAGCTGCCTGTGATCTACAAATAACAGAGGTCTGATAGCATTTCGTTGTACTGTCACGAGCAACAAAACCAAAAACATGTTATTAGCTACTTTGTCAGATAAAAAAAACATGGAAGTATAGGTGTGCAGATGTCATGAAACAGATATGATGAAAAATAAATTCTCATATGTTGGAGCGCTCTTTCATGCAATAACAAGATAACAATTATACAACAGTCCTCAAAAAGCGTCTTTAAATGCACCACGGACACTTTTTAAAACACAGCGGGTCTGACTTCTGAAGGACTAGAGAAGAAAGCAAACAAAACACTCTGTTACTTTAATTCGTGATTCTAAACTATCCGTCATCTCTAGATAGTGAAATGGTTCACACACAATATGATCATTCCACACCTGTTCTGCTGACCAGAGGCCTGTTCCAACAAGACAGTTTACCAAATAAGCCAGGCTTATTTCGTTTAGTCTGACTCATTTTTATTAAGCAAAAACTCAGTTACAATAGCAGCTTATGCCGGGAAACTAACCCAAACTAATACTGTAGCAACGGACCACATTTCCCATCATGTCCCATTTAATCCATGTTCGATCTCTCGTGCTGCTTCAGATTTATCATGACTACTTGAACCTGTGTTGAATTAGTCTGATTGCGTGAACTTGAATTGACCTTTATGGAACGGCTTTAGCCCCGACTGGTTTGTTAGGTTCATTCAAGTCAGGTGTTGGACTTTCTTAGCGTGCTTTAGGCTTTTTGTTCCTGCTCTGTGTTCCCAATGCCCACCTTCTCCCACCTCAACTGGAGAATAAAAAGGAGAGTGTGACGTTCAGAGATACAGAGATACTTGACATTGAAAAGCATTCACAGAACTGCACACACATACACTGTATTGTAAACCCAAGGCATCTGTCCAGATGAGCTTACCTGTTCCAAGGTTAGCTGGTCTGAAGTGATTCCCTGCTCCAACTTCTAGATCTTATCCATGAGCTTGTTATCCTGGGACTCCTGCACTAACTCTGCCTTATCATGCTGGAGCTAGGGGGGAAAAGGGGAGGATGGTGCATGGACAGAAGAGAAGAAGAGGAGGTGGACAAAATGAGAGAAATTAGAAAGAAGGGAGAGGAGCAAAAACACAAGAAGAGACTCATGGTGAGCCACATAAAGACAAACACACGGGTGTCAGATCATTTAGCTTACACTCTGAGAGTACAGCAGCACAGAAAGCCAATGTTTCAATTCTATTGGATGTATCCATGGTTCAACTTCCAAGAGAAATCAACTGTAAAGTAATGATTTGGCAACCAAAGTAACCGCCTTTGGCAGCTCACCAAGACAAAGAAAGGGTGCAGCTCAGCACTGATTCAACATGGGACGGTTGCGTGATGAATTATATAAGTGATTACTCATTATGAGGAAAGGGATGCAACTGCATTCATAGGAAAAATAACCATCTCCATGATGCTGCTAACAGAAACAGCTAGAACGCAGTTTGGTTGAACTTACTGGATTCACACAGATTCTAGTGCTCTGTAGTATCCTGGCTGAAAGAACAGACCACACCCAGGGCAGCCATTTTTCTTTAGGAACTGTTTTGATCATGATCAACTACCAGCTATTGTATAACAGGCCTCCTCCTCCAGCCCCCGGTGCTGTGTGGTGAGTCTGTGTGAAAACAGATCTGTTCATCTGCAGCCTGTGGACACCTTGCAGAGATATTTTATCCCACTGTCCTTCAAGCAGAGGCGCTTTGTAAGCAACACCACAACAGTGGCCACAGTGTGCTCCTGACTGTGTACATACTGTACATAATGGTCACTGTGTCAACGTTTTTCACCTCATGATCTCATGCATTCATAATAACTATTAGGCCAAACTAGTTGGAAACATTTGATCTGTTTCCTCTCAAAAAAGAAAAAACCTATATTGGCACATTAGAAGACATCAGAAAGGGGGACCCAAACACACACGAGTCCTTTGTCTGATGCAATTAGAAGGTCATTTGTAACTTTTTACACAGAGCAACAGTAAAGAATACACAAACAGCACACACAATATGTCAGGCCAGTACTCAGCATGATGTGTGCCATTTTGTTAAATGAGTAAAGTGTGGCTGTAAGGATCTTACTGTCATGCACTGAACAACATGGAATGATCATTGTTTAATATCTGAGAGCAGTGAGATGGTCAGTGTCTGAGATATTGCTGAAGCTTTCCTCCTCCTTTTCTTCCTCCCCCCTCAGTGCCTCTGCTCACTGACCCCTGCCACTTCTGGAGCAGCTTTGGCCAACATGTTCATCAGATCCCCAGTGTTACAGCCAAACAACCTCACAATGAAAAATGCCTTCACATTTCCTCGGTTTCACAAACACTGTTTGAAACAAAAAGCCCTTATCGGACCTGCATATTATTCACCGTGTTAATTGGAGGGAAAATAAATGTATTGTGCATCTCAATGCTGCTGTTAAAACAAGATAAGAACCATGTGAAGAAGTCTGAGCCAGTGGCTATTGAATGAATTGTTTAATAGAGAAAGTGTGAACAATTTGGAAACAGTTTTATTTTCCTTTTTCTGCTGTGCTGAGGCATGGCGTGGCTTATGTGACCAGTCCGGTAATCCCCTGCTAGATGCCATTTGATTGTCACTGATTCTGGCATTACCCATTCAAGCAACAAAGGTCAGAGGCCAAACACGATCAGACACGTTGAAACTTTAAACACACACAATCACCGCCCACAACAAACTGGTTTGATAACCCGACCACACCAGACATGGATGTAAAGTTGTGTGATTCCCCGTGACAGCAACCACTGTAAGCAGTATTTGCATTTCCACAGCTGTGCTGCACAATACAGTGAACTGCTGCAGATATGGAGGAGAGAATAATGGTTAGATTAATTTGAATGAGTGGGAGGTTATATTTCTTTCATTTACATAGTGAATTTTGTTACATTCTCAGCAGCTGTCAAGCTTTTCAAGCACCTTAGGCCACAAAGGACCTCACTTCTCTGTTCGCTTTTGTTCCCGACAAGTACAGCCACCTCGTATCGAGAAAGTGACAGCTTTGCATGAATTAGCCAAAAAGCAGCTTTACTTTCTGTCTTGATGACCGTGCATTTTTTTCCCAGCAGGTTTCAGAAAGGTCTCATGAGCTCAAGGATCATACAGTTTTCACAAATCATATTGAAACATGAAAATCAACAAAATTGTGATTTCAAGGTTATTAGATGTGTTTTGAGAGTAACCTGAGTAAATATAGTACAAACAAATAAGGGCGAATGCTGTGAGGTGAGACGCCACCGACCATAACCTGCTTTCACAGCAGCTGCTGATGGAAAAAGGCAGTAAACTGAAGTAGTACACTAAGAGATAATTATATCATGACTCACATTAGTAAACTCCATATTTGGTAAAGCGCGGGCACAGAAAATAAAAACATGATTACACATGTTTCTATAATTCATGTGCTTCCTACATGACAGAGTAGAGCCACTCCACCCTGTACTGAATCAAACTGATTGTCTCCTTTGAATCAAGCTAATAAACATGTCAGTAATCAGCTAACCCTTACTGACTGCTGTCACCTCCCAGAGTGATACCATCGACTGGAGAGAACAGTGCCACAAATCCCCCCCTGTGTGTCACACACACACTGAATAGGTGCATGGCTAGGTAGAGGGTTCACATACAGGCTGAAACAACCCTCCATCACAGTACTCACAAAACCACCTGCTCTAACTCCCAGTCATTGGCCTCAACAGTTCATCCATATCAACACATCTGGAGACCAAATGCATGATGTGGCCCTCAAGAGATCTCGATATGTAAGAGTATGCACCAAGTATTTTAAAGCCTGCACATGTTCAGATCTCATCATTAGGTGACCTGACTAATGCCCTTCATGATAAAAACCCAATAGTTTAAGTAGTCTACTCTATAGTGAGCGGTAAGTGTTGCTCCCTCAAAGATTCCCGCAATGCAACAAAAAAAAGCAGTGTGCATGAAATGCATACTATTTTTTACTAGCAATCCCAAAATGCAATGTGTCCCACTGCTTAGATAAATTAGGGACTCTACAGCAAAAGTTACTGCTCACTATATAGTAAACTACCAAGTGTCTGTTATAGATGGAGGAGTGAATGAGTAAGCGAGGGAGTGATTACACACACAGCTTTGTGGACATTTTCAGGGACACTATGTAGTGCACAGCCTTTACTCTTAAAATCCTCACACTCAAATAAAATGACAAAAAGTTTTTTAAGCAGGAAAGAACAAACATGAGGTATGGTGTGTTTACTTCTTTCAAATCTGTTTTGAGCTAAAATGTAGTTTAACTGTGTCACAAGCAGAAAGGAGTCATCAAATCAGCAAAGTGACTCAATAATGTTATATATATATATATATATATATATATATATATGTTATATAACAGTATCCAGATGCAGTTTCCTGACGTTAGCCACCATAAGCTGCTGTACCAGACCAAACAGGGTCTGAGCCTAACAGCTGCGTTGTGGCCACTAATATGAGGCAACAGAGCAGGAGAGTCACAACAATATCAGTAAAGGTAAGAAACTGAGCCAAACACTGTCTCCTCTCAATGTGTGGGTATCAGTTGCTCTCAACAACACATCCAGATGAGTGACAGTTTAAACTTGGCTAGGTAACAACGTTCATCCTGCCTTAAGGCCAAAAGTTGTAATGTTCCCTCTCATTCCCAGTGAGTATAAATATTCAAGTACACAATGTTTCCGCCCACAGATGTTATTGTTGTACCTAATAATAAGTGACATAATAAATATGTAATCAAACTGTGACAGACAGTTTTTTAGAAAAGGGCCAATATCGGCTCAGACTGGCAGTCTAACTGGAGCTGTGTCCCAGGCACGCTATGAATATCCTGTCAGTCAGCGAAGCAGGAAACACACAGCCAGCGGGTTGTCTGGCTGGCTCTACCAGGCCTGCAAGGGTCAAGCCTGTCAGGTGGGGGTCAGGCAGGTGAGGCACATAGTGAAACAAAGAACCACCACCACCACCCTCCCCACTCCTCCCCCATCCCGTCTGCCTTCCTTTCCCCTCAGAACAATCACCACCAACAGGAACAGGAAGTGATGTAGAGAGGAGGTTGATCTAACCAGGGCAGTTCCTCTGGCCGGGTCAGACGAGGAAAGAGAAGGTAGGAAAGACAGGCGTGGAAATGAGAAAAGATAGAAAACACACACATGGCAAGTGCTTGCAGGGTATCCTGTTTGGGTGTGTGTATGTAACTTTCCTATATATAGAATATTCCAGTAGTGTTGTCTGTGGTGTTTACTAGTGACTTACAGTATCGAGTATTAGGGGAAAGAGTGTTTTTTATCTCATGTGGTGTTATTTATCATGTACTATTCATCTATATTTATTTTATTATTTATTCCAAATGTTATCTTGAACACGGACAGATATCAGAAGATGCCCATATGGCCATGCCTGTGAAAAAGGCTGTTGTTGTTAACACTAGCCTCCTCATTGTTATTTTGACTCCAAGGCCTGTATGGCAGCCAGCTGGAGTGCCAGTATCTGCAGCGCCTCCCTTCTCTCAGTCTTCCTTGAGAATGTGAGCAGGCGTGTGGCATTGAGAGTCAGCAGCCCATTCCTGCTTTCATAGCACAAAGACAAGCATGTGGCACTTGACAGCGATGCCCGATGAGCGACGCAGTCTACCACAAGCCGCCGCTGCCCTGCCTTTTAAGATGTGGCCGAGGGGTCCCTGCCCTGAAAGGTGACACCTCGGCCTGCGCCACCAGGGCTCCTTGCGTCTTTTCTTTCCCCCCACTTGCGGACTCTTGTCTGTCCTCGGCTGCTACTATCCGTCACACTTTAGCCTCTGAGCAGGGGGACAAGCCTGTGTTGTATGTTATTAATACTATTGTTAACTGCACACTCAAGGCTGCCCCCCATGACTCAACTCATCATGTTACAGGTATATTGTGCACAACAGAGAAAATGCCAATCCTGCTTTATATAATACCATCTATAAATATCAGAGGCAATACCTTGGCCAATTATGGTTAGATGCAGGCTGTCATGATGCATCTGGCAACAGGCTTTCTTCTTGGCCTAAAAGCAGGAGCTGAGGTGGAGCTGAGGACTGTGGTGTTTTCTGAGATTAAATCTAAACACGAGTAGCCAATATATAAGAGACAAATGTCGGATTTATCTTTTATCTTCCCATGGTCCAGAGAAACTGCAGCTAACTTCACCAAACAGCTCAGAAATTCTGTCAAAATGCTGGTCCAGCGCCTGGTGTACCATTCGACATGGCACAGCACCCTCTGCAGGCTCTTATCTGGCCACTGCTTTGGGACCTGTGTTTATCAACTGCAAGTAAAAATCCAGCATTTTTATTCCTGCTTGCAAGAAAAAAAAAAGTTATTTATATTGTCTAATGAATTAAAAATGGCTATAAAACAAAGACAGAGGTGAGCACGCATGAATCATTCGTTAGCTGGAGCAATATGTATAATTCAGAGTAGGGTAGTTTTAACCTATGTTTTAAACATTTGATATATTTATAGATATTTGATGAGATACTGCATTTATCAGGTGTGCAAACAACAAGAATGAAGCTGGCATTGATTTTGTTTGCACTTGTCCAGTGTGTATGAAATTCTCCTTATGATTTCTCTCACGTATGTTGCAGAGTTTCTTTCCTGCTCCACTTTGATTTTCTTCCATTTCAGCAATTTCCTTTTATTTCATCCCCATTTATTAATCCCTATTTATATTACTCTTATAATTATAGTTTTACATGTAATTTGCTAGTGGAGATATTATGGATTCCACACAAGTAAAAATAACTTTTTAAAACATTTTAATCTCATGTTTTTGCAGAATAACACATCACTGGCTGTAAGGTAAGGCAGGTGAGGAGGGGTCATATTACATTACTCCAACCAAGACAAATGCTATGAAAAAAAACAGATGAGTGATTAATCACTAGAGAGCTGCTCCTTCAGGTTCCTTCCACAGCTTAAGGAGCAGCTGTCGAGGTGCAGAAGGTGAAGGAGGACATCGCTTGATAAATCTGTCTTCACTGTGATTTGTTCACACTCATTTTGGAAATCCAGTCGTGATAATTATAATAAATCAGTGCCATCATGATGGGAGTCTTAAACTAAGTATTATGTTTAAGCTTATTTCAGCAGTGTGGAAGCAAAGAAAGGTCGTGAGGATTGGAATCTTAAAACTGAATACTTCATGTTGAAATTTAAGTACCACTAAACTGAAATATTTTATCTGAATTTATGTAAGTGAATTCCCTTTTTGAAATTTGTTGTAATTTCAAGCTGTGCAATATTAACTTTGTTTTTGTTTTTTTGGGTTCAGAAATTCAGATGGAAAATTCAAGTTTCCAATATTTGAAATTTACAATTTTAGTATGTAAGAAGAAAGTCAATCAAGTTTCTGGATTGGTAAAAAATGTGACACTAAAATTCAACCTAAAGGACTCAAACGCCCCGGCCACCAATCGATTATACCTCCAGGTTACCATCAGATTAGGTTCCGTCAGTCATATGATCCAAGAAAGAAAAGTTTCACATTTTTTTCAAATTGTGATTTGTGTGAATCTGTGTAAAGTGAAGGAAAAAGACTACAATTGTACCACTGTGTTTAATGTTTACGGCATCAAAAGAGAATGTTACATTCTCATGAAGGATTTTGACTTATTGCCCTTATACCAACAAAGCATAAGACTTAAAATTACTATTTTCTAACAAGTTTAAATGAGAGTATTGGTGTAGACATGCGGGGTGCAGGACAACATGAACAAGGACACACTGACAAAGGACGTGTAAAACAGCTCTTTTTGCTTTTATGGTGGGTTTGGACTTTTATTATTGTACTTTCTCAGGAACAGAAAAGTTGTTTTATGTTTTCGTTATTATCAGCTTGCCAAATTAATGTGTGCACGTGCACACCTGTATACTGTTTGTGGAGCAACAGGTGGGTGCAGTAATGGCCTCCTACCTGCAGGGGCGCTGTTTGACATCATGTAATATCTTTGTTATAACTTGCACCGCACGCGGAAGGAACCCCGCCATATTAAGAAAAGAGTATCAGACCATTTATCAGTGTATACCACAGAACTATTGGCAATATTATTGGCCCTGCAGTGGATAGAGGAGAAGGAGATAATGAACACCGTGGTTGCATCTGACAGCTTCTCAGCATTAACAAGCATAAGATCTGGTAGATCATCATTTAGAACTGATATTCTCAATGAAATAATAATAATTATAATAATGTACAGGATGGAAATTAAGGGTATATCTACTCGCTTCCTTTGGGTTCCTGCTCATGTTGGTGTGGAGGGAAATGAGCAGGTGGATATTCTGGCCAAACAAACACTCCGAATTCAGCATGTAGACCTACAAGTCCCACTAAGCAAAGCTGAAGCTAAGACATTCATTAGGACATATGCACAATCAGTATGGCAGGAGCATTGGGATGATAAGGAAACTGGAAGACATCTATATAATATACAAAGACTTGTTGGTGCTGGGAGGATGGAGGGCTGGAAACGAAGGGAAGAAAGTATCATCACTCGTCTGAGAATAGGTCATACAGGTCTCAATCATACATTATATAAAATGGGCAAGCACCCAACCGGGAAATGCACATACTGTGGCCAACCAGAAACAGTCGAACATGTAATACTTCAATGTAGGAAATACAATATCGAGAGGAGTCATCTGTTTCAGTCACTGAGGAAGACAAATCACTGTGACTTTTCACTGTGACTTTCTCCTCCTCTTCCTCTCCATCTGTACGCCCTCATATCCCATCAATGCTTGTTATTAATTCAACTTCTTCCCGTAGTTGTGTGCTTTCTCTCCTCTCTCTCTCTCTCTCTCCCCTTCTGTTGCTTTCTGCAGGTATTTCTGCCTCTGGAGCTGTAGAGTCTGGATCTGTGGTTGCTGCCGCCTGCTGCCCCCGTGCTCCTGCTCTGCACCTGCTGCTGCTATTGCTGTTGTTGCTCTTGTTATTAGTATTGCTATTATAATGTTGCTCTTAGTGTTGTTTCTGTTGGTGTTAACATCAATGCTATTACCATATCTATGCTGTATTGAGCTGCTGTATGTTCTCTTTCCTCCTGCTCTCTCTCTCCCGCTCCCCCCTTCCCCCTTCAACCCAACCGGTCGAGGCAGATGACCGCCCACCTTGAGCCTGGTTCTGCTCAAGGTTTCTACCTGTTAAAAGGGAGTTTTTCCTTGCCACTGTCACATAGTGCTTGCTCATGGTGGGGACTGTTGGGTCTCTGTAAATATAAAGAGTCGGTCTAGACTTGCTCTATTTGAAAAAGTGCCCTGAGATAACTTTGTTATGATATGGCGCTATATAAATAAAACTGAATTGAAAACTGAATTGTCAGGTCTCTTGGGGAAACAGCAGGCAAGATATACTACAACGTTATTAAGTTTATAAAAGACACAGATTTAGCTAAAAGAATCTAGGGGGGGGGGTTCTGCATAATCTCCTGTTCCACACTCCAGTCCAGTTGGTGGCGGTAATGCACCTCTAAGCTGGTTTGCCAACCGCCAATAAACTCCAAAGAAGAAGAAGAAGAAGGAACCCCGCCATTGAAGCAGCATCCTCACAACGTGAGCGTTTCGTTAAAGTGCACTCTGTTATACTGGTGTAATTTTTTTCATTATATACCTGCCGTAGGTATTTAGTCGAAGGAATGGCGTACAGAGGACAAGGACAGAAGGTCCAGAAGGTTATGGTGCAGCCTATTGTATCCTTTTCATTGCAATGAACGACAACCGCGGCTGAATGTGTGCTACAATAAGTTAGCAGCTAACGTTAGGCTAACCTTTTCTCATTAGCTAGCCAGTCATTGTTTCATCATCAGCGCGAACGAGGAGAGAGTTTGAACAGAGCTACAGGTGTTAGAAAGACTTGCTACAGGCAGGAAGTTGGGTGTTGATTTCAAATACTCTTGCAAACATTTCTGGTTCTTTGAACAGCGTTCAAAGGGCCTCTGTACCCAAGTTAGCCCATAGCACGTTAACTGCATACGACAGGTCTGGTATTGTATAATGTGGCGTCTCTTACATGCAAAAGATCTACTTACATTAACTTACTGCTTTACTTGCTGGTTCAATATCCTGATGAAAATGAGTTGGAGAGTGAAGGCAGTGTCTGTAACGTTATTATCTAATTAGATGTTTTATGTTGACTTGCTGTTCAGCAGTGTTTTTGAAAAGCTTACTTCCAGTGTGGAAAAGCCTGAAATGTGACCAGGCAACATTACAAGTAGCCATTCATGTGCAGTAACCCATAACAACTTGTATCTGTGTGTGTGAGTGTGAGAGAGAGAACAATGAATTTCCTTGACTCCATGTATCAGAACCTAATTTTCAGATATCTACAAAATGTAAGTATTTAGTTAAACCTCTTTCCGTAGTGTATTCTCATTGGTTTGCATGAATAAAATGGCATTCTCATGTCTTGTTCCTCTCACTCCCAGCGCTCACGGATCCAGGTCTGGTTGTATGAACAAGTGAACATGCGGATAGAGGGCTGCATTATTGTAAGTTCTCTTTTCATTCTTTTTTTCTGTTTAAGTGAACTGGAATCAAAAATGTGTACTTTGATTTTTCACAGTCACTTCATTAGCATATGGCTAGTGGCCACTGTATAGTAACCATTGAATAAGTACAGTAAGTATGCTGAATGGTCTGGAGGAGATCCTGAGACCATGTCTGTCCACTAAAACGGATAAACCTGGGTGCTGTTCACATGTGGTAAACATCATGCACCATCAAAAGCTCCTAAGTTTGAAAAGTTCTGTCCTCATTTAGGAGCTAAAACAAGAAAAAGTACTTGTGGTTGGACTTGAGTCCTACTTTTTTACAGTAGTAATTACTGTGCTGTGATTAAATCACTGTTTTTCAAGTTTTTAGACGGCATAAATATAAATAGAAGTATTTAAAATGAGGTATCGCAGAGAAAGTTAGTCTCTGCCAGCACCTGAGCAGCTCATGGTGTAAACGCTCAGTTTTCCCTGTCCATGCTAAAACTTCAGCTTGAAACATGTACATGAAGGATGTACATGGGGCCTAACCAAGGACAGGAATACACTGTGCTTCATTAATGCGTCGCCTTTCAAATAGCACAGAGGCGTCTAATTATTGTGAAGTGTTGCAATTAGGGTCAGGGTTTGATAGTTTTATCCAACCTGATTAGAGTGTCGAATCTGTTTATCAAATCTGAATCTGTTCAAAATCCCTAAGTGAATTAACTTTTATAGAAACTAAAATATCTATTAATAACTACAGCTCCAAAGATTCAGCTGAAATCTGCTGGCTGAGAGGACAGACACAGGCTTGAGTGGCAGCCTCATTGATGATCACAACCTCCAGCTATGACCTGCAAATTAGATTAGATCAAATTCAATTAATCGCCAAATGTGTGCATGTGCCAAAGATGGTTGGTACACAAAGTAAAATCAATCAGTTATTTACACTGTGTTCCAAATTATTATGCATATGCTGTTTTTGTTTGTTTTTCCTAAATAGTCAATACAAATGAGTCGGTACAATTTTTTTAATCCTCAACAATTATAATCAGGATTTTATTAAACAAAACTTCAGATGATAACAGGATCTTTTTTTAAATAACTCAAAATACAGTGTTCCAAATTATTATGCACAACAGAGTTTCAAAGCATTCAATAGGTTATAAAGAATTTAAAACGGAAATCTGTATTTTATGCATTAGGAGATATTTTTTCTCAAAATAAATGCTATTTCAACCAAAAACATCTTTACAGGTCAAGTTACATGTTAACATAAGAGCCCTTCTTGGATATCACCTTCACAACTCTCCCATCCATTGTATAGTTTCTGCCTGGATTTCATTTGCGTATGCCAGAATTGCCTCCCAGAGCTGCTGTTTTGAGGTATACTGCCGCCCACCCTCATAGATCTTCCTTTTAAGGATGCTCCACGGGTTCTCAATAGGGTTGAGGTCAGGGCTGATGGTGGCCACGCCATGATTTTCTCTCCCTTTATGCCCTTAGCAGCCAAGGTATTTTTTGCAGCATGGGATGGTGCATTGTCTTGCATGAAAATTATTTTACTCCAGAAGACACGGTTCTTCTTTTTATACCATGGCAGGAAATGATCAGTTAGGAACTCCACATATTTTGCAGAGGTCATTTTGACACCTTCGGGCACCCTAAAGGGGCCTACCAGCTCACTCCCCATTATTCCAGCCCAAAACATCACTCCACCACCTCCTTGCTGACGTCGCAGCCTTGTTGGGACATGGTGGCCATCCACTAGCCATCCAGAACTCCATCCATCTGGACCATCCAGTGTAGCACGGCATGAATAAAACTGTTTGAAAATTGGTCTCCATGTATTTCTGAGCCCACTGCAAACGTTTCTCCTTGTGAGCATTGGTTAGTGGTGGCCGAAATACAGCAAGCCTCTGAAGGATCCTGCATCAAGAGGTTCTTGGGACTCCAGAGGCACCAGCAGCTTCAAATACCTGTTTGGTGCTCAGCAGTGTCTTTTTAACAGCTGCTCTCTTAATACGATGTATTTGCTTGACAGAAATCTTCCTCAATACACCTTTATCTGAACGACCCCGTCTGCGCTCTGAATACCACACCTTTTCACAGTACGATGATCTCTCAAGTTTTCGTGAAATTTCCAGTGTTTTCATACCTTTTGCA
The DNA here is from genome assembly GCA_005408345.1 of Macquaria australasica. Classification (NCBI taxonomy): domain Eukaryota; kingdom Metazoa; phylum Chordata; class Actinopteri; order Centrarchiformes; family Percichthyidae; genus Macquaria; species Macquaria australasica. Next base: position 293,285 of record SEMN01000584.1, on the reverse strand, counting down.
AGGCATTGCAATATTTCACGCTTTTCATCTGCAGAAAGATCTTTCTTTCAGCCCCATATTGCATGACACCTGTGACTTGCTTAATAATGTGGAACAACCTCCTTAAGTAGTTTCCCTTTAATTAGGCTCACCTGCCAAATTAATTATCAAACCTGTCTGAAATTGATGTCAGTGTTTTAAACAGGCAGGAGGAACAACACAAGTGAAACGTTTCATTGAAAAACAAAAAAAAATTACTGTAACTGAAATCCTACTTGCATAATAATTTGGAACACGGTGTAGAATCAGACTCCATCAGTGAATACTTTCTTATTTATTATCACGTGGACTGTTACGAGTGCAGTTTCTGCGGAGTTTCACAGTAAATGATCCACAGGCTCAATTGATGGCTTACCCACAAAGCTAACGTGTGACTGGAACAAGAGAAATGCATCATTTAAGAGAACTTTTTGATTGTTTTGTTTTTTTAGATTCTATGGTTATACTGTGGCATGGCAACTTGTACTCTCTCTGACATCTTACTTGGGGTCTCTTTGCACGTCGCTGTCCAGGGTAACATCCTCTGTTGCAGGTGACCTCCCTGGTAGCCTACTGGTTAAGATGCATACCACATAACTGCACCTCTGGCAGGGGACCTTTGTTGCATTTCATACCCCTCTTGATCCCTCTCCCTGTGTCTCCTGTCTCTCTGCACTTTCATTTGTCAAATACAGGCAGAAATCCACTGTTTCACGCAACACTAACATTCTGCATACCCTCCACCGCCTCCCATCCAAGTCATGTGACGGCACTGCTCTGATAACACAGGGTTGGCAGGTGTATTCATATTTTCTAATTGTTTCGGGTCCCCTAATATGACTACTGATGCTGATCAGATGTGATTTGTTATTGATTTTATCATCTGATCTCAGACAGCCCAGTGGTGTGAAGTCCTTGTTTTTACTCTTAGGTGAGATGTTCATGAATGGAACTTGCCCACAGGCGGAGTGGAACAGGTGGCCTTATGTAGCAGTTTTGGGGCGTTGATTATGCTAATAATCAAATCTCACAAACGTCCACCTCCTCATGAACGGGTGACATTTTTAAGTTGAAACAAGCATGTATGACACGTTTGTGCAGTTAGTGAATCCAATAAGACCAAACCTCACAGAAGAATAATTTTAGGAGGGCTTTAGGATACGAGTATGAAGATGTTCCTGCATGAAGTTCACTGTTCCCTCCCTGTCTTAGGGTTTTGATGAGTACATGAACCTGGTTCTAGATGATGCTGAGGAAGTCCACATGAAAACTAAGAACAGAAAGCCGCTGGGTAAGAATAACCTACATTTTCATACTTGTTTTTTGTAGCTTTGTCTCTGCGATTGATTTGTACACATGAATATCGGCACACTTTACATAAATAATTAGACCTTTTAATTACAGCAGACATTTTGGCATGCCATCACAAGAAAAGCACAGGTATAATTGATATCATTACAATAACTGCATTCCATTTAGGTGAGCTGGTTCCTGGTATTGTGCAGACTGGCTCCTTGGTAGGTTTAGAGGGACACGAAAAAGGATTACATGTTAATTAAATTCACTGTCAGCCTGTTGTCAAAATAAAGATGTTAATCTTTTCTTTTTTCCAAAAGTCTTTTACTTGTACTGCTGACAGTTTTCTGTGGCTATTTCAGAGTTGGCACAACAGTTTTGGCAGACTATGAATGTGTTAAAACCATTGTAGATACATGTAGGAATGAACTAATGAAGCCAACACAGGAATACCTGGCCTGCCTTATTGCATCAACCAAGAAAGTATCATATTGCCTCCCCTGTTAAATTTTCAGTGTTTTTTAAAACATGCATGGTGGAGTTGTTGGGGGCTGCTGTATTGCCTCATGAAGCCCTTTTTTGGCTTGTACGCTGCCTAATGAACGCACCTGAGCTGTGAGGGGCAGGGCTGGTTGAGAGAAACCAAACATGCGGCTGACTCTACATGTACTGTGACACTAGATTAACTCATCTGTAGCCACCTTGATGGGCACTCAATGCTTTGTCCAAAAGTGAACTGGCACTGTATCTCTTTCCATCCATCATCTTGCTCTTCTGATCCACCTCTTCTTTCTTCAACTTTGTCTTCCAGGGAGGATCATGTTGAAAGGAGACAACATTACCTTGCTGCAGAGTGTGTCTAACTAGGACAATGGAGATGCCTACAAATCTTACCTTTCCTAGAAAGATGTATTTTCCCTTCTTGTTTTGTTTTTGCAAATTGGTGTTGAGTATGTTTGTGTTTATATAACATGAATATTTCAGTTTCATTATACCACATGGTTCCATTTTGAGAATAAAGTTTTCTTTCTTACTGCTGTTGTCTGTATTTGAACTTATTCCACTAAATGTTTCTATCCCTCAGTTGTTTGCTGAGTATTTGGGTCATTGGGCTGCAGTGCCATCTAGTGGTAGACAACACTATTGCAATGTACTGAGGAGCTGGGAGTTTGACCTACTTTAGTGTTGAGAAACATGGTAGTGTATTTTTGGTGTAATGCAAGTAAAAAGAATCACAGCATGAAAGAAGATTTAGTCAAATGTAGCAAATCGTTAGGAAAACAATTCAACGACATATGTAAATGTGATGTGTATTACATTTGCCAAGCTTCATATAACGATTTTTTTTGGATGAATATGGATGCAAGGACAAATTCCTTTGGTGTAAATTCTCGTACTATACTGTATTTGCAAACGGCGCTCTTTAGGTGGACTTAATGTTCAGTGTCAGAAGTTGAAGACTGCCATAAATAACCTGTGTTCTTCAATACGTGTTGAACCATTTGTGCTGCTCCTGGTTTTTTGCTTCAGTCTGAGAAAAGTAGCCTGGCGTTGGTGAAATTGATTAACGTAATTACGTAGTACCTCCATACGCACGCAACGTGTCCCTGTACTGTTGACTGGGAAGCCCCTAGCGCGGAGCTGCCAACGCCCGGCGTAAAGACAAATAGAGGATACGGTAAGGAAAAATGTTTTTCTATTATTGATACAGCAGTGATGGCGTTTTATTTTGAATGTTGTCAGCATCGCCTATGCTATACATATGTGGTAGATTGGTTGTAATTGTCAAATTAGATAACTCATTGAGCAACAGCATCCGCTATCGTTACGGTTCGCTCAGCCAGCTAGCTAGCGAATTGGGGAGGACAGTAACGTTAGCTGGCAAATCTTGCAGACAGTCACTTTGTAACTTTGGACTAGCTAACGTTAGTAAATAAACCTCTTGGGGCTCTGTAGCAACCATATTTCACATCCAGTTTATTGGTGATTTTAGTGTTTTGAGAATTAGACATCTCTTCGCCTTGAAGTAAAGCCAGTAAATAGCAGAATATGTAACTAGTTACTAGCTAGCGGTTAGCTGGTTAACGAGTTGAATAAAAAGGCGTAACAAACGCCAGGTTAGGTTTTTTTTAGAATCTAAGCAGGCCCTCGGATTATAGTTGTACAGCTTCATGTTTGTGCTAGGGTAATGGTAACAACACCGACAGGGTAAAAAGAGGGACAGCTAAGTTAGTTCATTGTTAGTTTAAACAGCCGGCAGGAAATTAGGTCAGCTTGAGGCCAGGGATGTGGCCGAAATACAGCAGGTAAGGCCAGTGTATCCAAGCTAACCGGAGCTTTCAGTGGCATGTCTCAGGTGTGATCTGGTTGTTGTGTAGTTATTATATAGTAATAATTACACATACATGCTGGTTGGTAATGATTTCTTACACCACTCGTGGTCCCATATTTAGACATGTCATAAGTTGTGAGGACACTCATGTAATAAACGTTTTTGGGCAACTCGTCGTAGATTTCGTGTCGATGTCAAAAGAAAATGCTTGTGATCTCTCTGACTTGAGGTCTCCCTATGTCAAGTTTCAAACGGCCAGATGTCCAGTGGTTTTCCTCGTCAAGCCTGTGCTTGAGCACATCACTGAGTCTTTGTTTCAGATGAACTTGGAAGGAAGAGGTGACCAATCTTTAAGGATGTGTTGCTAAATCCGATGTGATGCCAGCCGCCACCTCGCAGGCTGAAGCTATGTGGATGCAGGGGTGTTTGATTCTGTGGTATTGAGTAGAAATACACACTACTCACGTCTGATGAGCTTATCAGAGTCTGGCTAAATGTCTTGCTAGATGCAGTGCCTAGCATACAGAGTTGATTTCAAATGAGGAGCCTTATGTTATGAGGAAATTGCCCCATCAAAATGAATTTCAGCTGCTTTCACTACTAGTCTTTAAGCTGGCATGCCCTCAGAGTGCTTGCTGGCCTACAAACACAAATGCATGGATTAAGTCTGGTGGCATTATTGAAGCTGCAGCCACCCTCTGTTGCCCATGGCCATTGGCTTACTACAGTGTGTAGCATAGAGCTTGTCAAATATTTCAGAATTATTCCCTTTAAAGGAATCATCTATTGTTCCATGAAGACACATTGGCCCTGCAGGGCACTATAATACTTGAGTTCCTATACTGTTGTATGGATGTGGTAAAGTGGCAAAAGTATTCCTCCAGACAATGGCAGGGTTTTCCCTAGCTCAACAACTGGTTTGGTTGGTGCCCAAGGCACAGCTTCCCTTGGTTTTGTGTGTTGGAAAGTTAAAGATCACCCAAATAACCCAAGCCAGTGAGGGCCCATTTAAACTTCAGGGATCAAAATGACATTTTAGGAAAACCCTGAATAATGAGCACAAATGATGAGTTGTAATGTTTATAACACACATACTCTATGTCACTGTCCAGGTAGCAGATTGACCACAGTTAAGCTGCCACTATGAGATGTAACCTGCAAACAGAAAGCCACTACAGCAAAGATTATATAGAACCAAAAGTCACCAATTCATGTATTGATTGTTTTGCCCCCTCCACTTGTCCTGCAAAGGTCTCACTATAGTCACACAGCAGCAATCACATCAGTCTGAACACAAATAATATGGAACTTAACCATAGCGGTGATCCCAGCAATATTACACATTCAGAGGCTGTGGGAAATCATTTTCTGTTATTGGCACATGGAAGACTTCATGTAGTGAGCTTGTCTTAGTATCCTAGTCTGCTATGCAATGGCTTGTTAGATTGATTGCATGCTCTAACCTTTTCACATCTGTATTTTTCCTTCTTAGCTGCACAGTGTAGTGTGCAGTCGGGGGAACCTGTCTCGAGTCTAAAGAAACGGGCCTTTAGTCAAGGTTGCAAGGTGCTGAGTCAGTGTCTGAGTCGGGGCTTCCTCCATGAGCCTAATCTATTAGTTGAGCATCACCAGAAGCAGACCTACTCTTTAATCACATTTAGTGTAGTATTCTACCACAGACTGTGTTTGGTCTGTCATTTTCAAATACAATATAAAGGCCTAGCCAACAGATTTCCAGCCTGTTTTGCAAAGGCATTAGTATGTTGAAGAAACCAGGAGCATTGTGTTTCTGCAGCACCTCCACCTGCGCTCCGTTCCCTTGTTAAACCATGTTCACACTGTAGCATGTGGTGCCTGTAGCTTTGTCTCTCCTGCTTCTCTCAATGACACTCCCACTCCCCACCTCAACCCCACAGCAGTGCAGAGCTCTGCAGTGGCTCAGCAGCACCAACATACCTTAAGTTGTGGAGGAGAAACGGGATTATACTGTAGTCCACATAGTGTGTTGTCTCTAAATGCACAATGCATCAAGGCACACCACATCGTTAGAGACACAGATTCAACATTTGTTATTTCACTCATCTTATAGGCCTTTTTCATTGCAGACATGTTGGCAGCATGTCACAGGAGGAAAAGCACAGGTATAAATAATGCAATTCATGATAGCTGCAACTAAAGATTGTTTGGATTACACATTGAGAAAATAATCTGTAGATTAATCAATCATTTGGTCAAATTAAAATAGTGGAGAATGGCCATTAAAACATCCTGCGGCCAAAGGTGGCATCTTCAGGTGAGTTGTTTTGTCCGACCAACAGTCCAAACCCTAAAGATATTCAGTTTACTATTATCTGTGGCAAAGAAAGCCAGCAAAGCCTCTCATTCAAGAAGCTGAATCCAGACAATGGTTGGCATTTTAGATGGAAAAATGAATGAAGCGATTAATCAATCATCAAAATAGTTGCTGTTGATTAATTTTTTGTCCATCAATTAATCTGCTAATTGTTTCAGCTCTAGATGAATTTTATGTAGCTGCTTCAGTTCCAGGGTCCTGATATATTTGCTGTGTCCCAAATCGCGTACTTACGTACTCAAACTTAGTATTTTGAGTGCATAAGTGCGTTCACACTGGTAAGTATGGCAAAATGCAGTGTACTATGAGTACCCGGATGATGTACACAAAACGGTCAGAAAGTTGAGTGTGGAACGCTGCACACTTCTCACCCTCAACGGTCGCCATCTTGGCTACGTAGCGGAAGGGGAGGACCACCAACGTATGACAATGGCGGCCGTGGTTACGATTGTTATGGCTAAAAGTAAAAGCACGTTCATTTTTAATTCATTTTTAATATAATTGAATTGAAGTCAAGTGAGCAAACGTGCTGGCAGATATTTCAGAGTGCGGCAATCACGGTAAATGTTGGTGATAATGCTCCGTCCAGTTGCAATCCGTCATTAAAAAGAAGAAGAAGAAGACGCGGTCAAAGGTTGTGATCGTCATTTCCGGTAAGCGCACAACAGCAGTATTCGATTTGGGACGACACTACCCTGTCAAAATTAATGCACTACACAAGTCAGTACATAGTGTACACAGTATACTGCATGTAAGTGTACAGGAGTACGCGATTTGAGACACAGCTATTGCGTGTGCTGTCAGGGCTCACTGGGACACATGAACAGAACAGAGCTAATGTTAGTAACACCTTTGCCTTTCTTCCAATGATAGGTCAAAATGTCTGCTGTTCTCATTCTGAAAACTGTTGTGTAATGATGGCTTGGCCTTGGGTTCAGTTTCTTTAGGCATAGTGTCTCTGTGTGCTACTGGTGCAGCCATCTTTAACAGATTCCAGTTCAGAAATCACACGTGTTTAATAGAATTGTCACTGGTCCAACTGGTCGGGTCTGCTACATCAGCCCAAAACAATCCTACTTCACTTGCTGCCACTAATGCTGTCTGCTATGGAGTAGTGCCTCATACATTGTATTAGACTCTAGAGCAGGGGTGTCAAACTCAAATACACAGTGGGCCAAAATTAAAAAATCGGTATAAGTCGAGGGCCGGACTGGTTCAATGTTTATTGCAAAACTTATTTAAATGAACTTATTGCACATATTGAACCTGGAACTAACAAAGCTTAAGTTATTGCCTATAAAAACAACATTAAACATTAAATAAATGAAAAATCGGTTGCATTCATTTCTAATGGCTCTATCTGCAGCTTTTCCAGAGTAATTTCTAATGAAAACATTTTTCCACAGGCCAACAACAGCCAAAAAATAATTTCCTCCAAAGAAAAACCAAACATGCCCTGTGGTAGCAAGAAAAAAGTGCAAAAAGGAAACATACATTAAAGCTCAGTTTGCTGCTCTGTGATGCACACTAGTCTAAGCCAGATACTTGGCATGGTCCTTGCCACTGTCGCATAGTGCTTGCTCATGGTGGGAACTGTTGGGTCTCTGTAAATATAAAGAGTTGGTCAAGACCTGCTCTATTCGAAAAAGTGCCCTGAGATAACTTTGTTATGATATGGCGCTATATAAATAAAACTGAATTGAATTGAATTGGCATCTCATCTTGGATGCAAGTTCATCAATGTTTGGGGTCAGGCTCTGAGCTGAGGAAATCCTCAGGATTGAGTGAAGGTGTTCATCAGTAAGACGACTCCTGTGTGATGTTTTGTTTATCTTCATCAAAGAGAACAGTTGTTCACACAGGTATGTGCTGCCAAACATAGAGAGCATTTGAGCAGCTTGGGTACGCAGCTGGGGCATTGTGTCGGGCATGAAACATGGAAACTGTGCAGCGCCCACAGAGTCATACTTTGCCTTGAGTGTGTCACTACATCGGAGTTCAATCAGCTCCATTTGGAGGTTGGTTGGTGCGCTTTCCACACAGAAACGCCACTTCACACAGCAACTTTTTATCCCGGAGCTCTGTTGTGTCTTTCCCTTTGCTGACAGATCTCCTCAATCAACTCGAAACATCTTTTCAGCACTTTTCCTTGGCTTAGCCATCGCACCTCTGTGTGATAGGGCAAGTCACCATATTCTGAACCCAACTCCTCCAGAAAAGACTTGAACTGGCGGGGATTTAAACCTTTGGCTCTTATGAAGTTAACTGCTCGTGTTATGGTGCTCATTACATGTTCCATTTTCAAGGCTTTGCCACACAACGATTTCTGGTGTATGATGCAGTGATAAGCTGTCAGCTCACCTGCGCCGTTTTCCTCCCGCATCTTCTCCCGGATCCTGCCCACCAGTCCACTCTCTTGACCGCACATCGCGGGCGCTCCATCTGTCGTCAGTCCCACAAGTTTATCCCAAGGCAGCCCCATTTCATTTACACATCTGGATACCTCTTCAAAGAGATCTTTTCCCGTAGTTGTGCCATGCATTGATCTTAATCCCAAAAGTTCCTCTGTTACGCACAGACTTGAGTCCACTCCACGGATGAAAATTGACAGCTGGGCAGTATCAGAAGTGTCGCTGCTCTCATCCACAGCAAAGGAGTATGCGATGAAATCTTTTCCCTTTCCCACCAGCTGTTGTTGTAGATTGGTAGCAAGCTCACGTACACGATCAGCAACGGTGTTTCTGCTCAGGCTCACATTTGAAAATGCTTGCCTTTTATCTGGGCACACGACGTCGCAAACTTTCATCATGCAGTTTTTGACAAATTCTCCCTCGGTAAAGGGCCGGGCTGATTTAGCGACCTCTGCTGCCACAATAGAACTAGCCTTTACAGCAGCCTCACTTTGTGATTTGGCTTTTGTGAACATAGCCTGCTGTGACACCAGACTTCTTTTCAACTCTTCTACCTTCTGGAGCCTCTGTTTCATGTCCAGATGCTTGTACCTGTCGTGGTGTTTCGTTTCATAGTGTCGTCTTACGTTATATTCTTTCATTACAGCCACACCGTCTCCGCACACAAGGCAAACAGGGTTGCCCTTTATATGCGTGAACATATACTCTGCCTCCCACCTGCCTTGAAAACCCCTGTTTTCAAAGTCCACATTTCGAGTTAGGTCAGGCTCCAAGTTCTTTTACCAACAAGTAGCCTAATGGAAATGCCATCTGCTGTGGAGCTTTTCAGTGTCTCCCCCAGAAAACTGGTCTGCCCCCACCCCACGCTTTCTTCTCCTCCTGTGTGTCCTGCTGACAGCTAATGTCCACACGGTCCAATACAGTACTAATCAAGATCTCAGTAATCCACAAAGAGTCAAGGCTGTCACTAATGCCAGTAGTGCCATGGGGACCTGGGGGGGGTGCAAATACTGCCAAAGGGGATGAATACTCTCCAAGCAGAAGTGTTTATCTTTGCTCGTGGTGACTTTACAGTTTGTTCAGCCAATAAGCAATGCCAGCATCAACTAATGAAGTTTCCTTCCCTTTGTTTTTTGTTCCAGATCTTGAATGAGCAGCAGAGACTGTAAAACACAGCTATGCAGACCATCAAGTGTGTTGTAGTTGGGGACGGTGCTGTGGGTAAAACCTGCCTGCTCATCTCTTACACCACAAACAAGTTTCCCTCTGAATATGTACCTACGGTAAGAGACAGACAGACAGCACTTTAACTTATCTTTTAGTCACCACATGCTCACAGTCGACAGATGCTGCTAATGCCCCTCAGACCTAACATGGCCCACCTTTGTAGCTGTGTTTGTGATAATAAAGTTACGGGTTAGAGTTGATATGATTCTGGCTACCCTCTGTGTGCACAATTTACTCATATTTAAGATTGGTGTTACTGTTTTGGTTTGATACACCCTGTGAACCAAATCATTACAGGCCACATTGTTGTACATGTAGACTATAAATTCTAAAGTGTGAAAGCCGTGGCAGTGTGTCAGTCGTTTGTCAGGTTAGCCCAGCCTTTTTAGCTAGTATCACTGATAACTGTGAACCTCCTGGATCATCTGCTGTTCTGCAGTCTTACTGTCAAAATAGATCAAAAGAAATATGTCCTATTTTCTCCACTGTACTTAAAAAATAGCAAACCATGACTGACCAATCAGTGTTGACCTGCTGGTGCGTGTTGGAAGTTTCTTCCTCAAGGAGCTGGATCTGCCAGAAGCTGATCTATGAAGATGACTTTAAATAATAATAATATCAGCACCTGAAATTAAATGTATATTTTAATAACCCCATATTTGTCAAACTCTAGTGGTAATAACCATGATTGATTATTGAGCAGATGAGTTGTTAACTGTTGGTTTTGGTGTGTGTGTTGTAGGTGTTCGATAACTATGCTGTCACTGTAATGATTGGAGGCGAGCCCTACACTCTGGGTTTGTTTGATACAGCAGGTATGTCTTTCTTCTTCCAGCCTACACCTGTTTAGTTCTGTTCATGCAGAGTATCTGGTTGATGGAACTATTATCCATGAAGCAGTTGTCATTATATACAGCTTGTACTGTGAAGGGTTTGTATGACGTTAACTGGAAATCATGATGAGTTGTCTTCCATCCACAGGCTAACGCTTGTGAACATAGCGTGTGTGTTGATGGTAGTCTGTGCTGGTGACATGACGGGCAGACTGTGAGTTCAAGCCGTTTGTATGTGGTTTCTCAGGTCAGGAAGACTACGACAGGTTACGACCTCTGAGTTATCCCCAGACAGATGTCTTCCTGGTCTGTTTCTCGGTCGTGTCCCCCTCTTCCTTTGAAAACGTCAAAGAAAAGGCAAGTAGTCCGGCCCTTCCCTTTTTTCTTTCCCCCCATTGTGAAATCTTAAAATGGCGAAATCCCCCCCAACAATAAAATAGATATTTTATTATATAATATAATAATAATAAAAAAACATAATACTCAGTTTTTTTTTCTTTTGACAAGTTACTACATTACTTGACATTTATTATTATTATTATTATTATTATATCAGTTGCCGTAGAGTGCAGTGGCCAATCAATACTTACTTAATTTGTAATGAAATGTAATATCACAGATGTTTTCTTCACCCTTCATGTGGACCATACAGAGAGGGTTTGTACAATCAATGATGTCAGAGCTACCCGAAATGTTGGTGCTGTCGATCCTGTGTGTGTCTCTGTCCTGGTTGATGATAGTGGCAGCATGGAAATATTGCATGCACAATTCTTTTGACACATTGAAATGAAGGAACAAAGATGGCCAAAACTAGCTAACAATACTGAGCCAAAGTCCCAAATCCCCTGTGTGTTGCCCCTGTTCTACCTGCTGAAGACTGTCAGTGTTGGAGGCTATCTTTACTCCTTTTTACAAAGAGCCAAAAGCTTTTCTTTCCCCATTCTAATATAGGTGGGTATCCACTACTGAACTATACAGTCACATTTGAGCACCATGTCATTTGATGTAACAGTTTTGTTAGCATTGCTAACCAAGTCAGTCATTTCACTGTTAACTGGCTCTGTGTTTTAATCATTTCTGAAGGATCTTTCCATGTTTGTTTCGGAACAGTCTGACCTCCGCTGATCAAACAGCTGATCAAACTTGAGTTAGTGTGGAGGAAAGGAACCACACTAGTGAAAACCCAATGTTGAATGCTACAGTGTGTTGAGCGTTGCATAACCCTGTGCTTGTGTATCCAGTGGGTTCCAGAGATCACCCACCACTGTCCAAAGACCCCCTTCCTGCTAGTTGGGACTCAGATTGACCTGCGGGATGACCCGTCCACTATAGAGAAGCTGGCCAAGAACAAGCAGAAGCCTATCACTCCGGAGACGGCCGAGAAGCTGGCGAGAGACCTGAAGGCTGTGAAATATGTGGAGTGTTCAGCCCTCACGCAGGTAATATACAGTGTGTATATATGAACGTATACAGTCAGTCACACATATACACACTCTATTGGACACACGATTCACACCTCAAAGGCAAGAACTAAGAAAAAGGAGGAAAGAGGATCCTGTAATCCTGGTCTGTGCACACTATGATTGATGAGTTAAGTTGTGCATGCTGGTTTGCTCTCAGTGACTGTTGTAACTCCTGAGATCAGTGGTGCTGCTAGTTGATCAGATGTTGTTCATGTGGCTTAAAACCTGCTTTACACTTGAGCTGTATCAGTGCAGGCTGTAAGTAGTCTGTAACCATCAGAGAGGAGTCTCTTGTAACGAGGGTCAGTTCACAGGTTCTCTATAAGCCGCTCCAGTACCAAGGTCCAGTGAGAGAGAGGGACACCACTCTGGCCTGTTGCACCAGCACAGTGTGGCCCTGGGCCTTGTCCTGGCCTGGGATCTACTTCCTGCACCCAGAGACAGTAAAAAGAGTACTCATAGTGTCTGTGATGTCAGGACGGGCACAGTGCAGCTTTGAAGGACACTGACTTGGATTAGCAAATAAACATGTTAATAACTTGATGACAGGGGCTTTAATTTTGCTTTGGGAGGTAAAATGAAGTGAAAATGCCCCTCTTGTTGGTGAAGTTTATCAGAGAACGTGGGTATATTGTGCAGGCAAACCTCCTCCTGGCCTCTTCGACAGCGTGTCTGATTTTCTAGTGAACTGTAATATAAACAGTGTGTGATTAGATCCAATAAATTATGTGAGTGTTGTAATAGGACAATCTTAGACGTAAGTAGTACTGTCTCAGTACTTCTGTCAGACGGTCAGAGTTTACCTGCTCGGATCAGGTCCTGAGAAACTGAAGGAGGGAACGTGAGTCAGAGGAGAACAGAACAATAGTGTTGATGGAGCTGAGGTGTAGCCCCCACCTCTCTGCTCTGCTGCTCCTTCCTTCCTCCCCTCTCTGCCTGACACATAGCTGCTGATGTCATTTCCTTTTTCCGGTCGGGGATCTCAGCAGTACTCAGAGTCCATCTCAACACTTCATTCTTCATCTTGGTACAGTCGTCCTGTAGCTCTCTCACTGTATTTGTCTTTCCTCCTTGTTCTGCCATGTTCCTCTTGTCCTCCTCTCTCTCCGCCTCTCTCTCTATGTGGGTTTGCTGTGCTAACTGTGCTGTTGTTCTCTTCCCTCTCCTGTCATTATAGCGAGGGCTGAAGAATGTATTTGACGAAGCTATCCTAGCTGCCCTAGAGCCACCTGAGACGCAGAGAAAAAGGAAATGCTGTATATTTTAAACTCCGAGTGCCAATGCTGTCATCTCTTCCTCTTCTGATTGCCGCCGTTCTCTGCATTTTTCATTCCTTTACCCCCCATGTCTTTACGTGTGCAGCTTTTAAAATCTAGACCAATCTCAGCCATCTAACTAACCACTCCATCAGTCAATTGCCCATCTAACTCCCGACCCAAACTACTTGCCACCCCGTGTTGTTTGTTTCCTGGCCTGCCTGCCTCACTGACTCTGGTCCTTTCTGCACCTCACTGCCCTTCCCAACCTGTACCTGCTGCTGTTGCTTCATGTCTTCCTTTTGGAGTGGTTCATGAATTCAGAAATCTCAGAAGGCCCGTCACCACAGTATAATTTCCTCCTTTGGTCCAGTGCTCATTAGTGTGGCCCCTGTGAGGGTCACAGAGGATGTAGGATGCATTGTCCTGTAGTTAATGTGGGGGTGGGGGTGTGGGGGGGGGGTGGAGGACTAAAGCGAGGGCCGTGGCTCTGCATGGCTCCACACTAAACAGAACTTCCATTTATAATGCTAATGTCTTTTTGGTACTGCTGTTGAAGTGTGACTCTCCTCTGGTCACCTGTGGGGCTTTAAGCACTAAGTATCTGTATAGGGAGGGTTGGGCCATGCTGACAGCGTAGAACCACGGTTTGCTACCATGCTGGTTCTGTGTTATTGATCTGCTTGATGTGGTAGTCTTTTTCTGTAAAAAGCTGTCTGACTTGTTTGGCCCAACCTTCTGTATGTGTGACACTAATGTGGTGCATATCCTGCTATGTAGAAGTCCAGATCATACAAAGCTCTAACTGTGTGAAATGACCTGTGAACTGAATGAATAAAGACAAATGAACTTTCTCTCCTCTTTCTGGCTCTCTTCTTTTCCCGGTGCTGTGTCAGTAGAGTCAGTTAACACTGAGGGGCTTCCTGCTTTATTGCACAGCCCTGTGTCCGAGCAGCTCTGTTACTCCACATGACACAGAGAAAAGAAACAGTTCGTCTGAATTAAAAAGAAAAGCAGAGCAGGCGGCGTGCAGTGAAAAGCTCTGATGCCTTTGATTTCAGCTGTCACACTTCAACTAACACACATGTGAACTGTGACACTTCATCCCTGACACAACCACACTGATAGTGGAACAGACAATTGTCAGATCTGAATTGATCTCCTGGAAGTCGTTAACACATTTATTGATTTCTTTTGTCCCAGCAGCACTCTCACATTCCTCTGTTTCTGCACTGAATGAAGTTCAGTGCTGTCTTTGGTTGTTTCTTCTCTGTTGAATCTGTGTTTCTGTTTCTTTGCCCCTCATTGAGCCTGTGTGTTTGTGTGCTTGTGTTCACAGAAAGGCCTAAAGAATGTGTTTGATGAGGCGATATTGGCTGCATTGGAGCCCCCAGAGCCCAAGAAGAAACGCAAATGTGTGCTGCTATGAGAGGCTCCTACCTTTCCTAAGCACTCACACGAGACACACACACACACACACACACACACACACACACACACGCCCCCCTGGCCCCACACCCCCACACCTCTTCCCTTGCTCTGCTAAGGCTGGTTGGCAGCATTGTCCTTGCCAGGGATGACTAGAAAGAAGACAGCCTACCAAGTTTCAGATAATTGTCTGCAATAATAAGAAGCTTCACACCTAAGCCTGAGTCTGGGACAGGAGACCAACCTGACCTGGCCGGCAGGCAGCTGTGGGCTCGGGGCAGAGTGGCTTACAGCTCATTACATACAAGTAGATTTGATCGTGTCGAGCTTTTGATCGAGTGGTTGAGATTCAGTCAAGTGTGGCCTGATAAACTCTTACATGCCCAGCCATTTAGTTGTCTTCAGCCAATGTAAAGGTTTTCTGGATATATGCCCTGCCCTCGCCCCTCCCAGCGGCCTGATTGGTGATGTCTCATGCTGCTGGTCCTGCCCCCTCTTTTTGACGAGCACACTCATGGCCCAATCCCTATGGTCTTTCTCAGCACTACCAGAAGAAATGCTAACAGTAGTGTTGTTTTCTTTTTGTTTGCCAACACCCCTCTCCTCCTCCAACACATGACAAGTCTGAGATATTTATTCCATGTTCCCGATAAGACGCTCTCTTAACCACTAGGGAACCAACCTGTGTAGGTCTGACAGGACTCGGGAATTCCACCCAGCTCTCTCATCCAGGAAATGGACTTAGTAAACATTGCCATCTAGTATCCAGTCCTCTTGGTGTGGACTTGAACAGTGCAGAGTCATGTGGTAATCACTTGAAGAGCTAAAGGCATCCAGTAGTAATGGGTCCACTATAGACCACAGGAATTGGCCTTTTAGATGCAGGGAACTTAAACAGTGTTAGCAGAACAAGCGATGTGTTCTTTATGCGTTGCCAGGGACCAAGGGAGGTAAAGCACGATCCTGTCATCACCTTACACTTTGACTGGGTACAGCAGAGACATCGTCTAAAGCAAGTGTTCCTGGGCGTGCAGTGGCAGCCACATCTGGAGATCCATATTTAGACAACATGAATTTCCACCAGAATTCTGTGCAGGTCAGGATTTGGTGCCTTCCTGTCTGGTCCGGGCTGTCTTGCTCGTACCTCTTCAAAGTGGTGGGTGCTGCGTGTAGCTGAGCCCTGGTCTCTGTTCTAAATGATAGGTTTAACAGATGTAATTATAATGTAAGCTGGCACACAATGTTGATGTAGGCTTCAAGTGTTTTTACCAAAATCTTTGTTTCTTCATTATTTCTGTTTTTTATATATATATATATATATATATATATATATATATATTTATATTTATATATATATTTATATATATATATATAAAAATAAAGATTACTTTCACTCCTTTTACATTTAGGGGTCGGAACTCATCTGAACTCTTACCTGCCAGTTTATACCAAGTAGACCTCTGATTGGTTAAGTGTAATAAATCCTCCAATGGCAGAGAGACTGTTTGGTAAAGATGATTTGTTGGTTCTTGTGTTTCCTAACTGGTGGCTTCGAGTTGGGTTGATGTCCAGCCCGGTCAGTATAATTATTATAACCTGTTTTGGTGCAAAACCAAATGCTTTGTCTAAAGTCTTTGTTCTTTGTATATGCATTCTTTTCAAAAATATTAAACTTATACCTTAATTGCCTTTACCACCTTTCCATTCTTGTTTTATTGTGATTGATAAACATACGACAGCCTACTTATCACCAAACAATAGTTATTTCTGCAATAATGTCACAGAAGAAATCGACCTTCTCCAACCAAACACCTACCAGAGTTTTCAACATCAGAGGTCACACCTTCATATGGTGGACCTAGGATTCAGGTGTGTACATCACCTTTTATGACGTAATAGAAGGGGGACTGAGCCCGTTTCATGTCTGAGGCAGGCTTTACAGGACCACTACATCCAGTTTGTCTGCTGTTCAGCCAGCAGGAGGCGCTGGTGTCGGTGCCCCTCTGGATCACAGTGAAGCTGACGCTGTTTACAATCAACATGAATTGGGATTATTTGCACTGCTTGGATTGTGTGTGCACATGAAGGTAAATAAAAATGTAGAATACATTAAATAATAGACCACAAGGAATATATCAGAGGCAGAGTCATATTAGCAGAGGTCCATACATACAGAGATTGAAGATGTGCAATATTGGTTCTTCAAAGCTGCTTTAAATTCATCTGGAAGCACAAACAAACGTGCAGTTTAATGACAGACGATGACCACGAGCTTGAATCGCATACATGAATTAATTCAGATTCAAATGGTTTGCTGTCTTACATTTATGACATGATTATTATTTTAGAGAGCGTTCAGGTTATTGAGAAATTATTATGGTCTGTTGGTGTAGTTATTACAACTTTGTTTTATTATTAGCCCCTCCATAGAAGGCTTTTGGTCATCAGTGATGCACCAACATCACTTGTCTGACCACATTCACTGGTCATATCTCAGTGTGGAACAAGATCACACCAGTAACACATGAATCCATGAATCTGTTCTACTCATTTTGCCTTTAATTTCAAAATAAGAGTGCACTGTTATTCAATATAACATCAAGGATTACCAAATCAATCTTAAGACTTCAAAGATCCAGATCAGTGAGGGGAGAATTAACAGGAGCATTTTAGCCTGAATGAGTTCAGCCACATGCGGAGAACTGGGCTCTGGTCCAGGCAACTAGATAGATGAACAAGAAATAACAGTTTATACATCAAGGTTAATTTACTCTTCATCATGAGGAGGAGCTCTGCTACGAATGAACGATCATTCAAAATAACATGGACAATGAATATATAGCATTCTCTGATATCTCCTGTCCAAAAGTGTACGATAATAACAGTTTGTGGCAATCTGTCTCCCTGACCCCCCACGTCGTCACATACATTTGCCCCCACCTATCAAACGTTTCCTGCATTGCATTGAAATATTCTGGCAGTGAAGTAGAGGGTTTACATAGGGCTTTAATACTCGTGCGGGCCACCGTCACACACTTGATTGGAATACTTTGACTTTCTGACCAACACACTAGATCAAAACTGCAGCAATAGATACAATAGACACATCTTTAACTGGTCTAGCCTACACAATGAACTGGTACAAAGAGAATTGATCAGCTTGATCCATATAGGCGGAGAATGGGATAAGTCGAGCCAGTGGGTAAAATGAACCACCTTCTATAGGTAACCATAGACAAAATGACAAATTAAGGAGTGTAGTTCACATTACTCAAACCATCTTCAACTCAAGCACATGGAGTGGAAAGCAAACCACAGGAAAAAAGTGAATTCATCATGTTACTAAAGTTACTTAGTTTAATTAAATAGATAAGTTTTGTACATTACATGTTAATTCAAGTTAAGTCAGTGTAAGCTACAACACAAGTGCTGTGTCCCAAATCGCGTACTTCCGTACTCAAACTTAGTATTTTGAGTGCATACTGTTCACACTGGTAAGTATGGTAAAATGCAGTGTACTATGAGTACCCGGATGATGTACACAAAACGGTCAGAAAGTTGAGTGTGGAACGCTGCACACTTCTCACCCTCAACGGTCGCCATCTTGGCTACGTAGCGGAAGGGGAGGACCACCAACGTATGACAATGGCGGCCGTGGTTACGATTGTTATGGCTAAAAGTAAAAGCACGTTCATTTTTAATTCATTTTTAATATAATTGAATTGAAGTCAAGTGAGCAAACGTGCTGGCAGATATTTCGGCGTGCGGCAATCACGGTAAATGTTGGTGATAATGCTCCGTCCAGTAATAGGATGTTTATTTCAGTTAAGAGACTTGCCAGGCTATTTGTTTCTTTTCAGTTAATTAGTATGTTAAATGTTTTATGTAATCCCCGAGTGTGGAAACTGGTTTGATCACCCAATATATATGTTCCCCTGTGTTCTTTGTTTGGTAGGTCAGTTTGAACTTTGATTTGTTTAAGTTAGGGTTGACACATTGTTAAATTCTGTTAATTCATTTCAGCTAGTTCTGTTTAGTTGACCTCTTTTATGGGCTCAGAACTATTGTTTATTTTTTGTGAATTGGGTAAATAAAAAAACCCTTTTTTGTTAAGAAAGTACCTCTGCATCCTTGTGCCTTCCTGCCCGGTCACCTTACAGGGACACAGCAAAGGTCATAGGCTTAGCATAATTGTGGATCTGAGCCACTCAGAACAGAGGTCCGGTCCAGCTCTCACTCCAAGGTAGATGAGAATAAGCCTGTCATTGGTAAACAGCAGGTTTCAAATCAGTACAGGCTCACTGTGTGTACACATCCATCCCTGCACCCCGCTGTCCCCAATACAAAATACAAAGCAGTCACTTGCCCACAGCTCTCTCATGAAACTGTTGTTGCAGCTGAACATGATTTGTGCTGCAGGTATACATTTGAGAGAGGATGTTCATTTGGGCTCAGCTGATTTCTGCAGAACTGACTTCATCACTCAAATAGGAGCTGATAGCAGTACCAGCATGAATGATATGACCCCTTCTACTTTAACTAAAAAAAACAAACCAAATATAGGCCTTACTCTAACTGCAGAATGGTGGACTTGCTTCCTATAAAGGTAATAAGCAGTAAAAAGAATGTGAATATATAAATGTGAATCAACTGTTAAACACAAGAGTAACAATGCATACAAATTAGACAAAGTTCAATACCTCAATGATATATATATATATATATATATATATATATATATATATATATATATATATACAGTATATCTGCAGTAAGACTGTTGACTATAAACTGCGTAGTTAAAGTGTAACCAGCAAATCTAAACGAGTGAGGGAACAACACCTGTAAGGGGCATGGCTACATTGTGTGGGTCAGGAGACATGGGGAGACTGACTGACACTGATTAGTCTTTTTTTATATAAATTTAATGACATAGACAGGTCCCAACCTGTTGATTTTCTGTCAGCATTGGACTTGCAGGTTCAGGGCATTGATGTGTTTCATCACAGTACAGTCATATATCATTTAGTTTACAGCTTCAAAGAACATGTTGAAGTGTGCGCTACCTCTTTAATGACAGATGAATGTTTAAAACCCATTCACATGTGAACTGTTTTATTTTTAAAACACCATGAAGCGTAGCTTATGGACGTGAATGTAATATGAAGTGTGTGAACAATCTTTTTCCATTTTTATCGGTGAGAGGAAGCCTACCTACCATTAACAATAAAATGTCCTGCCTATCAATATAAACCTGTCCTGTAAGATTAAAGATGGTGAAACATGGTTTTGTTGCTGGTGAGAGCTGTTTGATTTGTACTTCAGCTGATCCCCTGTTCTTGTTACCTGCAAGGGGACAACAGATCTCACCAGCAGGTGGCGCCCTGGAGAAAAATCAAGTGTTTCATTCAGCACAGTCCTGTCAGTGTTCAATAAAGGACCTTAGAAAGACCATTCAGCACTCAGGCAGATCCCCCCCCCCTGAAGGGACGCTGTGTAATTGTCTGTTGGTTATTGTGACATGCTATTATGGGATTCAGATGTACAGAATCAGAGATTAGAAAACATCAGAGAATCATTAGAGGCTACAGCCTCCACACATAACAACAGCTAAATAAATACATTATGGAAATTAATATAAACATAACAGAGTTATAAACTCTGCTCAGATTATGGAGAAAAAGGACATTAAAGCTCCCAAAATACCATTAGACTGGGTTTCATCAGGCACATGGCCTGCAGGACAAAGGACAAGATGTGTAGACACAAACCTTTTCCTGAACTGAATGTTATCCTGCACCTGTCCTAATGGGATGGGATGTGCATACAACTGCCTTTCTGCATGTACACTTTCATAAATACAAAGTCTTATGATGAGCATTGATTTTTTTCTCAGCATGGTAGGTGTGCTCTGAGTCTTAGTGAAGAGTCCTAAAAGATAAGGAATGGAAATATCAGCAGGTAGTTTCGTGAGATGTTGCTCCTTTTCACAGTGTTATTGTCAGTCAGAGGGGGTGAAACATGAATTGTTTCCTCTTTTCTTCCTGTCTGTGGGTGGGGTCTCATGCCTCCCTCTCTGGGCTTTTCTTTTGTCTCTCCCTCTCCATGTTTGCCTGTCAATGTTGGCTCCTCTGCTCAGGGAGGGGTTTAAACCAGCAGACAGTCCTTGAGTCTTATTGGCTCATGCCCCCTCTCTGTGTCTCTGTCACTGTAATGAAAATGGTGAGCTGAGCAGCCCTGTGACGTCGCCCCCCTCCACCCATTCACTCTTGTCCTCTCTCTGCCTCTTTCTCTCCTCATCCACTCGCTCTGTGACTGACGGTGGATGGGTGGTCATGTGATCTTTTAATACCCAGGGATTTTCTGCCAGGCATGCTCTGTAGGCTCCCTCCATCCATTCCTGTCTGAGGAGAGCTTGCCTCTTATTGTCCTGCATCCAGCCGCTCGCTCAGCTCTCCTTCCTGGAGGATCATCAATACATGTGCAGTGGGCAGACAGCAGCAGGGACAGGGCAGCATTTGTACATGTGGCTGGTAAGTGATATGTTTGGTGTGTGTGTGTGTGTGTTTGGGTTGCTATCGAGCTTATGTAATTTACCAGGGTTCCTATATGTCACTATTATTAGCACTAAAGGTTTCCACTGATGACTTTACAGTGTATTCCAATATAAACACAGAATGGCTGGCTCAGTGTGTGTATGTGTGTGTGTTATTGATTCAATGATTATGAATGTGTTGGCTGATGTGCTGCTTGTGTATTTGCATGTAGTGAACCTGCTGAAAGCCTTCTGTCTGTATTCAGTTTGTACTAAGTATTTGCTGTATTTGTTTGTATACTGTGCATTTATGCGTCACTTCCATCATAAACACACACACACACACACAGCAGCGAAGGCAGACTGGGTGGTGTGTACAGCAGCCACGGTGGACCATCAGCTGCTGCCACCTGAGCTGTCTGTGGCGGCTCGTCGCTCAGTGTCACCATGTTGTGTGTCACCAGCCATGCAGTGATCTCCATGTTGGCTTCAGTTCATTTGGGTAGACAGAATAAAGAGATGTAGACAGACACTAAACCAAAGGACTTGAGGGATGAAACAGCAGCAAACTCCTCTCTTCCTCAGCTACTCTTTGTCTGACATCTGCCCTCTGAGGATGGCTTTTTTATCAATACTACTCTCAGTTCTTTTGGCTAATTAGGCTAACCAGTTAGGCTAATAACAAATAGTTATGGACATGCTAAAACAAAAGCTAACAAGCAAGCTATGGTTAAAACAGCAGTGGTGACTGGGAGACTAGTTTATGTTGAACATGTGTTTGGATAAATTACTCATTAGTTTTTAGTCGTGAAGGTTTTATTGTGCGTACAGTAGCAGGTAGAGAGTATCGTGCTGCTGGGCAACATGAAGGAAAACAAGAAGAGAAATAAGAGAGAATTAGAGAGAGTAAATCCATAACATTTTAGTCATGTGTCCATGTTTGTCCGATTTTTCAGGCACTTCCATATTATCTAGCAGCACATTGCATGTATCAGTGCTTTTGGAATTTTCTTTTCAGTTTTCCAAATTCGTGTTGGGATGTTGACAAATCAGAAACTGGTAATTATGGAAACTCAAACATGACAAGAAGATGGCATTACTATCCATAACATTGTTGGTGTGACAGAAGACTTGGTGGGAGACTCAGCTTTTTTTCTCTCCTGCCTGTCAGAACAATTTAAACCAGGTAATCTGATCTGAATCGTATGGAATCAGCATGACTAATGTCTCTGTATCACGCCTACATCAGACTGAATCATCTGAAAGAGGCAGACACTCAGCTGTTGTACACTGTAAAGCTCGGTTCATATACAGTGGGGCAAAAAAGTATTTAGTCAGCCACCAATTGTGCATGTTCTCCCACTTAAGAAGATGAGAGAGGCCTGTAATTTTAATCATAGGTACACTTCAACTATGAGAGACAGAATGGGGGGAAAGAATCCAGGAAATCACATTGTAGGATTTTTAATGAATTAATTGGTAAATTCCTCGGTAAAATAAGTATTTGGTCACCTACAAACAAGCAAGATCTCTGGCTCTCACAGACCTGTAACTTCTTCTTTAAGAGGTTCCTCTGTCCTCCACTCGTTACCTGTATTAATGGCAACTGTTTGAACTCGTTATCAGTATAAAAGACATCTGTCCACAACCTCAAACAGTCAGACTCCAAACTCCACTATGGCCAAGACCAAAGAGCTGTCAAAGGACACCAGAAACAAAACTGTAGACCTGCACCAGGCTGGGAAGACTGAATCTGCAATAGGTAAGCAGCTTGGTGTGAAGAAATCAACTGTGGGAGCAATTATTAGAAAATGGAAGACATACAAGACCACTGATAATCTCCCTCGATCTGGGGCTCCACGCAAGATCTCACCCTGTGGGGTCAAAATGATCACGAGAATGGTGAGCAAAAATCCCAGAACCACACGGGGGGACCTAGTGAATGACCTGCAGAGAGCTGGGACCAAAGTAACAAAGGCTACCATCAGTAACACACTACGCCGCCAGGGACTCAAATCCTGCAGTGCCAGACGTGTCCCCCTGCTTAAGCCAGTACATGTCCAGGCCCGTCTGAAGTTTGCTAGAGAGCATTTGGATGATCCAGAAGAGGATTGGGAGAATGTCATATGGTCAGATGAAACCAAAATAGAACTTTTTGGTAAAAACTCAACTTGTCGTGTTTGGAGGAGAAAGAATGCTGAGTTGCATCCAAAGAACACCATACCTACTGTGAAGCATGGGGGTGGAAACATCATGCTTTGGGGCTGTTTTTCTGCAAAGGGACCAGGACGACTGATCCGTGTAAAGGAAAGAATGAATGGGGCCATGTATCGTGAGATTTTGAGTGAAAACCTCCTTCCATCAGCAAGGGCATTGAAGATGAAACGTGGCTGGGTCTTTCAGCATGACAATGATCCCAAACACACCGCCCGGGCAACGAAGGAGTGGCTTCGTAAGAAGCATTTCAAGGTCCTGGAGTGGCCTAGCCAGTCTCCAGATCTCAACCCCATAGAAAATCTTTGGAGGGAGTTGAAAGTCCGTGTTGCCCAGCGACAGCCCCAAAACATCACTGCTCTAGAGGAGATCTGCATGGAGGAATGGGCCAAAATACCAGCAACAGTGTGTGAAAACCTTGTGAAGACTTACAGAAAACGTTTGACCTCTGTCATTGCCAACAAAGGGTATATAACAAAGTATTGAGATGAACTTTTGTTATTGACCAAATACTTATTTTCCACCATAATTTGCAAATAAATTCTTTAAAAATCAGACAATGTGATTTTCTGGATTTTTTTTTCTCATTTTGTCTCTCATAGTTGAGGTATACCTATGATGAAAATTACAGGCCTCTCTCATCTTTTTAAGTGGGAGAACTTGCACAATTGGTGGCTGACTAAATACTTTTTTGCCCCACTGTATATTACATACATATCAGCTCAAGTTTTGAACATGGGAAATTTACAGTACATCTGAAGTGGACAAAGAAATAGCCTTGACCAGTGAAAGCCGAGCAGACAGGGAGAGGTTGGTAACTTTAGTGACGCACTGCCCTTTACACAGACAGAAGTCATTCTCCTCTTCCATCCTCTGTCGACCATCTGCAGTAATTCAGTCTGACCAGCAGAAGCTTGTTTGCGTGAACATGGCTGCATGACGTTACTGAGTTCCACTGAAACATTGTGTAGCCTCAGAAGAATCAGAAGTAAGAGTGAGGATGAAATGGAGACCAGAGAGTGAGGATCCTCCTGTGGGGGTGTCTGCATGTCAGCTGGCAGGGTGCTGTGCTGAAGGCCACATGGCAGCGGGAAGATAATCCCAGCCAATTCCACTCCAATCCTCCCAGCAGAGCTCAGCACAGGCAAAGCAGGATGAGCCCCACCCTGTCACCACTGTGTGGCACTATGTGTGTGTGTGTGTGTGTTAATAAGAGCAGGAGAGAGAGAGGTTTAGTGTGGACCTTAATGTGTGTGTGTTAATAAGAGCAGGAGAGAGAGAGGTTTAGTGTGGACCTTAATGTGTGTGTGTGTGTGTGTTTGCTGTGCATGCCTCATGCTTGATTAAAGTATTAAGTTGAATTTGTGTTCCCGTGGTGACAACATACAATACACACACACACACAAACACACACACCTCTATCTCCTTCTCATTTGCCTCGATTCTATTTAGTTCGTTCTTTCTTCAGAACTGGTTTAACATACAGCTTATGGTCAGTGCTTATATTTCCCATAAACCTCTCTGCTTCCTGCTGAGCATTTGAGTTGAGTAGTTCTGGGAGAGCATGGCCCTGCTACTGTTGGAGTCAGTCTGTTCCTGGAGGTGGTGTGAGGTGATGAGGAGGAAGAGCAGCTGCAATAGGTGGCTGATGCCATGGGAGGAGGATTACACATTATTTTGACCAAATGAGCCCAGGACATAACTGCTATTTTATTTCATATAGAAATAAACCTTTATGTGTAAATACTTTAGCTTTATGTTAGCTGCAGTCATAATAGATCACAACATAACTGTATTTGACACTGTCGAGAACATACATGGTGATTCAATTGTCAATCTATTTTTGTTATTTCATTAATGTAAAAAAAATTGAATTAACATGTTTTATCATAAATGCTGGACCTGTGTGGCATCTTTCTCCCTCATTTATTACATCATTAATATTTTAGAAACACAGTTTCCAACTGTTATTAAATTACAGTCAATGAACCACAATCTCAGACTTATCACTGTCACAACTTCACACAGACAACTCATTTGTGTGTTTTGATCTTTGGATTGTCCACACACCATTGTCATGACTTCTCCTCTTGTTGCTGCTGGCTGAGGCTCAGAATGATAAAAGGACTTTATTAAGTTAACCATTACCTATCACACACACACAGACACACACGTATGTAGCATAAGTGTGTGTGTGTGTGTCCCTTTCACTTTGTCTAATTGTCTAAAATTGATTGAAATGTACAAAGTTAAAATCCTGTTCTCAAAGTGCGTGTGATAAATACTAAGGTATATTTTGTTTCTTTACATGCTAATGGCTGCCATGTGATGAGGATTAGTAGGTTAAGTACCTGATATCTCTCTCTCTCTCTCTGTGTGTGGAGAAAGAAAAGTAGGGACAAAATACAGTGTGTGTGGGGGGGGGGGGGGGATTAAGGAGAGAGGCTATTAGGGTGGAAAGAGAGCAGGTATGTAGGAAGGAGAGAGAGAGAGACAGAGGAAAGAGTCACTACATAAAGGACACACTACTTCCTGAATGGATGATGTCGTCAGTGGTGGAGTCCACCTTTTCCACATGGGACTCAGATGACCTTCACACACAGAGGGTGAACAGAAAACAACATGCATTCAACAGTACAGTTAGTGGTTTTATCTGACTGACAGAAGCAGAAGCAGAAGAAGAAGAACACCGATCACTCTGTACCCCCCCATCAGAACGGTTTCTGTTGCTTCAGTTTCAGTTTTTCACATCTCACACAGTCAGCACAGCAGCAGTCAGTGTGGCTAATCTGTGGATCAGTTTTCAACACTTTTACACAAAATGCATTCAATGACCTCATCTTTCAAATGTCATCAAACTCAGCCAAACCTCTGTGTATTAACACTCCATTTTACACATGTTACATTTATGTACAAAACTAAACAGTTTAGAGTTAAAAAATAAAAATGCATAAACTCCTAATTGGGACACTGAGCAACTGTTTTCATTTCTTGATGACCTCCATGAAAGACTTGTGCCAGGTGAGGAGAGGGGGCAGGTGAGGAGAGTGGGCAGGTGAATCCAGAAGGTTTTGTAATTGTTTGGGACGATGTGGCATTTCCCCGTCTCTTCCAGTCTCAGCGGGGTTTACAGCCCGTCCCAGGATGGAGTCTCTTCTCCCTCCATATTACTCTCCAGTCCTGAACCCCACAGTGGAACTCTTGTCCTCATGGTGGTGGACAGTTTCTGACCAGATGTCCCTCTGTGACACAGTGACTGCTGGATGTCTGGACATATCAGCTGCAGACTGTCAGGATGGATCAGACATCAAGAGTCTTTTCAGGTGGATTAGAGAGGACAGAAGGTGAGATGTGGATCAGAACTTGTGGGTTGATCAGCACTGTTGTATTTCTATATCTGTAGCTCTCCTATACATGCATGTATAGTGAATATATAGAGGTTAGTGTTGCATTACTGGAATTATTTTAGTTTCATGTTGTGCAGTTGGAGATCTTCATCTCTGGGACATAAACTGTGAGGCAGCAGCACCATTGCTGCAATAAATAGTGACCTTCTTTCTGTTGTAATGGGATCAGGGTTTATGCTACATAAATAAATAAAATACATTTTTATAAAGACAATAGTGAGACTAAGTGTACTGCTGCCTTTTGTTAGAGATCTTTATGGTCAGTATATAATTAGTGACAAAGTGTTTCTGTTGGCAGACATGTTGTCAGTGTTCGGGTACACAAGTTGATCCTGAGATGTGCATGAAGTGTGTTGGTTGCATTTTGGATGTGAGATGAATTGAAGCTGAGCTGCATGTCGCTAAAGAGAGCTGTGGGAAGAGTTCTGGAAAAGTGAACTCCTATAGAGAAATGTGAGTTAGAAATTGTAATAAAACACACTACCCATTACCACCAGTGACCACAGGTGTCAGATCAGTTTACATGTTGAGTTTCAGTGTTAACCTTAGCTGTATATAAACGTAATTTCTAGGAGACAGTGTGTGTAAAGTTAGCTTTAGTGTGTCTGTCTGCTCTCTTTACTCGGTCTCTGCTGTAACTGTGAGGGCCTTCATACTGTCCAGATATGGACTGTAATTCTCTTTCTGTTCTTGTGTGAAGACATGTTCCATATCGCCTGAAATGAACTGAGACAGTGTCAGGATTATACAGCTGACTATAATCATGCTGTACTTCTGGGAACGCTTTAGATTCTGGCTGAAGGAAACAATCAGTGACACAGCAACCAGGGCAACCAAGGGTTTCAGCAAGGCTACCCTGTGTGTGTGTGTGTGTGTGTGTGTGTGTGTGTGTGTGTGTGTGTGTGTGTGTGTGTGTGTGTGTGTGCGCGCGCGCGCGCTTGTGTGTGTGTGTGTGCGCGTGTGTGTGTGTGTGTGTGTGTGTGTGTCAGAAAACAGCACAGTGTGTCAGAAAACAGCACAGTGTCCGTGTTGGAGCATGGAGATATACAGTCAACAATGGGACTTGCTTATGTTCCTGTTTGCAGCTCCTCAAATCTGCAGTGTCATTAGGTCTACAGACTCTGAGTATACGCCCAACCCATCACCACCACCACCACCACACTGGTTATATAACCCTCACCCCACCCTTGGTGCTGTTTCATCCCTCAGCCTTCTTAAGAATGCAGATGTTGCTCTCTCATCAGATGGGAGAGGTGTAATCCTGCAGCTATGAGCTGTTGTACACCAGGACATCTGCCAGAAACAGGCCTCACAGAGATTCTGCTGATGCTTTTTCATTCTTTAAACTCTGCAGCTGGATAGAAAATGCTGGTGATGCAGTTAGACGTTTTATAAGTTTTGAATTTGTCCAAATACATTGTTTTGTTTACGGTAAATTCTCTAGTAGTTCAGGCTTATATTAGTCCTGTTTCAAATAATGGCCTGGGTCTCTCTGCAGCAGAGGTAAATAAAGGCCCCAGCCATTATCTCACAATGTATGGTAACTGATAGAAATGATGCCAAAATCCCAAGCAGTTATAAACCGGGAGTTACCCTCTCTAAACTCTGTGGTGGTGATGAAGAAATGGACTTTGATTTCAAGAAAGCATGAATCAACGTCAGTTTTGATCCATTGTTTTGTTCCCTGTTAAGCTACTGTCAAACATTTCCTGCACAGAGGTGTCAAATTAAAAGCCTTCTGGTGGCTTTTAATGTGAAATATCTGCAGGAAATCAGTGAGAGCAGTACACTGAACCAAATAAAAATAAACAAACAACAACAACAACAACAGGCAGAGCAGAAGCAGCAGGAATGCATTATGGATCAGAGAAACAGCAGCAGAGTGATGAGACTGATGTGGAAGTGTACATTATACCAAACTGATTATGAGGACAAATATAGTACGGGTAATTTAACGCCACAGCTTAATGTTTTTTATGCACACACACCGGTTTACTTGAGACTCGGCCATCATTGTAATATAAGCTTTACAGAATTTGCAGTAAATTAATTGCAAAAGTAGCCACAGTAGCCACTTACAGCTAACAATGGAAACATGCAGGAAAATCCCACCGCTTTAAATCATCTTTCCTCTAAACGTCCAACTATTAACACTATCCAGACAGAAAGAGTGAACAGATAATAATGTGTTTGTCTATTTGTCAGGTCTCCGCTGTAGAGACGAGCTGCAGACCCACTTTGATTTCAATACAAGCTGACTCGTAGTCCTCCCTCAGATCCACATCCACTCGGCATCACAGTCCTCAGACTGTCCAACTCAAGGTCAAAGGTCATCTAATTTTAAATCCCGGAGCATGTACTCTGCAGCCAAGCCACAGGATTTATTTGCTGAGTGTTCTTATACTCCAGTGGTTACTCAACTACTTTTTTAAAATAGATTAATAATGCTCTAATAATATTACCTGAGGCACAAGCACTCATTTCCAGACCATATAAACTATAAGCTAATTCACATACATACAGTCATACATACAGTCATATGTACAGTGAGGTGTGAATGTGTGAATGTTTTGAATAAATTAATTCTGCATGTTTTTTGCCTCTCAAATGACCCTAACTGAAACTATGCCTGTTGTTTTCCTCTGTTACAGTAAATAAAACTGAATATTTGTATGGTGGAGTACAGAGACAAGTGGACATGTTGGACTGATTCAGTGATTTGTATGTCAACTGTGTGATTTGTAAACACTGAAACACAGAGATCAGACTGTGTCTTTACACTGAAACGTCCTGAGCAGATTCTTAGTGTTTCCCAGAGATACACCCAGCTGATTTGAAGCTCCCCCATTGCCACTCTCTGTCCAGCTTTCATCTATCCTCAGCTCCACAGTATTTATTTGGAAGACTGTGATGAAGGAATACACCTGGGCAGCAGTTGTGGGTCTTCAATGGTTCCTCATGGTATCTGTCACAGTCTGTCCCTCCTCTCCAGCCACATTTCTGTTTCCCAGACCCTTCAGTGCTATTCTCCACCAGTCCACCAGATGCGCTCGACTTTCCCTCCTTTCCCCATCACCTGACTGCTCCGCCCATCTACACACATGTCCTCACTGCCCTCATCAGCCACTCACCAGTATACCGGCCTTTGTCCTTTGTCCTTTGTTCCTTGGTAGTTTGTTAAGTGAAGCTACATGTGCATTGTGTCTTTGCATCCTAGCTCTTGTCTTTGTGGATCTGTGTGCTGAGACCTGTTACCTGCGTGTTTTGGCCCTTGCTTTATGCTTTTTTTTTGCTTTCGGCCTGGTCCCTTGGATTTACTTGCCTGTGTTGGACCCCCTTCCTGGTTCTGACCCTTGCCTGCCTTACAATTCAGTAAGCCTTTGGACCCTTGGTTTGAATGATTAAATAATTTAACTGCATCAAGCTCTGCCTCGGCTGTCTGTATTTGGGTCATTCTCCTGTGTTCCTGTTACCTGCTTGTACATTTGTGACAGTATTAAGGAGCTTGGTGTGTGCCATCAGCTTTGACCTCAGCTCATCCTTGCCTGCTGTAGAGACAACTCAGCATCGCCTTTAGCTGCTGCACTTCTTCCTCTTCAGACATGCCTCTCCGTGCACCACTGTTACACTCTCAGCTGATTGTATGGGTGCTACAGTTTACTGTTTGGATCATTTGTGTGATACATTAGTAGGTCGACATATGCACAGACCAAGCACAGAGTAACATACCAATCTCTTTTTGGTAGACCTACAGGAATTACTGCTGCTTCCTAATTGGATATCAAATCAGATATAACCAGGTTCTTTAGTCACACTCTGCCCTTAGAACCACAAGCTCGGTGCAGCACTGATTTGGCTATGAGAGCAGCGCTGTCCTGCTGTCAGCTACAGTATGAGCACGTCCACATGAATGGGACTGGACTTCAGGAACACAATGGAGGTAACAGCACAAGCATTACAGGAGGTTTAATAAACCCATCCCAGATATAATATAGTGAGTTGTACTGACAAAGGATGAGCGGCATATTTTAGCAACAAAGAGCAAACTATAATATTAGAGAAATACAAAGAATTGAAACACATCATCCAGGCTTAAAGCAACACAGATGCAGCTGCCAAATGCAGGAAGGACAGATGGACTGTGTGAATGTGTTAACAGGCTTATAATATCACTGTCCCGTCATTACTATTCCATTAAATGAATGTGTTGCTTAGATGTATTCTTATGGCAGGTATGACAGTTTTAGCCTTATTCTTATTATAGGCTTTGACTTTGCTTGCAAGAAGCTGACACAGATAAGTCAGAATGTATATCTCTAAAGAGCCCCTCTCACTATCCACGCACCGAGCTCCACAGGGTCTTCTATTGGTGATGCCAAGAGGTGCTTTTTACGCGTTGGCCTGTTATCTCCAACATAACCTGCTCCAGAGCAGGTTAGGCGTGCAGCATAAGTTACCATGGCGATGTACCCCGGTAAGAAGTGAACCACTGTCGTAACCCTGAAAACCCAGAGTTAAAGCTGAAGTTACCTCGCTAACCCCAAATCCTGCTTCATAGTACAGGCCTCAGGTCTAGACCGTACTCTTTATAGTATGAGTGGAGTGAGTTCAGTAAGTGTGTGTGTGTGTGTGTGTTGAATAACGATCTCTACTCTGATTCCCTGTATTTGTGTGCGTTAACTGGCAGTTGGTCTCCTTGTGTGCAGCCAGCGTCCCCTATATCCTTGCATTCCTCTCATTATTCAGCTTTTCTCTTATGAGAAACATACCACCAACTTTTAGTTGATAGTGTGATTATAACTATGTATAATATTGTAAAGAAAACAAATAGATATTTGGAAAGTCACTATAAATCACAAGGCTGAGTAAATGTATTATAATAATGTTATGAATTTGATCAAAAAAGACTTTTAAGGTGTAAATTCACTAAACCTTATCAGATGAGCTCTTTTTGGAATATAATATCTTACAGGGCTTAAAATGATAAAATAATTAAATGTGTTCTGAAAATGTTTTTTTAATCCTCCAATATTTACGAATGTTTCTGTGCATGCATGATTAACAATAGTTAGATTACAATATTAGATTGTACAGCTTTTAGTGTTTGATTTTAAGCATCAGTCTGGACTGACAGAAAAAGTTCAGAATCTGCTCAAATTGAATATCACATTTAATGGCAATCTGACCAGAAGTGGTCAAGATATTTTCCTCTAGAGATGAACGTCTGTAGAGTCTGCTACAAGAGAGTCCATGAAGAAAAAATGTTAAAACCTTGTTGAAGAGTTGAAACAAAAAGCAAATAAATCTCCTGACATACAACATCATATTCCAACATCCTGACCCTGTAGTGTTGTACCCTCAGTCTCAGTTCAGCTCTCTCTGCATCGTGAGAGAGTTCTGCTGACATATATTTAGACTGGAGGCTGTGGAGCTGAGGAGAGGAGCAGCCAGTCGTACAGCAAATTATGATGGAAACACATTGATTATAGAGTGGATATACATGCAGGAGCTATTTCTGGGACTGTACTGCCATCGACACACACACACACACACACACACAGAAGATGATTACTATCATTATTTTGAAGCTACCAAAAACCCTGTGCATTGGTAACAGCATCTCAGCAAATGAAATCATACATGATCAGTTAGTGCTTCTTATGTTTCTGTGATAAGTGTGTGTGTGTTAAGCCTTAATAAATCTTATAATGAAACACAGCTCACAGCAGATCAAGGTTCAGTTTAGATCAGGGTAAACAGGTTGTTTTCTGAAATTTTGCTGTTTTTTTCACCTCCTTCTCTGACAGTATAACATGCAGTTTATGTATGAGACAGGTTTGACTTTTTAATTCTTTAAAACAAATTAGCAAGAAACCTGGGCTAGGCCCAGGACATGCTGGAGAGATTAGGTAGGAAGGTGTGGCTGAGGAGTAGAATATCTGGACCACCTTGTTTAGCCGGCTGCCACCGTGACCCGGACCCAGATCACTGGCAGGAAACAAAGACTGTCCCTGTGTGCATTTTGATGCAGGTTTAGTTCTTCAGTAACACATTCAGACTCTGCTGCCTTGGGGAAGGTACAGCATAAGATAAGATAAGATAAGATAAGATAAGATAAGATAAGATAAGATAAGCCTTTAATTGTCCCACAGCTGGGAAATTTTCAGCGTTACAACAGCCAGAAAAAATGTCATATATAGAAATACAATAATAAAATATTATAAAATACAATAAAAATAAATAGAAAAATAGTCCTGTACACAGTAAAGACAGTAATAATAATAGTGTGACTGAGTGCATTTGTAAGTATGAACAATAGATAAGATAAAAATATTGCACATGTACATGAAAGTATTACACAGCAACAGATGAAGTAAATAACATCATGAATAAAAAAATATGTATTAAGATAATGCACAGCAGCAGATGAAGTAAAGTAGTGAACAGTCTGCTTATTGACAGCCAATGTAGATTACCAGGAGTTGTACTGATTATAGAGTCTGACAGCAGCAGGCAGGAAGGACCTACGGTACCTCTCCCTCAGACACCGAGGGTGGAGCAGCCAGTTGCTGAAGAAGCTGCCCAGTGCTGATAGAGTGACATGTAGGGGGTGGGAAGTGTTCTCCAGTAGTGATGATAGCTTGGCCACCATTCTCCTGCCTCCCACCACCTCCACTGGGTCCAGAGGGCATCCAAGGACAGAGCTGGCCTTCTTAATCAGTCTGTCCAGTCTCTTCCTATCCCTGGAAGAGATGCCACTGGCCCAACATGCCACCCCATACAATACGGCTGATGCCACCACAGAGTCATAGAATGTCCTCAGGAGCGCACCCTGCACTCCAAAAGACCTTAGTCTCCTGAGCAAAAAGAGATGGCTCTGGCCCTTCTTAAACAGAGCGTCCGTATTGTCTGACCAGTCCAGTTTGCTGTTCAAGTGAACACCCAGATACTTGTACGATCTCACAATCTCAATGTCCGTTCCCTGGATGTTCACTGGTGTAGGTGGAGGGAGTTTGTGCCTGCCGAAGTCCACCACGAGCTCTTTGGTTTTACCCGCATTGATCTGGAGGCGGTTCTGTTGACACCAACCCACAAAGCCCTGGGTCAGTTCTCTGTACTCCCTATCATCCCCGTTCGGTGATGAGGCCGACGATGGCAGAGTCGTCAGAGAACTTCTGCAGGTGACAGTTCGAAGTGTTATGGGTGAAGTCCGCTGTGTAGAAGGT
Organism: Macquaria australasica; assembly: GCA_005408345.1. NCBI lineage: Eukaryota > Metazoa > Chordata > Actinopteri > Centrarchiformes > Percichthyidae > Macquaria > Macquaria australasica. The sequence continues at coordinate 259,286 of SEMN01000584.1, read as the reverse complement.
GAACAGGAAAGGCGCCAGAACGGTTCCCTGTGGAGCCCCTGTGCTGCAGAGAAGTGTATCAGACACACAGTCCTGTAACCTCACATACTGTGGCCGGTTTGTGAGGTAGTCCAGGATCCATGCTGCCAGGTGATGGTCCACCCCAGCGTGCTCCAACTTGTCCCCCAGAATCCTGGGCTGGATGGTGTTAAAAGCACTGGAGAAATCAAAAAACATGATCCTCACAGTGTTTCCAGCCTTTTCTAGGTGAGAGAGGGATGTGTGAAGTAGGTAAATGACAGCGTCATCCACCCCAATGCGGGGTTGTGTGCTCTCTAGTTATTGAAGTAAGTGGTGTAAAACATGTATGAACACAACATGGTCCTTTAAGGCTTTCTCTGAGCACTGTTACACACTTCACATCTCACTGACTTTGGTGTTTGGTTTGGCAAACAGACTTGTGAGCACAAGTCTGTGTCTGTCGCTACAGATGAAGTGATTAGACTCCAATTGTGTGTGTGTGTGTGTGTGTGTGTGTGTGTGTGTGTGTGTGTGTGTGTGTGTGTGTGTGTGTGTGTGTGTGTGTGTGTGCACGTGGCAGAGGCTTGTGTGGACATGCGAGCAAGACAAAGCGTGAGTAGGGTGGAGGATGAGTTGCAGCCCTCCGGTCGTGTGCCTCATCCAGTCCTTTAAACCATCTCCTCTGTCTCTTCATCCAGGGGCCCCTCCCTGCACACCTGTGTTTGGCTAAAAGGCCCCTGTGACTAATGCTGAGTAACAATAACACCCATAATCATAGTGATTATCGCATGCACTCACTCAGACATAAAGGAGACTGGAGATGTGTGTTTGATCCCAGAGGGCCTAGCTGCAGACAAAATGGCGGATCTCCGAAAGAGGGATCTCCATCAGAGGCACCTACACAGTTGACAGGAAATCACTTGACCTCAGCAGCGGAAGTTGGTCTGCCTCTTGTTGTTTTCCCCAAGAAGTAGCACACAGATTTAAAAAAATAGTTTATTCATTAGAAATATATTTTAAAAGTAATTTGACTCTCTAAAGGCTTTAAACAACATTTTAAACATTTTAAACTGAGTTTGAGATTAGTACAGATTTTAAAAATGGGCCAATATAAAGTTAATTCAAGTTTAAAAAGTCCTCCGTTCTTATGGCAGAGAAGGTGGAGGACTTTACAGCAGTAATACAGAGTCTATGAAGGATCTTTTAAAAAGTGTGTTGGCTTTTCTAGTTTTATTCAATGATGTCTGTCAAACTTTAATACAAGAGTCCAGAGAGCGAAGGTATACTGAAAGAGAGAAAATACATTTGAAAATGTTAAAGGCAGAATGAACAAAAACAATGTACAGACTCACACAAGAATAAATCCTGTCAATCATCACTGATGATCTTCTACAAGTGTGCAGGTGTCTGTGTCTGCAGAGGCCCTCAGAGGCCCTCTGCCTGTACCTTCTTATTCTGCTGGGGACATTTGTGGGCGTCAACCTTTGGGCAGTTGGTTCTTAATATGTAAGAACTGTCTTTGGTATTCTGAATGGCTAATATACTACATTAAGCAATATCTTTTATGTATAAATCCTAAATAGATTCAGTATTATGGCCACAGACACACACACACACACACACACACACAGGGTTTGTTTTGATGATAAGAGGAGAGGTTGGAGAGCCTTGCTAACTGCAAATGAGGAGTTATTTTTGTTGATAAAATTTAGTTTTGAAAGGTTTACTTTGTGCTGTAATGTTAATGCCTTCAGCCGAACTTCTGATGGACTCGTCACATTTGTTTTTCCTTCTCATGTCAAGGTAACGCTATGGATATTCAATTTACAATGATAATGTGGAGAAGTTGTGGGAATTTTGCAAAACTACAAGCTTGACCTGAACTGCTGAAGTACAAATCTCTAACTGGATTACTTTACCTGATCAAAACATGGATTATTTTTTATTTGCTTTACTGAAAGGAAAAGTGTTAAAGGCATGAGGTAAGCTGACAACAAGTGATGTTAATATACCGTTATGATGATTGATTGCTGGATTCAAGACGGCTAATTTTGGGTTCGCTAGATGTGGTGAACATGTAATGGTAAGCATGACTCCTCGGCTCCAAATAACAATAAACCTGCTGATTGTGTGGTTGGTTAGTGTTCTGTGTTGCTGTCAAGGATGTGGCTAACGTTACTGTTGTGTTGATTTGCCTGGTGATTTATTAAATGGGAATTAGGAGTGAAGACGAGCAGTTTTTGTTAACGTGTTGTGTTTACTTTAACTTTACACTTGATTGGCATGGACTCAGCTGCTTAGCAGTCAAATGTTAGGGTAATATTAATAACTTTGTTATAACGTTAATGTTAATAAACATTACCTTTGAGCTCTAAGTTAGCATAGCTAACATTAAAACAATGTTTGCTGGTTATAACGTAACTGTTTAACTAACTGATCAATGCTGTTGAGAGCTAACAATCAGCAACTTAGAACTCAGCTGGTCCGTGACTTGGTGGCTAACGGTAAAGTTACCTAGTTTACTAATTTTTTGTAGTTTTAGTTGACCCTATTGTAAAAAATAAATCTCTCATCTACTCTATACTGTTTTATATCTATGGTAGCTACCAGGTGCTACAAGTCGGGGAGGAGGGGCCAACTTTGAATGTCGGGTTTACAAACCGCAACCGACAAATCCTCCTCATTGTGCCTTTAACGTTAGCTATTTTTGTCTCGTAGTTGCAGGTCAAGTTCAATTCAATTCAATTCAGTTTTATTTATATAGCGCCATATCATAACAAAGTTATCTCAGGGCACTTTTTCAAATAGAGCAAGTCTAGACCGACTCTTTATATTTACAGAGACCCAACAGTTCCCACCATGAGCAAGCACTATGCGACAGTGGCAAGGAAAAACTCCCTTTTAACAGGTAGAAACCTCGAGCAGAACCAGGCTCAAGGTGGGCGGTCATCTGCCTCGACCGGTTGGGTTGAAGGGAGGGGGGGAGCGGGAGAGAGAGAGCAGGAGGAAAGAGAACATACAGCAGCACAATACAGTATAGATATGGTAATGGCATTGATGTTAACACTAAGAGCAACATTATAATAGCAATACTAATAACAACAGCAACAACAGCAATAGCAGCAGCGGGCGCAGAGCAGGAGCACGGGGGCAGCAGGCGGCAGCAACCACAGACCCAGACTGTACAGCTCCAGAGGCAGAAATACCTGCAGAAAGCAACAGAAGGGGAGAGAGAGAGAGAGAGAGAGAGGAGAGAAAGCACACAACTACGGGAAGAAGTTGAATTAATAACAAGCATTGATGGGATATGAGGGCGTACAGATGGAGAGGAAGAGGAGGAGAAAGGAGCTCAGTGCATCATAGGAAGTCCCCCGGCAGTCTAGGCCTATAGCAGCATAACTAAGGGGGGGCTCAGGGGTCACCTGAGTCAGCCCTACTATAAGCTTTATCAAAGAGGAAAGTCTTAAGCCTACTCTTAAATGTGAGGAGGTTGTCCGCCTCCCGTACACAAACTGGAATCTGGTTCCACAGGAGAGGAGCTTGATAGCTGAAGGCTCTGGCTCCCATTCTACTTTTAGAGACTCTAGGAACCACAAGGAACCCTGCATTCTGGGAGCACAGTGCTCTAGTGGGGTAATAGGGTACTATGAGCTCTTTAAGATATGACCATTTAGGGCTTTGAAGGTGAGGAGAAGGATTTTAAATTCTATTCTGGATTTTACAGGGAGCCAGTGTAGAGAAGCTAATATTGGAGAAATATGTTCTCTTTTTCTGGTTCTTGTCAGTAAATGTGCCGCAGCATTCTGAATCAGCTGGAGAGTCTTAAGGGATTTATTGGGGCAGCCTGATAATAGAGAGTTGCAATAGTCCAGCCTAGACGTAACAAATGCATGGACTAGTTTTTCTGCATCTTTTTGAGATAGGATGTGCCTGATTTTTGCAATGTTACGTAAATGAAAAAAGGCAGTTCTTGAAGTTTGTTTTATGTGGGAGTTAAAGGACATATCCTGATCAAAGATAACTCCAAGATTCCTTACGGTTTCGCTGGAGGCCAGGGCAATGCCATCTAGAGAAACTATATCTTTAGATAAAGTGAGCACTTTTAAAATGTTTGTGTAAATGAATCCTGAGTTTAAATGAGTTTAAAATGGATACCGTACTGTTGAGTACAAACTGTTTGAATCGTGTTACATTGGCTCACTAATGGAGAGAGAAATTGCTAACGTTAGCTGCTTGGAGCCACTTGGCATTTCAAATGTATTTTCTCCATTGGTACACCATCAGTACTCTGATGCTCACTGGGCTCTTCCATATATTACAGTTTGACAGATGACATTGAATAAAACCTCAGAAAAGCCAACAAACCTTTTCTGTATCTTACCGCTGTAAAGTCCTCCAGCCCTCTTGCCTTTCCTGCCACAAGTGGACTACGCACATGCACAATGCAGATGTTCACGCAAAAACAACTGGAGAAGACCAACTTCTGCTGCTAAGGTCACATGATGTCCTGTCAACTGAAAAACTACTGCTGCCGGAGTCTGCCATTTTGTCTGCAGCTAGGTCCCTCTTTTTTGATCTGCAGCGGCACGTGGCAGCCAGCAGGGGGCCTCAAACAAACTGTCAGCTCTTTTGAGTCACTCTGTTTAATGTCTCATCATTTCTTTGGGGGGCAGGACGATAAAATAAAAGGTAGGTAGTGTATCTATATCTTAGGTTTTTAAAAGTACTTTGGGGTACTTAAAAACTACAGTGAGCAGCTGGGTTTTTTTTTTTAAAATACAGAGCCTTTTTTAAAATGAAACTATATATTTTTGAGCTGTTTTTAGCCGTGCTTGGTTGATTGGTCCAGAATGAATATGTTGACAACTATTGGATGGATTGACGTGAAATTTTGTACAGGCATCCACAGTTCACAGATGATGTATGCTAATGACTCTGGTGATCGCTGCACTTCTCAGCATTTAGCATTCAGCTCAAAGCGCACTGTATTTGATGAGGAAAGTATCTCCAGTCTCATCCTCCAGTCCAGGTTCAGTTTGTTTGGCTTAGAATGGAAAATGTCAGCTTTTCTTCATACCTCCACTATAGAGAAAATGTAATAATCTGAAGAATATGGAGCATGTTGGAGTGATTTGTATTTGCAGTCAGGTTGTTTCTCAAGTACAGCTTCAGGCTTACACTCAGTACTGCTGATATTTCTGTGCACCCTTTGGATGTCTGCCCTGCAAACCCAATAAAAAGTCTCTATGAAAATATGGGAAAGAAGACTTTCCCCTCTTTGTCCACTCCACCCATGCTGCTTTCAACATGGACTGCTTCAGAACAGAGAGGAAGTAAAACCCAGAGGCGAGGGAAGAGAGGGAAAGAAAAGAGAGTGACAGGAAAAGGAGTGAAAATAGACAGGATGAAGGGGTAAGTGCTTTGACTTGAGCACTAAATGAATGAGTGGGAGATGAGGCAGAGGAGAGGAAAAGGAGGGAAGCAGAGAGGGAGATAGAGGTAGACAGCAGTGAGGAGGAGGAAGGAGGGAGGGAGGGGGTGATTGTTTCTGGAGCTTTGGAGGTTTCAGATTTCTCTTTTCTTTCGATTCTCTGCTCACATGCAGATTGAATCTCTTCCTTTCTCTCTCTCTCTTATTTTCTCCAAAGCAGTGGGGCTTTCTGCAGATCGGCCCATTCCAGCCAAGCCCCAGCATGTTGTAGGCAGCCGCTACCAACAGGAAGACTGAAATCAACAAAGACGAGACCAGAAGAAAATCAAGGAAGGTAAGCACCGCTTGTTCTTTATTTGAAACATTGAGGGGGAGGTTGTTTACACTCACAGAGTTATGCAGAGAGGAACATGTATTATCTTCTGTATAACAGTGAGAGTCTGATGTTGATGAGCTCACAGAGTGTTAACCTGTGGAGTCCCAACGTCCTGAAAGAGCAGATAGTGTTGTCTGTTCTTGTTTGCACAAATTAAAAAAAATATTCATTTGTGTGCACATAATAATACAAAATATACCATCTTTCTGAACTTTGGCTACTTTACTGGTGTTAGAGAGGATGGGTGTGTAAAGCTGCCTTGACTGAGTTGACTGTGTTGGTCAGGAGAGAGGCTTCAGAGAACAGTTTATGGTTCTGGTCCTCAGCCTCCCTGGTGGGTCTGGCACTGAGCTGGGTTTCCCTGGCAGCTGGCAGAGAGACAGAGACCCAGAGGATGGAGGAGGACACAGAGAAGCAGGATACACAACACTGCTTTTTCTTTCTCTTTGGAAGATTAGAGTGATACATTGGTTAGCTAAGAAATTAGCTTACAGATATATCAGCATTTATAATTCAGTTAAAACACGTTGTAATAACACAGATGCAGTTTCTGTCTAGTGTCTGTCAGTCAGCTGTAGAGTGATAGCAGCGACCAATCCTGTGAGATGCGTGGACAGCCACACATCTCTTCTTCTTTTCACTTGGCAGCTAGTAGATTTCAGCAGAAGGCTGTAACGTGCGCCAAGCCTCAAATCCCCCCCCCCCCCCGAGATATCATACCCCTCTATACAGCCAGCTTGACCATGCAAGAACAAGGGCAGAATCCCTCACCAGCTTCCCAGTGATTAAAGCCCGGCCTCTGCAGAGGTGGGCAACCACCCACATGGCAAATCTTTAGACAAATAGTCATGGTGTAGTGGTTGGGCAGGTAGCCATCACTCTGATCAACTGCTAACATCAGTCACACAGTGTCAATAACACTGCAACACCAAAACATCCTCTTATCTACAAATTATAAATGATGCATTTTATAGTTTTATATACTCACTGTTTTTAACTTCAATTATCTTCATCATCACTGTCAAATATAAATCTAAGCACACTGGATATACTGTATACTTACACGTATACATGTATATACTGTACATTCTAATCCACTTCATGTATATAAAGTAATCTATACTTTACCCATTCATTATTCCTTTGAACTGTCTGTATTGTTTACAATCTACAGAAACACTTGACTTGTATACAGACATTGGATGTTGTTGGTCATTGTTTCGTTTTATATATTGTTACACTGATTTCTTCACTTACTTGTATATAATAGTTGTCTGTTATCTTTGTTCAGCTTTACTTGTTTTTAGCTGTTTGTCTGCTATCTTCCTGTAAACTGTTCTGTGTGGAACAACTTAAAACCAGAGTCACATTCTTTGTATGTGTGTTTACACACTCGGACAATAATTGTGATAAAGGGAGAAGATGTGTCCCTCTGTCTGAAACAAGTAATCAAAGGATGCACCTCATGGCCATAACATGTTACACATGTGGGCTCCTCCACAATGTTAATTCAGTAGCCCAACTGATCACTTACACATGTACTCTGTTTACATTGTGCATGTAACGGAGTGTGTATATATGTGTGTGTGTGTGTTTGATTCTCATATGTCATCTCTAGCTGCAGAGGTAGGGAGAGGTGGCATTCGTGGGGGGGTGGGGTCGGGGGGTGGTAAATGAAAGAAATTGAGAGAGAATGAGTGTCTGGTCTGTGGGGACTGTAGTGGTCAGTGAGAGCTGCCATTGAGGTAGACTGTTTCTACCTCTCCTCTCCCCCTTGTTTAAATTCCTCTCATTCTGGCCTCATGGACCCTGGCCGCTAGTCAACTGTCTGCAGGAGGGGAGGGGGGTTGGGGGCAGGTAGTGGGAGAGCAGTGGGAAGGCGAGAGTGAAGTCTGAAAAGTAATGGAGGCCAGGGTGATTTCAGGGGGTAGGGGGGTGGGGGAGTGTAGGCGCTGCAGGGAGAAAAGAAATTTGGAGGGAAAAGGAGAGACGAGGGTGAACAGAGGTAGGTCTGATCTGTATTTCTACTGATTTGCATGGAAGGATTACACATACACACACACACGCATGTAAACATATTACACAGGCATGTGCAGGCAGACAGTTGTGTTTTGGTCTGGGAGCAGTGTTTCTGTGTGTGTGTGTATGTGCACACTGGGTTCTTCATTATTCTTGCAAACTCTGTTCAGTCTCATAAGAACCTCAGTGCTGCTATACAGTAAACAGTTAACAACAAGTGAACATTTCTCAAGCTGAGCCATATTTCACTCGTTCTCCCAACTCTCTGTCTGTGTTTTCTGATCACCGTCATCATCAGTGTCTTTCAAGAGAATGATTCATAGAAAGTTTTTCAGATTTCTAAGGTTAAGGTTTAGGTAACTCAAATGACGTGGTTAAGGTTAGCGGATGATAATGGTCATAGTTCACAGAAGAACTGACTGTTGGTAGGAGACAGTCTCCAGTGTGAAAGCCACACTCTGTTGGCCCAAACCTTTCTCCACAGCACTCAATAACCCATAATGAAAAGTGAAAACATGTCTTTAGAACTTTTTGCAAATGTATTAAAAATCAAAAACTGCAATCTTCAAACCTGACCAGGAGCTCTGGTGTTGGCTGGAATAATGACTGTTGTCTGTCAGGAGTAAAGGAGGAGGTAGTGGAACGTGTTTTTCTTTGACCCTGGAGACCGCTGCTCATGTCTCGTCACCTATCAACAGTTGCCATGGTTACACAAACCCTACCAATGCTGGGTTTGTGTAACCATGACCACTATCTAACCTGAACCATGTAGTTTAGTTTCCTAAACTTAACCAGCCTTAACCACAGAGGGGGCACTTCAGAAAACTCTGCTAAGAACTATTAATGGGTTATTGCATTATATTGTATATTATATTGTCTCCTGAAAAACCTGACAATGGCCAGACAGATGTACAGCAGAAAAAGAGCCACTACCTGCACAGTCAGCTTACTATGTAGAGAAAGGATTAGTGTATAAAATAGGAACATTTTGACTGGTCATATTTTGGACATCTAATAACAATGAAACATGAAATGTATACAAGATCCAATCAGTCTACAAGAAATGAATCTGTGCATGGAGCTCTTAATGGTTCATTAATCAGTACAATGTCCCAACTCAAGTTCACTTTGAACACTACCACCCACCAAAGCCTGTTTGTGTAGGAGTCTGTGGCAGTTTCAGGCAAACTGGTTAACAGATTAACCTTATGGCAGTAATGCTGCTACGAGTAGATCCTAAAGAGTTGTCAAAGGTCTGCCATGATGTTCAACAAGGTGTGTGTGTGTGTGTGTAAGCAAGGCAACAATAAACGATAAAAGGGACTGAGTTATTCTAGGTCTTTTGTGAATAAGGTCTGGTGTGTCTGCTGGCTCTGTCCACCAGGGGACAGTGTGGCTCAGGCTTCCTGTCACCTTGTGAAAATAGAAAGTAGGTTGCCGTTGCCAACTGGGCCAGACGTCTGCTGCCTGTGTTTAGTGCTCTGCTGCTGCAAAGTTCTGAAATCAGGCCGGCAGGTGATTTATGAGATGCATCACCTTAACTGTTTGACATGTGGCTGGAAGGTGTGGAGGCTGACGCCTCCTGTATGACACCCACAATAACTCCTGCTGTGGTCCTCATGCTGACTTTACAGTAGGTTTGAGTTTGGCTGGAAGCTGCTGTGACAGAACAGATATGACCCTGCACTCTTTCCTACGGTGGCCCTGAGGGTCAAAACACAACAACATTACACAAGACACAATGACATTACACAAAACACATTAACATTACACAAAACACGACGACATTTCAGAAACACGACATTTCACAAAACACGACATTACACAAAACACAATAACATTACACAAAACACGACGACATTACACAAAACACAACATTACACAAAACACGACGACATTTCAGAAAACACGACATTTCAGATTACGGAAAGGGTAGGACAACACTTCTTATTTGTGATTGGACAAAACTCAAGTCAACGAAACGCGACTTCCGGTCGGGGCGCTACGTTATGCTACGACCTATAGTCACTGCTACTACGGACTCTGAACAGCGTGTTTTCTCCCGGTCTCTCCTTTCTCTGGCAAAAATCAGAATTGAAGATGTTATCCGTCTTGTTGACAAATTTTAAGGCGACGTGAAAAGGTCAAAGTTAGACAAGCAATTCATTTTTGATTATCAAGGTATGTAACCTACTATGCTAATTAACATGTAAATTACTTTCTAGTTCAGCACTTACCTGTTAAGAGTTAGATGATCTTCAAAGTATGCTTAAATACAAAACTTGTCAACCATATGTTTGTACCTGTGTCTAGTCTCAAATATTATTGCAGGAAAAGTTGTAATTAGGGCCAGATACTATAGATCACTAATGAAGTGTGAGGAACCACAACAGCTCGAGGTAAATACATGTAAATAGCTAATGTTAAATGGTACATTGTTCCTGTTAAACAGTCAGATGGTTCTCCTTTGCTACCTGTGCTCAAAAGCTGTTGTCTCAGTGTCCATAGAAACAGTAGCTGTACAGTTGAATAACTAAAACACATAAAAAGGACTGATAAAAGGACTGTAATACATTAAATTCAAGGCTTCCTTAATTTATAGATGCCAATTTAATGTGATGCTTACTACACACTCACTACATAGCATGTGATCATGAAACTGACACATAACAGCTTTTATAATTTTTTAAATATAAAATGATTAATATTATTTAAATAAGTTGTGAAATATATTAAAGTCTTGACATCACTTTCTTCATATAACCTTTGAAACTACAAACATTCCACCTGAGATGACAGCATATTCATACTTTTGTGCTGCTGGAAGAAGTTTGTGCAACCATTTGGTTGCATTACTTTTCCAGACAGCTCATTTTAGTACACTGGGAACCAAAAATGTTCCCACTGCCCTTGCTTGCACAAGCAGGCCTGGCACAGGCCCCGCACCCAGGTAAAAAAAAAAAATTATACAGTTTTAATTTGATAACAGTTACCTCGAAATTCATTTAAAAGTGCATGTCAGTTGCAAAATACACAACAATCTAGTGCAAAATGTATAACATGAACAAAAGCCATGAAAAGAGGAGCCACAGTATGTGGAGACCTTCGATGTTAATGTTCTCCCATGTGGTCTCATCATCCACGTCGATGCTTCACACCTTGGAGCCAGTCCGGATGGCAAAGTGGTTGACCCAAGTGAGGACCTTCCATATGGCCTGGTTGAGTGCCCTGACGTGAAAGACATTGGAGAGGCATCACACACCAAGTGTGTTGAGGGTCAAATGAAAATAAGGAAAACACACACCTTCCACTGGCAAGTCCAGGGTCAGCTGATGGTCACTCACTTAGCTTGGTGTGATCTAGTGACAGATACCAGGAGTGATTTCACGGTGAAGAGGGTGTGGAGAGATGAGCAGCTTATCAAAGAAATCAAGGCCAAGGTTGATGAATTCTACTTTGGCACATACATTCATGTGTTCCTGGGGAGAAAATAGACAAGAAAAAGTGACATACTAAGTATTAAGATATTTTATTGAAGTAAAACTACAAATACAACAATCTAAAAGTACTCCACTACAAGTATAAGTCTTTTGTTCAAAATCAAAATGTACAGAAGCCAAATGTCCTTAGAGAATCAAAAGTACTTGTGCTGCAGAAAAAATGGCTCATGACTGATATATTTTATCATTAAGTTGTTATTACTAATGCATCATTGCTTAAGCATCATGTTACTGTTGTCTCTGCTCGAGGTGGAGCTAGTTTAATATGGAAGGCCGATTGGACCAAAATGTCTAGTTTGACGTTACTCTCTTACTGGAGCTCACATGACCTCTTACTAGAACCCACATGACCACAACGTAGGTATAAGTACAGCCCAACGCAGCCCCTACGTCAAAAAGGGGTGGGTATGTTGACGTCAACCAATAGCATGGAAGCCTTAAGGTCCAAACATCTTAAGACGTCAATTTTGAACGTCTTAAAGAAGAAAAAAATGAGTTCTGCTACACAAATATTCTTCTTTTGGACTTTTCTCATGTTTCTCTTTTGGTGAAATACTGGATAAGTTTACCTTTTAAGTCTTAAGCAGTTATTTAAATACCCCCAAATTGTACTTGATTACAGTACTTGAGTAAATGTACTTATTTACTTTTAACCACTGCATGCTGATGAGTGAAAAAGCTTTGTTAGTTAGTAAAATACATTTTTAGAGAATGAAGTTCAATGTTATAAATATTATATAGTCAAATCATACTTAATTTGTAAATTACATGAATGATTATCTATTAATTTATATTAAAACCAGTGAGAACTGTAAATACATCCTTTATTCAGGTCAACAAGCAAAGAAAAGGCCACTCACACATCAGATTTTCCTAAATGTTGGCTCTATTTCAGTAGTTAAACGCCCTTACATATCATTATTAAATAGTGGAAAAGTAACGTTAGAACATTCACTTTACTAACATGTATTGACAACACCCCATCCTTAACGTTGCCTGGCTACTGACTAGCATAACTGCTAGCACATGCTAGACACTGCTTTATATTGCAAATATTAGGTTAGATAACATGACATTATCTTAGATAAGAAATTATCTACAGTGTTAATATTTCAGTTGTCATCGACTCTCGGTAACTACTGTATTTATCCAGTTCATTAGCAACATGCTACACTCACCCGGAGTAGGATGGCATGTTCCTGCACCAGCACTGCTGCATCAATGCACAGTTTCATCAGCCGCCGTTTCGTCCACATCACAACCACTTCTTTTGGCTGTTTGTGTCTGGCATCCTTGAAGTGCAAGGATCACACAGAGACGAGGGACGAGCAGGATTTACCATGAGAGAGGCAATACTTGCCTCTCCTCACAGTAAATCCTGCTCCCTCATCTCTTCTTATGGACAAAATCCATCTCCTTTTTAAATGTTCGTCAGTTGGAAAGCCATGAAACTACGAATACGGCTGTTTGTTTAGAGTTAGAACAATAAACTCTGCCATTGTTTCGACCGCGAGTTAAGCTAGTGATCAGACTGGAAGAGAGTTCTCCCGACTTCCGGTTTGCGCTCGCTATATTATGAAATAGGCCTATTGACTGACTTGCATTCTGTCCAATCACAAATAAGAAGTGTTGTCCTACCCTTTCCGTAATCTGAAATGTCGTTGTGTTTTGTGTAATGTTGTTATGTTTTGTGAAATGTGGTTGTGCTTGGTGAAATGTTGTGTTTTGTGTAATGTGTTTTGTGAAATGTTAATGTGTTTTGTGTAATGTCGCTGTGTTTTGTGTTATGTTGTTGTGTTTTGTGTAATGTCGTTGTGTTTTGTGTAATGTCGTTGTGTTTTGTGTAATGTCGTTGTGTTTTGTGAAATGTCGCTGTGTTTTGTGTTATGTTGTTGTGTTTTGTATAATGCCATTGTGTTTTGTGTAATGTCGTTGTGTTTTGTGAAATGTCGTTGTGTTTTGTGTAATGTCGTTGTGTTTTGTGAAATGTCGTTGTGTTTTGTGTAATGTCGTTGTGTTTTGTGAAATGTCGTGTTTTGTGAAATGTCGTTGTGTTTTGTGTAATGTCGTTGTGTTTTGTGAAATGTCGTTGTGTTTTGTGTAATGTCGTTGTGTTTTGTGAAATGTCGTTGTGTTTTGTGTAATGTCGCTGTGTTTTGTGTTATGTCGTTGTGTTTTGTGTAATGTCGCTGTGTTTTGTGTTATGTTGTTGTGTTTTGTGTAATGTCGCTGTGTTTTGTGTTATGTTGTTGTGTTTTGTATAATGCCATTGTGTTTTGTGTAATGTCGTTGTGTTTTATGAAATGTTAATGTGTTTTGTGTAATGTTGTTGTGTTTTGACCCTCAGGGCCACCATACTTTCCACTGGCAATGGCAAAAGCAGAAGTCAGTCCACATGTAAATGTAACCAAAGCACGCTGATCATCCAAGTCATGTCTGAAGAGGTCTGGGCTTTTATTTATCAAGTGCCTCAGAGTCACTTCTCAATGCAGTCCCCTAGAAATTACCTTACAAACATAACGTTTTGTTCTTAATAAAGTTAACATGTCCTGTCTTATGTTTATAGTCACTTTTGACTTTTTCAATATTTAACCATAACCATGAACTTTCCCTAGCCTTGGAAAATGTTCAGCATGCTTAAGGTGCTTGGATATTGTAGGAAAATGAATTTAATAAACATTGTCAGTGAACATTTTTCAGATACGTTAAGTATGAACATTTTGTGCCTTTGCAGATAAAGTTGTTTTTCTAGAAAGGAGTTCAATGTCCTACTACATGTTATTAATGTTAGTTGAAGTCAGTAAGACACGTTGCTTTACTTTAAATCTATGCAGAGCATGGCCCGAGCTTCTCCATCTGCCTCATTAGAGCAGAGAAGCAGGGGCTTGTTCCCATGAATGCTGCTGATCTAAATCCTCTTCTTGGCCTTTGTCATATCAGTGTGCTGATAAAAGACTGTCTGAGAGCCAGAGTCACAGAGGGGGTGTGAGGGGATGTGTAAGAAATATGTCCAAAATACACAAGAGAGAGCGATGATGGTTTAAACAAGAGATGACATGAGATATCAGAAATGCTTATAATACATGAATACACTGAGATTGAAACAAAAGTACAGTCTGTAATGACAGTAAGATTAGTTGGTTTATACAACTGATAACTTCAGTAGATTTACTAAAGTACTTAAAGGTACTGTATCTAACTTTTCATAACGTTCTACAGGTATTAATCACTTTACATTGCCTGTGTGTGAACGGACTGTAATGTAACTTAAAAAATGAGACCTTGGCTGACTTTCTCGGTTGCCTATAGCAGCCTGTGGACTCGGGTCGGATTTTGTGACGTAATGCGTGCTCCCGAGTGCCTGACCTCTCTTCAGCTACAGGTCAGAGTTCAGCTCCCCAACAGCCGCAATAAAAACAAAAGAAGATGAAGCTCCCCACATTAGCTAATGTTACATTAGAAATTGAGTCTGCTAATGTCAACAAACGACCAGGTAAGCTAACATTACTGCAAAGCATGTGAAATATATTGTGATTTTAGCTGGGCAATGTTAGCTAACGTTAGATTATTTGCTAACGCAGCATGGATGTATAAGACCATCTAATACATCCAAGTAACGCGGACGAACTGCTAGCTAGCTAACATAGCAAAATACTGTCTAGAGTTGATAACGTCAGCTAATTCATCCAGACTCCCTTATCTTGCTTTCTCACTAACGTTATCTCTATCAAAATAACGTCTTGTATGATCTATCACAAGGGGCCACTGTGTTTGAGTATGATTCATAGAGAAGTCAGGCGTAAATCATGCCCTGTAATGGCAAGATGCATTTATCTCCAATACTGTAGACATTATGCTCAATCTCCTATTCTGTGGATTACATGCCACTGTAAAGTAATTTAATTTCATTGAATATCATCAGCCTGATTTTTTTCCCTGCCAAAACTACACCCATGCTTATACTTTATACATTTCTGCTGATGTATATCCATGTAATGAATTTACTTAATAGTTGACCTGTCAGTTGCGTAAGTTCAAATTCTTGCTTTTTTCTTTCTCTCTCTCCATAAAGGACTTGACCTCAGTTACATGAGCAATGACAACAATGGGGGCAAGAAAAGAGAGAAGTCCTGAGAGTGTGGTTTACAGTACCATAGTTTGTTTATTATAAACACCTTTTGAAAAACTTAAATTAATATATGACATTGTAGAACTTGTAAAACAAAATAAGACACTGAAAAAATGTGTACTTCTATAAAATAAATGATCTTGTATAAAAAAATAAAATGTGGTTTTTCTTTGAGGTAATGACCTCACATGCAGGGACACTGACCACAGTTTTTTAATTTCACCTAAATGATGCTTCCTTGTAGCCAACATAGCTGCTAAAGAGGTCAGGGTATTTGTCTCTAATCTGCCACCCGGTTCCTGGTTCCCAGACATCCCAGATGATGTCCAGAAAAACCCCTGGCAGACGAGTGACCACCATCTGCAGGACTTCATCCCTTTCCTCTTGTGTCAATTGTTGCAATTCTGTCTACAAATTGAGCAAGAACTTCTGTTTAGAATGGCTAAATTCACATGTCAATGTGGGTGTGTACTTTTTACTGTTTTATTCATATATTGTTTTACCAAAGATCTATGACTGACCAACCTGCATCTCTGCTGTCCTGGCAGCAGTCAGCTGAGCAACCTGGAGTCTGTCCTCTTCAGTGACAGAACCAGCTCCTGCTCTTTCTCTCCCCCTACCATGGCCTCTGCCCCTTCCCCCTCTAGCCTCACTGTCACTGCTTTCTTCCAGTAGAGCTGCATAATCTTCAGAACTTGAATCCTGAAATGAAAGAAAATGAACATGTATAAAATGGCTAGTTTTATTGAGATGCCTTCCATATTTGAGAGTAACAGTGAAATACACAATGGTAAGCTGTAATGATAAAGCATGGTGAACTACAATGATGCACAAATTGATGAATACATAGGATATGTTGCCAAAAACGTCTGTTCTTTACTTTATGTGCATTATCTCCAGTCTAACGTTAGTCATCCCACTCCTATCATCTGTTTATAACTGACGTTAGTTTAGTATTATCATTGTCTAAACCCACTGCCAGACCCCTTCAGTACAATAACATTAGTTGACAATAAAAAAAAATCTCATCTATTATGCTGAAACATTAGCGCATTGATTCAGCTATCACGTCAATAATGAATATCTAGTTCACTAACAGTTAGTGTTATCGTCCAGCAAATTTAGCTATTGCTGAGCCTCTCCGTGAAAGCTAGACAAATGGCGATTGATAAAGCTGGCTAGCTAATGTTAGCTAATGCTGAAGTGTCATATAAATGCAGTTAATGTATCATGCAACAAGAATGGATTAGTTCAAAGTCACTAGCCTTTATTGTGCAAGCTGATAACGATATTGCTCTTTATAAATCCGATTTTTTATAAATAATGTTAGTCAAACTATAATAACAGTGTAACTTCACTTGCCTCATCTATCAACATGATGCCAGTTCAGTCTACTATATGTCATGTCACTGTTTTGGTCGATGCCCAGGATGCTCACTCGCGCCTACTGTGTGCGAGCACGAGAACAAGAAACAACGCTGACTGCTATTGTCTTAATGGCCACCGGTGTCACTAAAAGCAACGACTTTCTGAAAACTACACACAGCACCTTTAAGTATTGTACAAATTTGAGGTACTTGTATTTTATATACGTATTTTCATTTGACAGACATAACTACTTTCTTACTTTTCAAAATTTTTAAATATAAACAAATAAGTGTAAAATACAACACACTGTTAAAGATTAAACCAGTGGTTTCCAACATGTTCGGCTTGTGACCTCCTTCAGATGTCTCTGAGTTGTTATCAGTTCCACCAAAGAGACATTTACCTTCTAAACTTCTAAACATGGTTTCATTTCAATAACTGTTCAAATGATCCAACATTTCCAAAAATACTAGAGAGAAATCCAAAAACTGAAAACACATTTGTATATCAGAATTTTTTTTCTTCTCTCCAATTAATCACACCCCTTAGATTTATCTGGTGACCCTTTGGAGGGGCCCAACCCCTAGGTTGGGGACCACTGGACTGAACTAGCACACAGTATATAAAGTAGTTGAAACTAGCTCCACCTCGAGCAGCTACAACAGTAAAATGGTGCTTATATGCCCCTGATCTGCCTCCTGGTCAGTGACGGCCTTTGCCCTCTTCCCTGACGATGTCTGTTTCTGCTGATCATTCAGGGGGTTTTCGTTTCTGCAAATTTTGCCTCTTCCCTTCCTCGCTCCTCTGGCCTTGGGCCCGCGACCTGCAGATTGATGGAAGTCGGCCATCACTGACCACGTTCCAATCAATGAAATGCATCTAGCAGGAGATGAAGAGTGAGTAAGTGTATCCTATACTATTATACTATTCTTCCTCTTCCTCTTCTTATGTTCCCAGTGCATCTTGGTTTATTCAGGAGAAATATACAGCCAGAAGTCCTGTACACAGTTGTTATTATTATAGGTTGAAAAGGACTTACTGTACCTGTGGTCTGTCACAAACTAATTAACCGATAGATTTTATTCAAATTAATTAAAGACAAGTTTTGCTCCCTCACATCTGTTCTTTCAGTAATAAACACGCTGCATATATCTATAAGAAGTTTTGCTGCAGCAGTCATCAGACGGCAGGTGTTTTTTCTTTTAAACTGAGTTATTTCTACACATTTGACCGTTGAGATGCTGTGCGTCATGAGCAGTTTCTGTCTCCTTAAAATGACGCTGGAGGAAGTGAGGAAGTCCCGTTTGGTAAATCCATGTCCTCCTCCGTACCTCCTGTCTCTGTCACATCCCTGCTGGGAGGAGCTGAGACACCAGTGAGGGAGGTGAGGAGCCAGATTAACCAAATAGAAAGCAGCTTCAGGCTCTGGTCCAGGGTCCTTGCTTTATTTATTTTCATAGGCCTTTATTAAAGTCCACACATTAACAAACAACAATGACAAAGTGACATGAAATAGAACTTTCACAAATAAGGTATTATAGGTGAATAAGTTAAAAATATAACTAAACCCGGAGATATGTGTAAAACTTGCTGTTATGAATTCTTCAAGTTAGAAATGTTCATGTATTCATACTTTATTTGAAGTGGGAGTTTTATTTTGAAGACAGTTTATGCAGTTCCTCTTCCTTTCCTCACGTTCTCCACTCGACATGTTTACAACGGTACAGCAGTCACTGACGACGTAAGTTGTGTTTATACTGATGTGAAATGAATGTGTACATGTAACTTACTTTTTCTGATAGTGTTGTCTCGCTCCTGTGTATATTTGCACTCTTTAAAATGTCCGTTTCTACTCGTTAGCATGATCGCGATTTAGCATTGTTTAGCTAACTGAGTTGTTTGTATGACTGTTAGCCTTCAGATTACTTTCAGTTGACATGTGTATGCTACATAACAAGGGGTTAAAGTAGCGCTGATGAATACTAGATGATTGATACTGATATAAATGTATTTGTATTTAGTGTGAAGTGTTTCTTTAGGACACTGTATTTAATTTACACCAGTACACAATGATAAATCAGTCCTTTATTTCTTGTTATATACTTTCAGAAACTGCTCTGTACCCAGAACGCTTCGCTGTATCCATACAGTTCTACAGTAAACATTATAAACTCTACTGATGTCTCATGTGCTTCCTGACCGAAGCCCTACAGTGGTCAATTAGGCTACAAAATCAGCATCAGAGGTCACATTCCTCAATAAAGGTCCTTCGAGCCAGATGGTTGACTGCTGCAGAATATGTCATCAGAGGAAGATACAACCCCCCCCCCCACATACTGATGGACGAGAGCGACATGCAAGGCAATGCCGCACACCCAAGCACCTAGAAGACTACATCCTTGCCCACCATCATCGTGGACCTGCCCTGTCCTCCCACCCCGACGACGGAGAGCATGAGGAGCAGAGAGGAGCAGCAGCTGCAGCAGACAGTGGACAAGCAGATGCAGGTTTTCGTCTTGGTACCAGCAGAGCCTCATATAGCCGCAGTCCAGGTGATCCACTGAGCACCACATCACTCAGGCAACTTATGGAATCCATATCCGGGAGTGAGAGGGAGGAAAGGGCCGAAATATCTCAGGTCAACAACAAACTCCGCCAATATGAGTATCGACAACGTCGTCACCAAGAGCTGTTGGAGCATATTACATCATTCCTACGGGAAGAAGAGGAGAATGAGGAGAATCACAATGTGTAAGGTGCCACGCCCCCAATTCAACCACAGTCACCACTACGTCCCCCTTCACACATCCACTCTCCAAGCCATTCCCCATCAGCAGAGAAGCAGGTGCACAAGGAGTCTCACACTGAAAGACACACACCAGCAAATGTGATTTCAACATTAGAAGGAGAAGCTGAGCTGAGAGACTGCACCCTTACAATAGTAGGTAAAAGAGCAAAATCTGCATTCACCCCAATACACCCAGCCTCTCCAATGCACCCAAGCTCCTCCTATCCAATCATCTCATCTGGTAGAGTGACGCCAACCTCAGCCCCACAGCAGCCCATAAAGCCAGTTCTCCTGCAACCCCAGGTAACAGGGCTATATCGCGGTGAAGATGAATTTGCCTCCAGACACCCGCCGTCACAGCAGCGGTTAACAACTACAGCCCTGCCCTACAAGCCCACAGCTTCATATCACAGACCACAAGCAGCACCGAACTATCCTCCACCTCAATCCCCCTCAATCTATAATCTACCTCAATATGCACTTATGCCATCATCTGTAGTGCCACCTCAATCACTGTCATTTGCCCCAGTAGTGACTAACACCTCCCCAGCTGTTCAGTCACAGTTCCCAACAAGCCAGGCTACAGCCCCACACAACTTTAGTCTGCAACCACGCTCCATATATGGTGTACCCAAACCCAAAATCCCAGATTTCACTACAGATAGTGAAAAGGAGTTTGCTAACCTGAAGTTAGCCTTGGATAACGTGCTCGAGCCCTATCCTGAACTGACTGAGAAATACAAATACCATGTGCTACTCGAACACCTCAAGCTCCCAGAGGCACAGATGATTGGCCAGTCCTGCAGACATGATCCATTCCCATACACAGCAGCCATGCATGCATTACAACTTCAGTATGGTCAGCCACACCAGCTAGCACAGAGTGAAATAGCAGGTATCCTCACTACACCTGATGTGAAGTCGGGGGACGCATGCACCTTCCAAAGCTTCGCTCTCAGAGTCCATCTCTTAGTGAGTATGTTGCTGTCCTTGGAAGGGCCCAGGGGATGGAACTCAACTGCTGTTCCCACGTCGACCGCCTACTCAGTAAACTGCCCAAATATCACAGGGATGGGTTCATCGAATATCTCCAGCTGCAGGGAAAGCTCAACACCACAAGCCTCAACCGCTACAACCTACAAGATTTGAATGGTTGGCTTCAAGGTAAAGGTCAGCAACAACGCCTGTCAAACAGACTAGTACAGCGCTATCAACTTGAGAGACCTGCTAGTAATGGGAAAGAGAAAATCCCATTTAAGGGCAAAGGTCAGAGCATAGCAGTGTACCATGGTGCAGAGCCCATCCAACTGAGCAATTCAGGCAAGCCCACGTCAGCTAGTAGCAAGAAGCCATTTAAAGTGCACTGCCTCTTCTGCGACAGCAAAGAACATTACATCAGCCGCTGCCCTAGCATTAAAGTACAATCAACAGCAGAGCTGGACAGGTGGATAACAGATGGGAAACGCTGCTGGAAGTGCGCACGTGCCCACGCACTCGAGTCTTGCAACCTCAAGAAACCTTGCGGTGAATGTGGCGACATCCATCTCCAAGTGCTCCACAGCGTTGCTCAGTGCCGTTCCACCGACCTACAGTCAAGAACCTCAGAGAGCTGAGTATATTTGACACCCAGCATAACCTCCAGCAAAGTACTCCTGAAAGTGGTTCCCGTCCTGCTGCACAACAATTCTAATTCAGTAGAAACCTTCGCCGTATTAGATGATGGAGCGCAACGAACTATGATTTTACCAACAGCTGTCCAGCAGCTCTGGCTGAATGGTGAGTCCGAGACCCTCGCACTACGCACTGTACGGACAGATGTCACATACCTCCAAGGGTCAAAGGTTAACTTCGAGATCTCCCCCAAAGGCAACCCACGGAAGCGGTTCAAAGTGTAGGGAGCATTTACAGCAGCAGGCCTAGATCTAGTGGAGCAAACCTACCCTGTACAGATGCTTCAGAAACGACATTCCCACTTGCGAGGAATACCACTGAAGTCATTCAACAAAGTACGGCCACTAGTGTTGCTCGGCTCAGATCACGTGCACCTCATTACAGCCACGGAGCCAACCCGCAGAGGATCCAATGGTGGACCTATAGCCATCCACACTGCCCTAGGATGGGCCTTGCAAGGGGTAGAGAGGTGTGTGCCAGAACAAACATTCAATTCAATTCAATTCAGTTTTATTTATATAGTGCCATATCATAACAAAGTTATCTCAGGGCACTTTTTCGAATAGAGCAGGTCTAGACCGACTCTTTATATTTACAGAGACCCAACAGTTCCCACCATGAGCAAGCACTATGCGACAGTGGCAAGGAAAAACTCCCTTTTAACAGGTAGAAACCTCGAGCAGAACCAGGCTCAAGGTGGGCGGTCATCTGCCTCGACCGGTTGGGTTGAAGGGGGAAGGGGGGAGCGGGAGAGAGAGAGCAGGAGGAAAGAGAACATACAGCAGCTCAATACAGCATAGATATGGTAATGGCATTGATGTTAACACCAACAGAAACAACACTAAGAGCAACATTATAATAGCAATACTAATAACAGCAACAACAGCAATAGCATCAGCGGGTGCAGAGCAGGAGCACGGGGGCAGCAGCAGCAACCACAGACCCAGACCTCCACAGCTCCAGAGGCAGAAACACCTGCAGAAAGCAACAGAAGGGGAGGGAGAGAGAGAGAGGAGAGAAAGCACACAACTACGGGAAGAAGTTGAATTAATAACAAGCATTGATGGGATATGAGGGCGTACAGATGGAGAGGAAGAGGAGGAGAAAGGAGCTCAGTGCATCATAGGAAGTCCCCCGGCAGTCTAGGCCTATAGCAGCATAACTAAGGGGTGGCTCAGGGGTCACCTGAGTCAGCCCTACTATAAGCTTTATCAAAGAGGAAAGTCTTAAGCCTACTCTTAAATGTGAGGAGGTTGTCCGCCTCCCGTACACAAACTGGGATCTGGTTCCACAGGAGAGGAGCTTGATAGCTGAAGGCTCTGGCTCCCATTCTACTTTTAGAGACTCTAGGAACCACAAGGAACCCTGCATTCTGGGAGCGCAGTGCTCTAGTGGGGTAATAGGGTACTATGAGCTCTTTAAGATATGATGGTGCCTGACCATTTAGGGCTTTGAAGGTGAGGAGAAGGATTTTAAATTCTATTCTGGATTTTACAGGGAGCCAGTGTAGAGAAGCTAATATTGGAGAAATATGTTCTCTTTTTCTGGTTCTTGTCAGTAAACGTGCCGCAGCATTCTGAATCAGCTGGAGAGTCTTAAGGGATTTATTGGGGCAGCCTGATAATAGAGAGTTGCAATAGTCCAGCCTAGACGTAACAAATGCATGGACTAGTTTTTCTGCATCTTTTTGAGATAGGATGTGCCTGATTTTTGCAATGTTACGTAAATGAAAAAAGGCAGTTCTTGAAGTTTGTTTTATTTGGGAGTTAAAGGACATATCCTGATCAAAGATAACTCCAAGATTCCTTACGGTTTCGCTGGAGGCCAGGGCAATGCCATCTAGAGAAACTATATCTTTAGATAATGTGTTTCGAAGGTGTTCGGGGCCAAGTACAATAACTTCGGTTTTGTCTGAGTTTAACATCAGAAAATTGCAGGTCATCCAGGCCTTTATGTCCTTAAGGCATGCCTGAAGTTTAGCTAATTGATTGGTTTCATCAGTGCAACAGTGTCTTTTCACCTCATTCGTTAGCCCAGATGATCTCCTGTACCGGAATGTCGAGAGGCTATGGCAACTCGATGTCCTACCTTTCCAAAAAGAGAAAATGGTTGTCCGCTCTCGTGAGGACCAGGATGCCATGAACCTCCTGGAAACGAAAACACAGCGACTGGAAGTTGAAGGAGTCCACCGCTATGCAACCCCCCTCCTGCGGAAACTAGGAGCACTTAAGCTCAACAGTTCCACACATTCAGTCATGGCTCATCTGAGGGCCACAGAGAAGCGACTCAAGAGGGAACCAGAGAAAGCGACAATCTACTCAGCTGAAATCAACAAAGTCATCAACGCTGGGTACGTCCAGAAGCTTTAACCGAAGGAGGTGGAACAGTCTGCAGAACAGTCTGCAGAAGCTTTCCCACCATATCTACAGCCAAGCAAAGAGTCGACCAGTTGCGCACCCTGCTAGCAGAAGGAGGATTCGACCTCAGGCAGTGGGCCAGTAATCAACCATCGGTGGTATCGCATCTTCCCACCGATGCCAGATCTTCAGCTACAGAGCAGTGGCTGAGCCAGAGCCGTACAGACCCACTTGAACCCACCTTAGGCCTGAGGTGGAACTGCGCTGCTGACACCCTT
This sequence comes from Macquaria australasica, assembly GCA_005408345.1. NCBI lineage: Eukaryota > Metazoa > Chordata > Actinopteri > Centrarchiformes > Percichthyidae > Macquaria > Macquaria australasica. The sequence goes on along the minus strand of SEMN01000584.1, from coordinate 235,369 downwards.
GGCTATCAATATCGGATCATTGAGCACTCTACGCTGACGATGAGGACAGCCTATCAAGTGTTAGCCAGCCAATATGACCCTCTAGGGTTCATGGTGCCATTCACATCTCGCGCCAAAGTGTTAATCCAGCAGCTTTGGTCCAAACAAAGGGGCTGGGATGATCCTGACCTACCTCCTGCCCTCCGAGAAGCCTGGGAAACCTGGGAGAGCAAGCTGAAACATCTTAACAGTGTGTCCATCCCCCGCTGTTATTTGCCACTCCCTGCCAAAGGTACAGATGCAAAGTGTGATCTCCATATCTTTTGTGATGCTTCGGAGCGAGCGTACGGAGCAGTAGCTTACCTTACGGTCGATACAGGAGACACCATCCACACCTCCTTCGTGATGGCTAGGTCCAGGGTCGCTCCCAAACGGCAACAGTCCATACCCCCGCCTAGAACTCTGCGCAGCACTAGCCGGAGCTCAACTGTCCAAGCTCATAGACTGAGATGACGCTCCCCATCCGACAAACAGTGCTGTGGTCCGACTCCACCACAGTATTGGAATGGCTTCAATCAGATTCCTGCCGATATAAGGTGTTTGTCGGAACTCGTGTGTCGGAGATCCAAGAACTAACTGACCGACAGGCTTGGCAATACATTGACAGTCCAAACAATCCGGCAGACGATATAACAAGGGGAAAATCACTGCTGGAGCTAGCAGGACCTGGTCGCTGGAGTCAAGGGCCCCCACTCCTTAAACAGAGTGCAGAACACTGGCCGAAGAAACCCAAGCCAACTTCAACAGTGGGCTCATCCGAATTGAAAGGTATCACCTTCTGCTGCTTCACAACCGTGGAGCCCAACGACAACATCCTTGATGCTACCAAGTATAGCTCATGGAAGGAACTGGTGGAGGCAACGCGGCAAGCTCATGGGGCGGCGGCAACAGATCCAGCGCGCAACCAGCTCATTAGTAACCGAGATGCAGAGGTCTTGCTGCTGAGAGTATGTCAAGCACATAGCTTCTTGGGAGAAGTCGCCGCCCTTAAAGCACAGAAACCTGTGCCAAATCACAGTCATCTGCTCAGCCTTGCTCCAGAGTGGGACGCTGTGACATGTCCCATCCGCATGGGGGGAAGGCTGCTTAGATTGCGGAACCCAAGCGTTGCGGAGATCCACCCAATTGTGCTTGACCCAAGGCACTCAGCGGTTAAACTTCTCATCAAAGACATGGATGAACGTCTACTGCACCCAGGCACAGAACGGGTTTATGCTGAATTACGGAGACAGTATTGGATCTTGCGGGGACGACAGGCCATCCGACAGCACCAACTCAACTACTCCACCTGTCAGCGCTGGAGAGCTCAGCCAAAGGTGCCGCGGATGGCAGATCTGCCCCCGCAACGCCTCAGACTTCTCTGTCCAGCCTTCTATTCAACTGGCGTTGACTGTTTCGGGCCTTACCTGGTGAAGATAGGTAGGAGGACAGAGAAGCGCTGAGGTGTGATCTTCAAGTGCCTCACGACACGAGCGGTGCACATAGAGCTTCTGAACTCTATGGATGGGGATGCCTTCCTCCTTGCTCTTCGTTGTTTCATTGCCAGGCGGGGTCGACCAAAGGAAGTGCTATCAGACTGTGGTACCAACTTCCGCGGTGCTGAGCGAGAACTCAGGGAGGCTTTCGCAGCCATGGAACCACAACTGAAAGATCAACTGATAAAATACCAGATTGACTTCAAGTTCAACCCACCGTACGCTCCCCACTTCGGTGGAACATGGGAAAGAGAGGTACGTTCTATCAAATCTGGCCTCCAAGTCGCAGTGGGCAGCCAATCCATTTCAGAAGATGTTCTGTACACAGCTTTGGTGGAAGTAGAAGGGATCTTAAACTCGAAGCCACTGGGATACGTGTCAGCTGATGTAGCCAACCTGGATCCCATCACTCCAAACATCCTCCTGATGGGGCGGCGGGATGCAGCTCTGCCTCAGGTGGTCTACACTCCAGCAGGTATGGGGCAGCGTAGATGGGGACACTGCCAGACACTAGTGGACCAGTTTTGGCTTCACTTCACAAGGAACTACCTGCCGAATCTCCAGACGCGGCAAAAGTGGCAAAGGTCATCGAAGAACATCACTGTGGATTCTGTCGTGCTAATCATTGACCCATCACTTCCGAGAGCTCATTGGCCCATCGGGAGAGTCGTCAAGGCCATCGCTAGCCCGGATGGATCTATCAGAACGGCAGAGGTCAAAGTCAAAGACAAAGTCTACATGAGACCAGTTGCTCGACTTATCGAGCTTCCTGTACTTCAGGATGATACCAAAGACAACAGAATCCCTGGTCTTTACACATTTACCAGCAAATGTGGGGGCGGCTGTTATGAATTCTTCAAGTTAGAAATGTTCATGTATTCATACTTTATTTGAAGTGGGAGTTTTATTTTGAAGACAGTTTATGCAGTTCCTCTTCCTTTCCTCACGTTCTCCACTCGACATGTTTACAACGGTACAGCAGTCACTGACGATGTAAGTTGTGTTTATACTGATGTGAAATGAATGTGTACATGTAACTTACTTTTTCTGATAGTGTTGTCTCGCTCCTGTGTATATTTGCACTCTTTAAAATGTCCGTTTCTACTCGTTAGCATGATCGCGATTTAGCATTGTTTAGCTAACTGAGTTGTTTGTATGACTGTTAGCCTTCAGATTACTTTCAGTTGACATGTGTATGCTACATAACAAGGGGTTAAAGTAGCGCTGATGAATACTAGATGATTGATACTGATATAAATGTATTTGTATTTAGTGTGAAGTGTTTCTTTAGGACACTGTATTTAATTTACACCAGTACACAATGATAAATCAGTCCTTTATTTCTTGTTATATACTTTCAGAAACTGCTCTGTACCCAGAACGCTTCGCTGTATCCATACAGTTCTACAGTAAACATTATAAACTCTACTGATGTCTCATGTGCTTCCTGACCGAAGCCCTACAGTGGTCAATTAGGCTGCAAAATCAGCATCAGAGGTCACATTCCTCAATACTTGCACATGGGGGATGTTAATTAGAACAAAAGACATATAGTTTGATCGTGGTTTACTGCAGAAAGGCTTTTTTGTTGTGTAATTTGAACACATTTAGTAAAAAACACAATGCATGTTTATAAAAATATATGAACATTTCCAGGTAAAATGATTAAACTGAGGGTAAACTGTTTTCCTGTAGTCCACATCAGATACCACAGAATCCCTTTTGAGGGACCTTTCTCTTGTTATGGAACACGCTCCTCATTGATATCATCAATATTTGATATCATCATTGATATATATAATAATGCATTGATCCTAAACTCCTGAGTAATAAACTGGGTTTTTCCTATTATACATATTTTTTCATTAACAGAATCAAAGCAGCAGGGATTGTTTTCTGACAGCGAAGCTACTCTTGGTTTGGGTCCGAGCTGGTTTGTAAGACTCCAGCAGGACCTGTTTGGGCTGGGCTGGGCTGGGTGTTATGTAAGACGTGTGTCTTTTTGTGTGGTCTTGTTGTGTGGTGTTGTGCAGGACTCTCTCTGATCCTGTCCTGGTAGTGTTGTAAGGATGACAGCAGCTGCTTCCAGGCTGCAGCTAATTAGTATAAAAGCACGTCCCCCAGTCCTCGACCCTTAGCTACGTCTTAATCCATCTCCTGCCTGTCAGGAACTAGTCAGTGCCCTCCCAACATGCTGAAAAGCTGCCTCCTTCACTGCCAGCCCACCCCGTCATCACTTCTGTACACTCCAGCAGCAAATTCACTTCCTGTTTTGAACAACACACTTCATCAGCAGCAGCATCAAGATAGCAGTACAAACACCAACCATTCACTGCAGGAATCCTGACAATCACCTCTGGAGGTCTGTGAGTGAGCTTTAATGATACACACCACTCCTTGTGGTTCATAAATAACCACTTTTATGAAAGGGAGCGATGTGTCTTGATGCTCCATTCTGGCATTTCTGAAATCAACTGTTGACTCCTACATTTGTCTTGACAGACATAGAATAATATACACTATTCATTTTATTTTATTAATCAAATATGGCCTCTGTGACAGTTTTCTTGAAAATAAAAAGAAAACATGGTTATGTAAGGCCATATCCACATACAGTATGACATACAGTAGCTACAGCCTACATTTCAAAATAAAAGCAGTCATCGATCATTATTCTGACAGACTATTTCCACACATTGAAAGTAGTCAAAAAAAATATCAAAGACATGACCTCAGTTTCTTTTCTCCTAGAAAACCATTGTTGGCTTACTGATGATGTCAGTGCTAGATGAGTAAACTCTAAAACTTATCTAGGTGTGTAAAGGCTAATTGCCAAAATTTCTGCCATAAGATAGAGCAGCTACAGAAGCCCTGAAAAGTTCCCCATATTCTCATTTGGCTCCTCAGTGGATGCTTTTAGACACCACCTCTTGGCCAATAAGAAAACATGCTTTATTATAACCTGGGCTTCGCTTTTGGCCCCCATTATTATTAGTCCTGATACCATTTTACTCACCGTCTTATTCTGAGATCTGAGGATGCAGATTAAACTGAGACTCAGCCTGAAACCACTTTCTTTTGCTACTGGTTTTTACTGTACTCCGTTAGCATCTAGCTACCCCATGTTCATTTGTTCTGTCCTATGTCATATCTCACAACAATAAACAGTACAGATCCTTTGTTTCCTTTGTTTGTTTATAAACCTTACTGTTTATCCTTGACAAGGAGCAAAGAACAGTTTTAACAGTTTGACCTCTGACCCTGAAACATTGAAGTAAACTCTCACATGTGGCGGGTCGTGGCAGCCTTGTGGTTTCACCAGACTGGTGAACTGTGCTGTGCACTGTTAGACCATAATTGGTTGGCTGGTTGTCGTAGAGACAAAGGCATGGTCAGCAGTGTGTCTGGCCCACATGTATTGATCTGTATGGATGCTTGAGTCTTGTCACATAGAGCTCAGTGGTGTGCCAGTAGGATCAGTAGGCTCACTGGCTGGATCAATGTTCATAAATATCAGTCATACTCTTAGTCTTAGTCATCCCTTTGGTCTTATTTGGTCTGCCTCAAAGCTGAGAGCAGGGTTAGACTAATACAGGTTTTATTGATTATTACAAATATTGATAGTTCAAATCCAATAATACATAGAGAGCGTGCAGCTGATGTTCAGTATCAATGAGTGGATAAATGGGACTCCAACAGGTGGAATCACTGGCCTCTAATGGATGTGCCAAGTTCAGTTTTTACAACAGTAACAGTATTTATGGATTGAAGGGGTTGACAGCCATTTTGTGTTGATTTTTATTTAATTTGAATTGATGAAAGTCCCATTAAAAGAATTACTTGCAGGAAGAATATGGAGAGCAGTGAATATAAAAGCTTTCATTTACCTGGAGCAAGTGGAATGAACAATTTGTAACAAGCAATGCAGAGAACAGGAAATGTTCAGATTATTGATATGGACTGATTGGACCATGATTCCTTCAAACTGTTCGTGTTACATCAAATGTTTGTTTTAAAGTATATGTGTGTATATATAGCTGTCACTTTAGCCTTATGATATGTACAAACTGAAATGAATGGCTGATGGTTGTGAGAATATATTGAGTAGCTCATGACAACACAAAGTAGAACCCACATTTTGTTGGAAATAGTTGTAAAACACAGGGGTTTTCTGCTCTGTTGGCTGTGTGTGATTTATAGCTGGATGGTGATTGAAGAGCCTCATGATGTCGGGCACAGAGCCACACAGTGTCAGCCAGTCTGCTGTAGGTTGCCTCCTCCTGCTTGAAAGCAGGCGCTGCCAGCTCTCAGCTCTGGACTGTGGCCAGCTCTCTGCCTTTTAGACGATTCCACAAACAGATGCTCACCGTGTTGCAGCTTCCACCCCCAACCTCTATCACTGACACTGGGCTCCACAGAGCTTTTAGCCTCTTTCAGCTCTTTCTTTTGGTTCTCCAGCCCACAAACTCCGCTCTCATCAACTGTCTCCAGCAGCAGCAGCCAGCTGTTTCAGTGATAAATCCACTGTACGCTAACTGCCCCTCACCAAACACCTCCTCCTCCTCCAACACCTCTAGTCAGGGGCCGGGAGTTCCGGTCTGGTTGATGAGCTGTGTTTGGGTTCACAGCCAGTCAGGGTTTACACCATCTGGAAGGCTTGCTTGGTGTTTATGTTACCAAACTTATGCTCCAGTTTGTCCTAAAATTTAAGCTTCCCTTTAAGAACCTCTTTTTTGATTCTGCGGTTTGCCAGCCTGAGACCTGCCAGGTCTTTGAGCCTAAAAGCTTCATGCTTCTTTTTCAGGCTCTGTTTTATTTGAGGAGTGATCCAGGGTTTGGAGTTAGGATATTTCTTGATTGTTTTGACTGGTATAGTGGTATCTATTAAACGTTGATATAGTCTGTAATGACAGCAACCCTACTGTTCAGGTGTCCCAGTTAGTGCAATCCAGGGAGCCTTGGAGCTTTTTGATGGCATCTTCTGACCATTGTGGGGCGCTGTAGGATTGTGGCTTGTGACGTTTGTATGTTTGTTTACGTCTGTACAGCGGAAGTAAACAGATGATGTTGTGGTCTGCGAGTCCGAGTGGGGGGTATGATCGGCTGCTGAAAGCATCGGTAATGTTACCGTAGCACAGATCCAGCGTATTTTCCCATCTGGTGGAATCAGTTATTACTGCAACGTAATATGCTCTTATTTTGAAGGCTACAGGAAGGGGACCTGAGGGAGAACGTTGCTAGAATGAATGGTACTTAACTGTAAGCTTATGTTCATTATCCTGTCTGCTAGTGATGGGAGATCCGGCTCTTTTCAAAGATTCGGCTCTTTTGGCTCGGCTCCCTTAGAAGAACCAGCTCTTACGGCTCCCAAATGGCTCTTCATTTAGTGTCACTCGGAGCCTTCTATTTTAGCCTAATTTAGCAATTATGAATGGTTTGTGTGTTGGTAAGCAATTTTTCATTCAGTGTTTTCATAAAAGCCTTATTTTTATGCATTTTTTTCATTACAAAAAATACACAGTTACTATTGTTTAACATTTTAATCAAACCTTTAAATGAACAACTGAACACAGAACCACAGCAAACAAATCAAATAAATAAAGGCCAAAGTCTTAACATTATGACACTTTAGATAAAAGTCTTTAGTGCAGGTTGGCATTCAGAAATACCAGATGCCTCAGCTTGGATGGGCTGATGCGATTTCTCCTCTTTTTATTATTATTTGTCCTGTTTTTGAGAAGACTCTCTCTGAGGGGACCGATGTTGCGACGATGCAGTCTTCCTACCATTACCTTAACCAGGTGTGGGTAGACTGAAGCCTTGGCCTCCCACCAGTTCAGTGGGTCTTCTTCAGCTCTTTGGATGAGGGGCTCCTCAAGATAGGACCTCACCTCCAGTACAGCATCAGCTGTGGGAGTTCTCCTTGCAGTGTCTCCTGTTGCTCTTTTGTCAAAGAGCCTCCACACAGCAGACGCTTGTGGTTCCTGTGAACCCGCCCCTGCTCCAACTTCTTCCTCTTGGCCCTCTGATGGAGGAGCTGACAGGCTGCTGGAGTTGCATCTTGCTGCTGTTGCAGTTATTCTTTGAAGTGCCTCATCCACAGCTCTGTTGTCGCTAAATGCTAACTTTTTAAACCATGGGTCCAGTGCAGTGGTTTCGGAGAACACAGTGTTGTACTCCATTCTCAGAAATTTTCTGTCCATGGATGAACAAAGAGCGGTGGCCAGCTCCTTTACTTTATCCACTGTTCCACTCTGTTGGTGGTGGGCTGTTACCCGCTGCAGACCCTTGCAGAGAGGAAGCATTTTGGAGGCTGTGACATAGCTGAAAAAGAGAAAACAGCAAATGTGAAAATTAGACTTTGTTTGTTATGTGATACATTGCTGTTTTTACAATTAATAAATAATTTGTCTGTTATAAATAGTATTTTGCTATTTACTGCAATTTTTAACTGTATAGTAGTAAAGTAAAAACAAAATTGTTCAAGGTACCTTTCTGCACTTATCTCCACAGTCACCTCCTCAAAGGACTCCAGAACGGTACAGACCTCTTTCACTGTCTCCCATTCCTCTTGACTTAGAGTATCAACAGGAGCGTTGATGACAGCCAGGGTGGAGATGATGGCATCTTTTGACTCGAGGATGCGTTTCACCATATAAAATGTTGAGTTCCACCTTGTAGCACACTCCTGTTTGGGCCTTAGCTCTGGCATCCCCATCTGGCATTGCGTGGACTTCAGCTTCTCTGTGGCAACCGTGCTTTTGTGGAAAAACTCTACAATAGCCTTCACCTTGTCCACAGTTGGTTTCACCACCCTCAGCGCATCTTTAATCATCAGGTTTATTGTGTGCGCAAGACATGGGTGGTGGGTCCACTGCAAAATTGTTATGGCTTTTGTTATGTTTGCTGCATTATCAGTAACACAGCACACCACTTTGTCATCTACTTGCCACTCTTTTGCCACTCTTAGTAGCTCCTCTGCCAGGTTTTCTGCAGTATGTCTCTCTGCAAACTTAAAACAGTCAAGAAGGCAGGATGTCATCTTAAAGTTTTCAATAAAGTGACAAGTCCTTTGTCCTCCACAATGGAAAATGGCTGAAAGTCACTGGCTATTATTTTAGCCAGCTCCTCATCAACACTTATCAGTTTTTGGTTTGAGTTGCAGAAGTACTTGGCTCAAAACAGGACACTTTTCCAGGGTCAGTGGATGGAGGAGAGAGAGCTTGCACGGACGGGTGGGCGGTTCTTAGATGTCTGTGCAGGTTTGTTGTTGTGTTGTTGTTGTGTTGCTCTGGCGGATATTTTCATTTTCCAAATTCTGCACTCAGCTTTGCAGTCTCCAATATCACTGAAATGCAGCCAGATGCTGCTTCTTTTTCGGTTTTCGCTCATTTCTTCACTTTTTCCCGCTTGCATTTAAATCCGGCTCCCCCGTCTCTCTATCGCTCTGTGTGTACCTGGCTTGTACCACTACACTCGCTGTCTTTGGAGCGTCTGCCCCCCTTCCTTCTTTCACATAATGGTATGATCCTAGTCTGTCCTCGCATGTGATTGGCCGCATGGTGTGCCCATCAAAATAAAGTCCCGCCCCTGCCTGCATGGATTCTCAGCAGTTCCGAGCAGGAGCAGCTGAAGATTCGGCTCTCCCTGACGGGAGTCGGCTCTTCTCGCTCGCTAATAAGAATCGGCTCTTAGAGCCGGCTCGTTCGCGAACGACACGTCACTACTGTCTGCTGGTATCCCTAACGCACAACACGACATGGTATCAGAAGTGCAGCAGCGTGTGAGCATAGAGACAGCTATAACGGGAGAGTATAAAAGTTAGTCGTATGTCTGCGAACGGCGAGATGGAAGAAGACAACGTCGGTGGTGAAGCCACACAGCCTCCCCAGCCAGCAGCAAACCTTGCTAACGCACCTCCGAACGCCACATTCACCATTCAGCCTCCAGAAGCGTTTGACTTTTCAAAACCCCAAGACTGGAAAAGATGGATAAGGAAATTTGAAAGATTCAGACAAGCTAGTAACATGCATCTTAGCTCCCAAGCTAACCAAGTAAATATATTAATCTACTGCATGGGAGATGATGCAGATGATATACTGTGGGGCCAAGCTTTATCCGAAGATGAGCGGCAACAGTGCAGCACGGTAAAAAATACTTTCGAGTAATATTTCGTGCCCAAGAAAAATTATTTATGAGAGAGCAAGATTTAATCAAGAGTACAGCTAGCTAATGAGACTGTAGACTCCTTCATTACAGCATTGTATGGCCTAGCAGAAAACTGCAGTGGCACACTTCACAACGAGTTAATCAGAGATCGCCTCGTGGTGGGACTGAGAGACACTAGTCTAGCCGAGAGAATGCAGCTAGACAGGGACCTGACGCTAGAGAAAGCAGTCAACATGGCAAGACAGTCGGAAGTGATAAAAAGACAACAAACAGGGCTCAGAGGGAAGCTAAAACTGAAATTGATGCAGTGACAAAAAAGAATAAGAAACAAAAGACAAAGATGAAGACAAAAGCACCATCTGATCGCCAGTCATGCTACAGATGTGGAAAATCCCCAGGTCATGGAAAATGGCAGTGCCCAGCCAGAGAGGTGACATGCCATACATGTGGGGAAAAAGGGACATTTCAGTAAAGTGTGCAAATCTGCCAAAACAGTGCATGTAGTAGAAACTGGTGATAAATGTAATGACACACCCTTATTCCTAGGCTCAGTAGACACAGGCACTGACTCATGGTATACAGATCTGACTATCAGAAGCCACAGAGTTAGGTTTAAGATAGACACAGATGTGGATGTCATCCCAGCTGACAATATAGCAGAGAGGAACTCCCATTTGACTAAGACTGACAGAACACTACTAGGCCCGGGTGGTACACCACTGTATGTGTTAGGCAAGTACAGTGAGTCATTATGGAAAGGGAAGCAAAGGATCCTAGAGGATCTGTATGTGGTAAAAGACTTACACATAGCCTTATTCAATTCAATTCAGTTTTATTTATATAGCGCCATATCATAACAAAGTTATCTCAGGGCACTTTTTCGAATAGAGCAAGTCTAGACCGACTCTTTATATTTACAGAGACCCAACAGTTATTAAGCAGACCCGCTAGTATGAAGCTTAACCTTGTGTCCAGTGTAGCATCCCAACCAGATTGTCACACTCCAATCACGACTGATGGCCCATGATGCCGGTTTAAACATTTATTATGTACACGAAGCACAAAATCACAGGCTAAGAGCTGAAAGCAAAATAAAACACAATTACAACTCACATACATTCCATACAGCCACACTTGCTGGCAAACAATCTGCGAAAAGCTAACTAGCATTAGCCGTTCGGTTAGCGCAACACGCTAAATCATACACAGTAATAAAACTCAAAAAAATAAAAATACACTTTCATTCAACAAACATACCTCTGCACCTTCCAGCTGGGTGCTATGAAACAAGCCGAACAGGTTTCTCTTTTTTCCTTGGCATGAACAAACTATCGTTTTTTGTTTTGTTTTACTTTCTTCCTCTTTTCCTTTTTTACCGCTCGCGCATGCCTAATAACAAAGCGGCAGTTGCGAGGCATAGCGGGTCCGCATCCTCCCCTTCAAAATAAAGGCATTTAAAAACAATAACTCTACAATCACAAATGGTACAAAACAAAAGCACCATATTGTAAATTATTGCACTTACACAAAAATATGGGTCATTTACATCCAGGGTAGACAACATAGATAAAACTGAGATGGAAGAGTCCTACAGCAGCCTTACTCTGACCTCCTCTCTGTAGGCTGTCTCATCGTCGCCGGTGATCAGGCCGATGACGGTCGTGTCGTCAGCAAATTTGATGATGGTGTTGGAGCTGTGGGTGGCCACGCAGTCATGCGTGAACAGGGAGTACAGCAGAGGGCTGAGCACACAGCCCTGGGGAGCGCCGGTGTTGAGAGTCAGGGTGGAGGATGTGGTGCTGCCCATCCGCACAGCCTGGGGTCTGCCTTTCAGGAAGTTCAGGATCTAGTCACAGAGGGCGCTGTTGAGCCCAAGGTCTCTGAGCTTGGTGACGAGCTTGGAGGGCACGATGGTGTTGAACGCTGAGCTGTAGTCAATGAACAGCATTCTCACATATGTGTCCCTCTGGTCCAGGTGGGAGAGGGCAGTGTGGAGGGTGAGGGCGAAGGCATCTTCGGTTGACCTATTGGGCCTGTAGGCAAACTGAAGTGGGTCCAGTGAGTCCGGGAGGGAGGAGGTGATGAAAGATTTGACTAACCGCTCAAAGCACTTCATGATGGTGGAGGTGAGTGCTACTGGGCGGTAGTCATTCAGGCAGAGGATTTTGGGTTTCTTGGGGACAGGGACAATGATGGTCTCCTTGAAACATGTGGGGACTACAGACTGGAGCAGTGACATGTTGAAAATGTCTGCAAAGACGACTGCCAGCTGGTCTGCACACACCTTGAGAGCTCGGCCGGGGATGCCGTCAGGTCTGGAAAGAAGTGTGTTACGTGTGTTAATCCATTTAAATGATCTACACACGTCTGCCCTGGTTATCACAGGTGGGCAGTGGTCCTCCTGAGCCTTATGCACCGCCACGGCTGGAGAGTTGCTCTCAAATCGTGCATAAAAAGTGTTCAGTTCGTCAGGCAGAGATGCAGACATCACCTCAGCACTGCTGATCTTCCTTTTGTAGTCTGTAAGAGTTTTTAATCCAGCCCACATGCTCCTGGTGTTGGAGCCCTGGTAGTGAGACTCAATTTTGTCCCTGTACTGTCTCTTTGCACTGCTGATGGCTCTCCGGAGCGCGTACCTGGACTTCCTGTGCTCCTCCAAATCACCTGAGTTGTAGGCGTCTGTCCATGCTTTAAGTTTGGCACGGACTTCTCCGTTAACCCAGGGCTTCTGATTGGGGAATGTCCGCACAGTAATCCTCGGTACGACGTCATCGATGCATTTGCCGATATAGCCAATAACCGCGTCCGTGTATGTGTTTATGTCTGTGTCCTTAAACACACACCACTCCGTCGTGCTGAAGCAGTCGCGCAGAGCCGAGTCTGATTGGTCGGACCACTGCTGAATGGTCCGCGTCACCGGTACGACACGCTTCAATTTCTGCCTATAGGAAGGCAGCAGCAGAACTGAGGCGTGGTCTGATTTTCCGAAAGGAGAGCGAAGGAGGGCCTTGTACGTGTCCGTGTAAGGGGTGTAAACATGATCGAGTGTGTTCTCACCACGCGTAGGACAGCTGATGTGTTCAATTCAATTCAGTTTTATTTATATAGCGCCATATCATAACAAAGTTATCTCAGGGCACTTTTTCGAATAGAGCAAGTCTAGACCGACTCTTTATATTTACAGAGACCCAACAGTTCCCACCATGAGCAAGCACTATGCGACAGTGGCAAGGAAAAACTCCCTTTTAACAGGTAGAAACCTCGAGCAGAACCAGGCTCAAGGTGGGCGGTCATCTGCCTCGACCGGTTGGGTTGAAGGGGGAAGGGGGGAGCGGGAGAGAGAGAGCAGGAGGAAAGAGAACATACAGCAGCACAATACAGCATAGATATGGTAATAGAATTGATGTTAACACCAACGGAAACAACACTAAGAGCAACATTATAATAGCAATACTAATAACAACAGCAACAACAGCAATAGCATTGGTGGTTGGTTGTTGGTGATATCTCGGCAGGACTTTCCTCAGGTTGGCGTTGTTAAAGTCCCCGGCTACAATAAACGCAGCCTCCGGCCGTGAGGTCTCTGTCCTGTCGATAACTCCATACAGCTCGTCCATGGCCTTGTTGGTGTCGGCGTGTGGCGGAACATACACTGCTGTCATGACGACCGATGTAAACTCCCGCGGGAGATAATAAGGCCGGCATCTGATTATGAGGTGCTCCAGGTCCGGAGAACAGCCCGTAGAAATAACCTCCACGTCTGAGCACCACTTGTTGTTCACCGCCTCCTCCCTTGCTCTTCCCTGAATTAATTGTCCGGTCCTGTCGGTGGATGGAGAGTCCCTCGGGAACAATGGCGGAGTCCGGGATCGAGGGGCATCATGGGAATTCCCCCGGCAGTCTAGGCCTATATCAGCATAACTAAGGGGTGACTCAGGGCTCACCTGAGTCAGCCCTACTATAAGCTTTATCAAAGAGGAAAGTCTTAAGCCTACTCTTAAATGTGAGGAGGTTGTCTGCCTCCCGTACACAAACTGGGATCTGGTTCCACAGGAGAGGAGCTTGATAGCTGAAGGCTCTGGCTCCCATTCTACTTTTAGAGACTCTAGGAACCACAAGGAACCCTGCATTCTGGGAGCGCAGTGCTCTAGTGGGGTAATAGGGTACTATGAGCTCTTTAAGATATGATGGTGCCTGACCATTTAGGGCTTTGAAGGTGAGGAGAAGGATTTTAAATTCTATTCTGGATTTTACAGGGAGCCAGTGTAGAGAAGCTAATATTGGAGAAATATGATCTCTTTTTCTGGTTCTTGTCAGTAAACATGCCTCAGCATTCTGAATCAGCTGGAGAGTCTTAAGGGACCTATTGGGGCAGCCTGATAATAGAGAGTTGCAATAATCCTGCCTGGTTAGCCTCTTAGGTCATCAGGCACTAACAGAGCTTCCTCCCAGGATCCAACGGTTCCGACTCAGACTCATGAGGTACAGCTACTCCATCTCCCACACTCCTGGCAAAGCCCTACACACCGCAGACACACTCAGGTGCACCTGTCAGTCCAAGCACAAGTCGGAAGGACACAGACAAAGATCTAATGGAAGACACAAACATATGTAGATGAGTTAATGAACAGCCTACCTGCCAGTTCAACTTACTTGGCACAACTGAGAGAACAACTGAAAGAGGACAGTGTTTGCTCAGAGGTCATCTCGTTTTGTCAGAGAGGATGGCTTGATCATTGCCAACTCACAGGTCCAGTGAAAGCATACTGGCCGGAAAGAGCTATACTTTCTGTGCATGATGGACTGTTGCTCAAAGGCTCCAGACTAGTCATTCCCTCAGTGATGCGCAACTCTGTCCTAGATGCTCTACATGAGAGACATCAGGGGATGACAAGGTATAGAGAGCGGGCCAGAGAAACAGTATGGTGACCTGGTCTGAGCAGCCAACTGAATGAACTGGTGAGAAACTGCACTATATGTATTAAAGAACGTGCTAATCCAGTGGAGCCGTTATTGCTTAGTGAGCTCCCTGAGAGACCATGGCAAAAAAGCGGGTGCTGATTTATTCACCCTCAACAACAGCAGCTATCTACTAGTAGTAGACTACTACTTAAGATTTGTAGAGATTGCAAAACTAACCCCCACACGATCAGAGGATGCGATTGTGCATCTCAAATCCATCTTCTCTAGACATGGCATCCCCGAACTGTGATAATGGACCACAGTTCTCAAGTCAACAGTTCATGGACTTTGTAGCAGTCTATGGCTTCAAAAACATCACAAGCAGCCCCAGTTTGCCCAAAGCAATGGAGAGGCAGAACGCCACGTCCAGACAGTGAAACGGCTGCTGAAGAAAGCCAGAGATCCATACCTCACTCTGTTGGCCTATAGAGCTATTCCAATGGCTATAGCCCTGCACAACTTCTTATGGGACGGAGACTTCACACACCTCTGCCCCAGCATCCTTCTCTACTCGCCCCAAATCTTCCAGACAAAGCTACTGTTGCAGCTAAAGAAAGAGAGAGGAGGTCAAAGGACACTTCTGTGTTCAACAAAAGGCACAGAGTGAGGGATTTAAGCCAGCTGACTCCAGGACAGTTACTGTGGATAACTGACACTAAGACTCAGGGCACCGTGGTTTCAACTCACTTCACACCTTGTTCATATTTAGTGAACAGCCCTACAGGCACCATCAGGTGAAACAGACATCATCTTGTTCCCTTGCCTGAGACTGAACCTCAGACACAGACTCCCAGCAAGCCAACTCAGCCAATTGAAACTGCACTGGCTACCCCTGACCACACAGAGTCTCCAGTACAGACTCCAAAGACAGTTACACCCATTCCTACCAGGACTAGTTTTGGCCAAAGCTCCGGTGGTAGAGCTACTGTCTGCTTGATGTTACTCAGCAGCGAGGTCCGGAGTAGCAGGAGTTCATCGTGGCTGTAGGTGAGTACCCTGTTGTCAGTGTCTGGCTGAAGTGCAAGGCATTCCCAGCTCAGCCAGAAGATCGCAAGAAGAATGATGATCACCACTTTATAAAGTCTGATCATGTTTGATCAGGCAAGACAGTACATGATACACGAAAAACACTTAGACACGTAGGTACCAGACGTAATGTGAAGTCAAACAAGAGTACAGTCTGTGTTGTTGCAGCAGAGCGTGCGCCATCTTGAAACACATAGAGTGATGGAACATAAAGTGTCTGTGAGAAGCCATAGAGACAGAATCCAGCTTCATGTGATTCAGTGCAGCCTCTCAGGGTTAGTGTTGACAGGATGACTTGTTAATATGTGAGTCCTGCTGAGCTCTGCACCCAGGAGCTGCTTTTAATGCTGACAAATACATGTGACTGTGGGATCATATATGGGCTATTCAGTATGATGTGCGTTGAGAGTGTTTTTTGTTGTTTTTTTTGTCTATGAGAAGATGGTTGGCAAACCAAAAGAAGGGGAATCACTTAGAATACAGGACAATAGATATCTTTCTTTCTAATTTTCTTACCAACATATCAGTCAGTAATAGTTTAGCTGGCCAACAGACACAGTGCTATCTGATATGTTCCGTTATCCACACACTATTGGAAATAAAGAAAGAAACTAGCACACACTAGGGCTACAATTGACAGTAAATTAAATCAGGTGAATGTAGGCACTATTTTTATATTTAAAGTGCTTTCAACATTTCAAAACAATAATATCAAACTATTTTAACAGCACTATGTTCCTTTAAACTGTTAAAGTTATGCAAAACCCCATTCAATAAATGGGTTGAAGTGACTAAAATGTGAACAGTAGAAATGTCGATGCCGCCGTATTAGGCTTCTAGTCGCAAAGGAAAAATTGATTTCAGTAATAACTAACATGTTTACCAGCATATACATTCAATTTATTTTTAACTGTTTTTTTTTAACTCTTCACAAATCTGTAGAAAGAGGAGAAAGAATGACCGGTGGCAAATAGCATCTGTTCTGTGTAGCTTCGCTCTGCAGAATAAAGAAGCAGCACAAAGAGAGTAATGGCAGAAAACACTACTGTAGTACTGCAGTACTACTGCCAAATGATTTCGGCGCTGGGAACTGACCGCAGGGGCTCAGGTTCTGATATTTTTCTCACAGAAGAAGCACACAGAATAAAGAAACAGCAAACAAAAAATAAATCCTAAAACGTGACCATACATTTTGTGTGCGTCACATTATACACAATACAATCACGTTATGATGTGAGACTTATGGAAGGGATAATTCATTATAAGAAAGATAATCCACTCCTGCCCATGCAGTTATGAGAAATACTACACTATGAATGTGTATTATCTTTTGACAGCCGCAATATTGCTTTATGTTTTGGGGCAAAACTCTCTTTAAATGTAAACTTTGTGTTGCCGCTGTCTTTATCAACCTGGAATAAACAACCCAGCCAAAGACATGTTTGAATTTGTTTGGACACAGTGTCTCAGAAACTTAGTTTGTCCACCAGAGAGCACTGACATGTTTATTGCTACCTCCACACACCTTGGTCACAATTCTTTATTAACACATTTTAAAGATTAGAAGATAAAAATGTTTATTTCTGTTGTGTGTTTGGAGCACTTGCATTCAGACTTAGGATGCTATGTTATTTACCCACTGTAGGCTCTAAAATGGACAGACATAAAGCATTCATTATCCATTAAATACAATATTTCCATGTTATTTCAACACCACTAATTAACAACATTCAGGCATAAATTGATGCATCAATACATTTGAATGTTGCAGGGTCTGCTGCACCTGCTGCATTATGATCCAAGATTCATTTTTTGCTAAATCAATTATATGTTTTCCATATAACAACAACTGTTGCTGATATGACCATCCGACTAACTCTGCAAGAATCTGGCATTAGCAGATGGCGTGCTCACTGATTGGTGGTCAAGGGTCAAAACAGTCTGACTAGAAAGCAGTTAACCTTTTAGTGCCCTGTTGGAGGAAAAAGAAGTCCAGGTCTGGGCCAGAGTTTTAAGACCTTTTCACCAACACTTAACCTTCACCCACTTAAAGTCTCAAACTGTTCAAAAAAGGCACTGGAGATGATCAAAATTTGATACAATAGAGTTTATTCTTTAAAAGAGATAAACCCAAGTTAGCCCCAGAGCTGAACTGAAGACAGACTGCTTGTACACGCTATTTTATAATTCAAATAACCCAGCCCATTCTAGGTGGAGAATAGTGGTGCCTTTACATTTTTCTAAAAAATAACCTATCAATGCTTTGTAAATAATGGTGACGTAATCTTTAAACTGGGATGTCCTGGCCCCCTATCCAGGCCGGTTCTGGCCTGTTTTTTCTGACTACAATATGTTTGGGACTTTCCACCTTGGATCTCTAGCTTTGGAAAGTGTCCAGCCAACACAGGTGCAAACCCATATTCCCTTATCTTCGGTACTTTCCCAACTACTTTTTTAAAAAACAATGTGCTGACTGCGCCACCACCGCATGCAGTGGTAGCGGCGGCATGCCACCACCACCACCACCACATGCAGGTGCATGGCAGTAAATCTCTCTAATGAGCCCTCATATTCGAATACACAGAGAGACCATCGGTGGCTATGTGCACCATCACCTCCGATGCCCACTAGACACACCCCTGCAAGCTGCGCACACACACAAAGCAGCAAATCTTTCTGCTGAGCCTGCTGCACACACATACACACTCTCCTCTTCATGCAGGCCTCACATTTGAAGTGGATACAGATGATATATATTGAGTATATTGATTATCATTTACTATTTTATAACTCTGCAAACTTATAATAAAGTTTTCACAGCAGCCCATATGCCTTTATCTGGGTTACACTTTTATATCATTATCAGATTTTCCATAATCTCAAATATCGATACTGGCCTAAAAAAATCCAGTTTCTGGTTATATTTAGAATCTTGTGACTGGAAGGTTGCAGGTTCGATCCCCCGAACTGGCAGGATAAATCTGAGTGGGGAAAGTGAAAGCTCAGACCATGTCCCTCCAGCATAACCACCACTGACATACCCTTGAGCAAGACCCTTAGAGACAAATGTCCACAGGATCTGTCCGCGTTGCGCTCCGGCTCAGTTCCGGTTCCATCACAGCCATTTGTTTTTGTTTTTTTTGTTTATTGGTGAGGTCAGTCTTCTTATTAAGTAATCAGATGATCTGATCAGGAGGCTCCAGGTCCGACCAGGAAGCTCCAGGTCTGAGCAGCCATGTAACCTTCCCCACTCTTCCTCTTCATCCTTTCCTTCTTTTTGTGTTAGCTTTCCTATTCCTAAAGAAAATAACTGCACCGCCCTACTAACATCCTTTACCCCCACCCAACCCCCAACTCTATGGCCCCAGCTGATCAGGTATTCACTCCTTAGCCAAAGGAGAAGATGTTTGTTCCTGTGGAGCACTGGCCCGGAGTCCATGACTCTGGCTCGATGTGTATCCACACAGTAGCTGTGAGACCACATGGGGTCTTTAGGCGCTGTCCTCTGTGTGTGTGTGTGTGAGAGAGAGAGAGAGAGAGAGAGAGAGATTATCAGAGTTTATATCTACCAGACTGAGGGGACTGAATAAGCTGAGTGTTGCAATTCTCAGCCAGAAGGCAGCGAGAGAGTGAGAGGGAGAGGAGGGGGATAAAGAGACAGAGGAGAGGGAGGGTGAGACAGGTGGGGAAACAAGCAGAGAGAGAGAGGCATGCAGTCTGAAGGAGAGAGAAGAGGCCGGGGGCAGTGTATCTCCCTCCTCTCCTCCATCTGTCCAGCTGCTCTCCACCTCTCTGCTCAGCTCTGCATCTCCTGCGCTGCTGGTACATGACGGATCCAGGGGAGGATGTTGAAGTTCCGTGTGGACAGGAGAGTCAGGTAGGTGGAGGGAGGAAGGAGGAAGTGACACGCGGGGCTGGAGTTAGACAAGACGAGGAAGAGAAGGAGGGGAGGAGGGGAGGTTGATGGAGGAGTGGATGGCCAGGAGCTTGGAGGTCAGAGATGACTGCAATGCAGTGCCAGCAGGAAACACAGGGAAACCACAAGTCCCGCTGTGTATGTATGGTTGATGTGTACAGTGATGTATAGAGTACTGTGTGTGTGTGTGTGTGTGTGTGTGTGTGTGTGTGTGTGTGTGTGTGAGAACCACGTGACGCTTTGTGGCTGCTGTGTTCTACAGTGCTGCAGTGCTAAATCAGGAGCAGGAATTTAAAGCTGTTTGATTTAGTCTGTATGTTTTCTTCTCTTTGACTTTACTGCATGTCAGCTGTCAGTCAGCTGTCAGTGGGACTGTAGCGCCTCCTTCCTTTCATTATATGTTGATGCAGTATTAGTTATCACTTTTATCTGTTCAGAGTCTATCTTAACTACATGTCGGGCTAAACAGTCTGAGGAAAATATCTTTCTTGCCAGATCAGTAGTGCAAATATGTTGCAATTGAGCGTGAACCTTTATTCTTGACCTTGGAAACAATTAAACTTACCTGCCTACTTAAAAAGTAAGAAAAAAGTAACATCTGTCCTATATGTAATGCAGATTGCAGTTGTTGTATTGGACCAAATGTGCATCCAATAGAACAAAATAACAACTGACAGTGTCATAAAAAACAATCAGCCATGAGCAGAGAGCTACTTTTGACAGTAATGCTCTCCCCCAAGTGACCCTCAAGTTATGCCCAGTTTCTTTCAGGCTGTTGGGGACTGTAAGGTGGGGTACTGGCCTGAGGTGGATTTTGGCATTTCTATAATATATTAATTATGATAAATATTAACAATGATAAGGATAATCTGATCTGGGAAATTAGGCTGTACCTGTACTAGCTCCTGTTTCTATCCAAATGTGCACACACCCGTATTTCTCTGTATGTTCAGTATTAACTCTTTAACCAGCAGCTCCGTGTTGGATGTACAGTATAATTTATATTTATATTTATACGTTTGCGCTCCACCAGTTCACCATCAAATAATACAACTATTAATGGACCAATGTTTGGGCAGTTGAACATAGCATTGTTTTTCTAGGGGAGTGCCTGACTCTCCCCCCTCTTTACCATTTCCCTCCAAAAGCAACTTAGATGTTTTCCTCATTACATAGAAATTATTTAGTCTTCTTTGTAATCTGAAACCAAACAAGTTGCATGCATCACTGTGAAGAAGTGCTTTATTTGAATTAAATGGTTGTTCCTCTGTCCTTGTTTCATTTAAAATGGTGGGAAAGTTGGCAGTAGGCACATTGAGACAATATACACCGATCAGCCATAACATTATGACCACTGACAGGTGAAGTGAAGAACATTGATTATCTTGTTATAATGGCACCTGTCAGTGGGTGGGATATATTAGGCAGCAAGTGAACATTTTGTCCTCGAAGTTGATGTGTTGGAAGCAGGAAAAATGGGCAAGTGTAAGGATGTGAGCGACTTTGACAAGGGCCAAATTGTGATGGCTAGACAACTGGGTCAGAGCATCTCCAAAACTGCAGCTCTTGTGGGGTGTTCCCGGTCTGCAGTGGTCATTACCTACCAAAAGTGGTCCAAGGAAGGAAAACCGGTGAACCGGCGACAGGGTCATGGGCGGCCAAGGCTCACTGATGCGTGTGTGGTCCGATCCAACAGAAGAGCTACTGTAGCTCAAATTGCTGAAAAAGGTAATGCTGGTTCTGATAGAAAGGTGTCAGAACACACAGTTTGCCGCGTATGGGGCTGTGTAGCAGCAGACCGGTCAGAGTGCCCATGCTGACCTCTGTCCACCGCCAAAAGCGCCTACAATGGGCACGTGAGCATCAGAACTGGACCATGGAGCAATGGAAGAAGGTGGCCTGGTCTGATGAATCACATTTTCTTTTACATCATGTGGATGGCCGGGTGCATGTGCATCGCTTACCTGGAGACGACATGGCACCAGGATGCACTATGGGAAGATGGCAAGCCGGCGGAGGCAGTGTGATGCTTTGGGCAATGTTCTGCTGGGAAACCTTGGGTCCTGCCATTCATTTCGATGTTACTTTGACACGTACCACCTACCTAAACATTGTTGCAGACCAAGTACACCCCTTCATGGAAACGGGTTACTTCATGGCCTCTGTCAGCAGGATAATGCACCCTGCCACACTGCAAAAATGGTTCAGGAGTGGGTTGCGGAACACGACAACGAGTTCAAGGTGTTGACTTGGCCTCCAAAATTCCCAGATCTCAATCCAATCGAGCATCTGTGGGATGTGCTGGACAAACAAGTCCGATCCACCTCGCAACTTACAGGACTTAAAGGATCTGCTGCTAATGTCTTGGTGCCAGATACCACAGCACACCTTCAGAGGTCTAGTGGAGTCCATGCCTCGATGGGTCAGGGCTGTTTTGGTGGCAAAAGGGGGACCTACACAATATTAGGCAGATGGTCATAATGTTATGGCTGATCGGTGTAGATTCAATGTTCAACATTTAAACTTTGGCTTCTGTAGAAATGTTGATTTTTCAACCTCAACCATATAGCATCCTCTCTGACCACAGCTCAGTGTTG
This sequence comes from Macquaria australasica, assembly GCA_005408345.1. Classification (NCBI taxonomy): domain Eukaryota; kingdom Metazoa; phylum Chordata; class Actinopteri; order Centrarchiformes; family Percichthyidae; genus Macquaria; species Macquaria australasica. The sequence goes on along the minus strand of SEMN01000584.1, from coordinate 213,185 downwards.
AATGAACAACCTTTGCTCTCTGGGATATTAACCAGACAACAGCCTCGAGTTTCTTATCCAGTGCATGAAATTAACATTAAGAAGCTACAGCTGTTGAAATCAGTGGTCACAGACCTAAACGTTTCTACAGCTTGGTAGGACGCTGTTAAATAGGTTATAATCAACATCATGGCTCTTGTGATTTGAAAACTGCAATCTTTGAAACTGCTAATCCAATTTAACTCTACCCGCCATACTCACAACCATATATACGTTCAAAGATGAACTGCTCTCTGTAATTGTGACAGTTTCAACAGTTTCAAATTCGGTCTCATTTAGTTTTAACTGTGACTTTCTCACGTGGTTTTAGTATTGGCTGCTCAAAGTCATTCTCCATGCACTGTAAGACAACATTAGCAGGGCTCCAGAGTGTTAGCTGCACTTCACATGAAAATGATTACTATTGTATCTTTACATATTTGTTACCATTTCCTCTGAGGTGTGCTCTGCATCACACAGCCTAAAAAGGGGATGCTGATGTTTCATCAGTCCTCCAGTAGCAGGGAACTAATTGGAAGTACCTTGTTTATCTTTAACACCTGGCAGAGTTGTGGTTAGCCATATGTACTGACGGAGAGATGGGGAGACTCAGGCATTCCTGACAGCCCAGAGCTGTGCTGCAGATGTCCTATTTGTCCTTCTGCAGACACAGTATGTGGATCCTGCTGCCTGACTATTACTGTTTATCGTGCAGCTGCCTCTAAGTGGGTTTGTAGGTTATCACTGAGCAGGTGGCACCACCCTGCAGACTGTCTCTCTCTCTCTCTCTCTCACACACACACACACACACACCATGTGGTGCATACCCAGGACATACACATTCCCAATCAATTACTTGCAGGCACCAAAGACTGTACCAGTAACCAACTCAGTCTGACAGAATGTCTTTATGTACCACTTCTTTGTCAAGAAGTCCGCATTCATCCATAACCTTTACCAAGTGCAGATACATTTCTTCATTTTATTGATAAAAAAACATTGTGTGTTATGTATTATGTCCCCTACAAATCATTTTTGTAAATTCAAATTTGTCGTATATGAACATAAGTTTTTGGGTTGGCTTTAACTCATACAGTTTATTCTGTTTCAATGTTTCGGCGATGATTCAGTTCAAATCAGTGACTTCACTGTTGTGACTGTTTGTCAGAAGCCATATTCCACCAGCAATAAACAAAAGGCCCGTTCACACATTCAAGCATTCAGAACAAAGCCAATACTGTGTTGTTTGGTAGCTCTGAGTCATTCTGCTTTCTATTGTGTGTGTGTGTGTGTGTGTGTGTGTGTGTGTGTGTGTGCGTGTGTGTGTGTGTGTGTGTGATGGAGAAACAGATTAAGACTGTACAGTATGTGTGTGTGTGAGGAGACCACACAGATATCCCATGCAGAAACTGGGCCACATGCCGAATGAAAGACGCACGCCCCCACACACACACACACACACACAGCCCTAGGATCAGGGCAGCAGCATGTGAGTCTGAAGCCCTGCAGGAGTTGAGCATTCTGAATACTGTGAGGAAATGAAGCGAGGACGGAGCTGATGCAGGCAGACAGCTGCAGCCTTTTGATCGGCTGATGCATCAGCTGAGGGTGTGATGTCATCAGTGATTGGGCGGTATGGTCAGCTGTCAACCCACTATTACCACTACAGTACGTGTGTATATGTGTGCCATGTTGTACTTGTCCCCATCACCTCAGCAATTACAAAAAGAAGGAGTCCTTTTGAACTTGGATTGTCAGTGGAATCTCAGGTATCTGCATGAGGTTCCCAAATCAATAATGTGGCCGTGCAGTTCTCCACACAGGCAGATCTGAGAGGAGTCCCAGTCAGACGCAGCACTTTTTTGTTGTAAACTATCAAGAGATAATTCTGGTTCACTATGCACCTTGTTTGTGTGGTTGTATCCATCATTCCTATCAGTGATAGGAACACTGTATTCACCAAGGTCACTGCTGACATCTGGGGGACATCACTAAAAAGAAATCCATCATTCCTGCTGTATCATAACTGATAGAAATCATGGGTCAGACTGTAACCTTAAGACCCAAGTTGTGATAAACTGTAATTTATCCTTGTTGATAATCCCAAATGATCAATGAAGAGATTTGACTGATGTCCTGTGATGTCTTCTTTAACATCTTATTACTCTCATCTGTCTGTTTCCAGTCAACATGACCCCAGTGGACCAGCTGGACCAGCAGTGAGCCCGATCCAGCTGGAAGAGCCCACACCAGTACACTCCTATCTGCAGTAAGTAACCTACAAGCAGAACTTACCAGCAGTGTTTTCTGTCATCTGGAGAAATGTGTTGGCATAAACATCTGGCCACTACAAGACACTATCTGTTACCCAATAACAGACAGACAGGCACAGTTTGTCCATGCTTGTTCTCCAGCCACATATCATAAAGCCTGATTCCTTCAGAATGCGCAGGTCAACACTACAAATTCACAACAATTCTTTTGACAGCCAAATGTTTCCACAAGCAGTGGCGAGAACTGTGAAAAAAGACAATGAAGGATCCAGAGCAGCTGCAGTGCATGATTCATTTCCACTGGGTGATTCAACATGCAGTGTGCACTCACTGACAACTCATCAGCTCGCCTGTAAAGGCATTTCAGACACTACATTTCAGCAAGGAGATCATGGAAATGTTAGTCTCAGACATGTTTGATGCAGTTTGATGAACCACACAGCAAGTTCAATAGTTAGTGCACTATCCTGTCAGCAGTATTTTGTTAAAGACGATCTATACAGTGTGCTTTCAATGATCAATTCAATCAAGACATCAGTGACATGATTTACTGTGTGATGAGACAGCAGTGTGACCTGCAGCATCTCTAACCATTCTGATTACTGCACACAGACTGGAAGAGAAGACAACGCTGAGGAAAGAGCAGAGTTTCATTTGAGGAAGTGTTAGAGGGAGAATGGAAACAGTCTCAGTGGGTCCCTGTTATAGTTTGATATGTTACTCGCATGCCCTGCATATGGATAGATATTACTGGTCTAATACATTAACTTTATTTCATGTAATTGAACCTTTGATAAATGACATTTGGTGTGAATTACAATGGGGTGTTAAGTATTTGCCCAGACTAAAGCAGTGGCTATCAGAAGGGACTCACCTCTCACAGGATCGAAACCTAAATGAAACAGACAAAAAAAAAACATGGTACCATTAACATAAATGGCTCCCACATGCTGGACCCACTTCCAGTCCAGGCCCACTTGGCCTACATCTGACCAATTTAACCTGACCGTTCATTAAACCCCTCCTCAAAATAGAGATTGTCCAATCATGGCTAGGCAACTGTTACTTGATACAGCAGCTCTGCCAAGCTTTTGATATCTCAACATGCTAAAGGTGTGTTCATGGGGCTCCACTGGAAAAAATGATACTTAAAAAATTACTCTCATTTGTTACACCTACATCTTTTTAGTTTTTCTCAAATTATACTTATGATTTGGTTGAAACCTTCAATTTTGATTTAATATCAATCAGAATATTTCTTTTGCCAAAGACAAAAATGTACATTCACACAAAGTAAAACGATTATTTATTATAAAGACCATACACCATTTTAAAACTTTGTTACAACATATTTTTTTCATTTTGGAAAAACTTAATATTTACTATTACATCTAAGTATAGTTTTTACTTTTGAATAAACTAATTAAAACTGTGTTACAGGCAATTTTATTAACTTTTCTCAAGTTTATAAATTTCTGATTCAGTTAGTACAAACTATAGTTTTTAATTGATTGATTCATTCATTTCAATATATTTTCTTTAGTCACAAGCCAAAATGTTACTTAATATAGGTCGATATAATCAAATTCTTGAATTTTACCATAAACAAAAGTTACATTTTCTATAATACAAAAGTAGAATTTTCTTTTAAGATAAAACCTACAACATTTTGTTACAGTCAATGTTTAATTTAGTTTCCTTACTATAAATAAAGACAGGAATATTCTCTTCAAATGTTTATTATGATGTCTTTTTAAAATATGCATCACCTTTTCTGTTATGTACAATAAACACCAAAATAAATAAAGAAAACCTGCAATGAATTTTGCAGCCAGTAAAGCCAGTCACTATGTGTTTTACACATCAACACTTGAGGGGAAAAAACACAATCAGTATAAAATTAAGTAAATTATGGTCTTTTCAATATGTTTTTTTTTAAAACCTTTTGCAACCTTTCTGTAACCTTAACCACATAAATCTTAACATGTAAGACTGGTTTGGTTTGGAGATATGCAATGTAATGGCCCTTAAGAAGTGTAAAAATAGAGTTTCTAACAGTAAATAAATTACTCGGTGTACAAAGAGTTTGGAGAGCTGTACATCCTATAGTACATACTAGTGTTACGTCGAAAGCCAAGGAGCATATCATTAACTAACTATGTTGTTTTACATGACATCTGAAGACCCTGTTCAGGAGTAACAGTGGTCCCAGATGGTACTATACAAGAGTTTAGGGTAACATTAGTGGCTCGGCCATATTATGTTTCCTGAACAACTGTTATTGAGCTATAAAGTGCCATAACGATGTAGGACTGGACTAGACTGCAATGACCTCAACAGGACTGCACCACTATCGTGGACTGGATTTGGACATGCTTACTATAATTGAAATGTACTGGGTCAGGACACAACAACTCACTGTAACATCACACTCCTTCCACCTTCATGTCTGACAGCCACATGGCCACTAGAGGTCATTGGGAGGTAAATGTAAACACTGGTGAAGGAGGTCTGGACATGTCTGGAGCAGATCAGTCCACATCACATGTGTAGCATTTGCACACACCTCTCTTGGCAGGCTACAGGACAATAAGGTACACTGACACACTGACAGGAGCTCATGCCTTTGCTTTTTCCAGGCACTGTGATTTAGATATGAATGGGAAGGTGAATACTGCTGCTGAGAAGATCACTCACTCCAAAAGTGCCAATATGGTGTCAGACCTGTCCCCAGAAGCCCAGCCTTACACCCGGGTGAGAGCACACACACACACACGCACACACACGCAAATGAAACATCCCTTGTGCATCAAACCATAATTCCAGAAATCAGAAAAAAGAAACAAAGGGTTTTGGCCTGCGATACCTCTGCAGCATGCTTTTAATGGTCAATAGATAAACTGTACTGGAGGTATAAAACAGAACTTTTAATTTCATCACACCTCAGGAAGTAATGTGACCACACTCACTACTGTTGTTTAGAGGGTCCTGGATCTTTTCTGATCTCATGTCTCACATGAGGGTCATAATCCCTCTATCTCTTCTTCTTACACATCTCTGACCTGCAGACGTCTCGTACTCCCAGAAAGGCGGCGACGTTTGGGAAGCGCTCCAACTCTATGCGCAGGAATCCCAAAGCAGTGGTCAGCAAACAGGGATGGCTGTACAAGCAGGTAAAAGCTTTTCTCTGTAACCCCAGTACTAAAGGAGAACTGCTCAGCCTGTAGTCCCATAATGTCCTCTGGAGCTCTGGAGGAGCTTTGTCAGGTCTGTCATAGTGATGTCTAACAAAAGACACTATCAAGTTGCATTATGGGAATTATAACAGGGATGGGACTACAACTGTGTTGCTTTGATTTTTTTCCCAGCTTTACAGAACTAAATTACTTGAACTAATGACGAGAATACAGAAGCCGAGACTAAAAGCTGTTAGACAAAGGTAGAAACTCCTCTGCTTACTTTGAGTGAAAAGGATTTGAAGCGCAATCTGATAATTAGCAAGTACTTTGTACACCCATCCAGAGTTGCATGATAGTAATTCTTACGAGACTTCTACTGTCTGCTGTCTGGAGCAAATGAACATTGGGGGCTACAGGTTTCAGATAACGTGTACAAAGTGTCCATTTAAAACAAAGAGATCACATCAAACCCACCTTCTGTAATATCAGAAAAATAAAATAAATACACTTTTAAAAATCAATCTTACGTCAGGGTTTAGATTTGCAATTCAGCAATCATATAGTCATATAAATGTGTCTTCCTGGGATTTGTTACCTGGTTTAGTAGAATCAGACTGGAGCAGTTTGTTCAGGTCCTCTGTCCTCTGGCTGATCGTGTCTGACAGTGTGCCTACGTCAGATCATCGAAACAACTTCATCCACTACCAGTGCTCAGTCCTTAAACAGGAAGTAGGGTGAACCTCATGTGGAGGCTGGGGGTGGGTGTGAAGACACATTCCACTTTAACATGGGTTCATGTTTGCACTTCTGTGCTTTCGTTATTCAAAGGTTAAATAAGAAATGTAGTGACCGTGTGCGTATTAATGCAGGGATATGTCTCCCACTGCAGCAGCGAGGCACTTTGATGAGTTGAATAGTTCTTAGATGATAATGGAGCTCTGTGGCCTGGAGGCTGTGGCTACACACACAATACTGATCAATGCATTGTTAGTTTTGAACTTTTTATGGAATTTGTTGAACACAATAATCATGATAAAGATGATGATGATTAAGGAGTGTGTGCTCCTACAGGCCAGCAGTGGAGTGAAGCAGTGGAACAAGAGGTGGTTCGTCCTCACAGACCGATGTCTCTTCTACTACAAAGGTTTGTGCTTCGTTTTGTCCTTCAGCCCGGATACCTGTCAGTTTCACTTTATATGATCTGTAATGAGGAGCTGTCTGCCAGCATGACGGTTAGTAACTTGTTAATCCGGTTCAGTTAGCACGCAGCCTCTGTCACAACAAAAACATGCAGCACACTGATGTAAAGTTAAGTTTCAACAAGTATCACTCACTGTGGCCTTATTGTTGACAGCCACTGCCAAGTTAGTGCCAGGCTTTACATTTCTTAAGTATTTGATGGTGGTGTGTCTCACATTGTTCTCTGTGTCATACATGACATGAAACTCATGATATAATCAGGAGGAAGCATCAGCCAGACATGTTGTTTTCATTTTTATAATGTAATGTAATCCTGTGAATGTTTTACAGTGTTTAATCAGACTTTTATCAGCTTGTTGAGACTGAGTATATATTCACCTGCTGGTGTTTGCTTAAAGGCTTAAACCTCCATTTAACTGCAGTACTACCGAAGCCTGATGACTGTACGTGGCCAAGCCAACTATGATCACATCCACCTCTCACAGCTCAGCACTAGCTGCAGTGCAACATCCCAGTCTGGTGCCTTTTGTTGGTTATTGTTGATGCTGAAAGTTCTGTTACCCCAGTGCATCTCAGCTGTCAGTCACAGGCTGGCTGTGGAACACGCAGTAGTTCAGTCATTGTTCCTGTAATGGCTGAAAGTGTGTAGTATGTTTTCATTCAATAATGTGTACTACTGCAGATGTACTGATCTATTGGATCTGAGAATACTGTGTGTGTGTGTGTGTGTGTGTGTGTGTGTGTGTGTGTGTATACACTCCTCACATGCAGATTAATGGGTCACTGAGCTAACTTTGGGCTGCAGCCTGGCTCTGCTCTCACAACAGTAGCTCTCTCTTCAGCTGCAGCAGCGTACACCACCAGGGTAATGTTTAAAGCTGCTAAAAGACTTTAACAAGCTATAACAAATCTGAGAGAAAGCCATAAATAAACAGACAGAAGAAGAGCGGCTGGTAAGGTAATGGAGAAGAACAGAAGATACTGTTGACTGTTATGTGAAATGATTTGTTCAGAAACTAATTCTTCCTATCCTTTAAACACAGAGAAGGTCATTCATGCCTTTCAGGATTGACACTCTCTACTTTGGCACTTTTTCCTGATTCTAACCTGTAACAAAAACAGATGCCTTATTAAAACAGATTCTACCAGTACTTAGAATACATACTTTACAGTTTTACTTAATACAACCCAGAATTCCCTGTTAGTTCTGCAATAAGCTTCTCCTTTGGTTCCCAAAACTGTTATTTCAAAAAGAGATTCAACTTTTGCTGCCAGAGCCCCCAAACTTCAGAGCGCTCTGCCTGCATGTGATGAAATGATTCAAATCAATCTGAATCTTTAAATCCCTTCCACCCCGTCCTCTGTGACTTCACTGCTTTTCAGATTCCTTTGGTTGACATTGATTTCACTTGATACCATTAAAAATACTTTGTCCCATGATGAGATATCTCATAATAACAACTCTTCATCTGGTAATTTCTCAATTATGAAATAAAGATCTCACATTCTCATAATCACAGGATTTTACTTTGTAATTTGTAAGACACAGATTTACTCTCTCTTAATTAACAGGAAATATCTCATTATTTTGAGATTCATCTTATAAAAGATCAAAGATCTCATAACTATAAAATTACAAGATAAAGACCTCATAATTGTGAGATTCTTTTCCTGTAATTAAGGAGTTACGGATCTCATTATTATGGTAAAACATTTTTTTAATGAGATTTATGAGATCTTTTCTTCCTGTATTTGTGAGATAACATTATTTTCCCCTTTGGTGAATGCAATGTATTTCCATAATTTGCTCATTAGGGAGTGTTGATGAAGAGAGATTGTTAAAGTCTTTAAATCACTCATGTCTTTATCAAAAAATGTTACAATTTAAGAGAAAATGCATCCATTCAGTTCTTTTCACCAACTCTGTATCCAGATCCCTGTGCTGTATCTATCCCTGCCTGCAGGATCAGAGCTATTCCAGTCTTACAGGGGCCTTGTCTTTTTCCTGTTTACACCTGACATCAGCATGCATCTTGGGTGATTCAATCACAAGCTGACAGCTCTAGGTACAATGCACCCAAGACGCATTGAGATCCGATCGCTCAGACCACATTGGGAGGTAGTCTCACATTCTTTTAGCAGTGTTTGCGCGAATGTGTCCTAGGCCACACTGAAGGACCAACTGAAGTCCTCTGCGTAAGAGGAAGTACGAACTTGTTCATGCGCCAACAGCTTCATATTAAAGTGCAAAACAACAAGAAATAGCAATGAAATAATTTTCTTTATACTTTTAATTGTGCATTGCTGCCTTCCGCCAGTTAAAAACAACAACACATTCGGTCTTTGCAATCAGAAATGATGTGTGTGTTTGTTTGCATATAGAGCAGGAAGTGAGAACCAATCACAGGTGGTCTCTGGAGACACAGGTGGAGACACATTCTGATGTCAGGTGTGAACTGACGCACTTGGAGCTGTCCACTTGTGATGCCAGGTGTGAACATGGCCTACTGTCTCGGTGATCTGTTGTTACTCCAGTTTGTCCTCCACCTCAGAGCTGACTGAAGCCTAGAATACTTCCTGGTGCAGGATAGTCCCAGAAGGTGTACACAGAAAACCTGCAGTGATAAGCCAACATATCAGTCCCTTCTGGATCAACCGCTGCACTTTTTCTTTGTTGCTGACTTGATACACCGTTTCCCCCTTTGTTTCCCCCTTCCTGTCTGTAACCATGGAACTAAAGAATCCAGGTTAAGGTTGTGATCATTTTACAAACATGGCCTTAAAGAGCCTGTGCTCTTCTCTTCTTTGCTTTCTTCTTTTGACGTTAATTCCTTCAGTGCTGGGGGCTTCTCTCTCTATTCTGGACACGTCTATTGCGTTCCAGCCTCCCCTCCGCCTCTGCCCGGCCAGCTGTGTGTTGGAAAAGAAGGCTTACAGAGAGGGAGGAATGTGTGACAGTGCAATTTACCACTGCAATTGCTATGCCAGCGAGGACCGAAGGCCAAAAAATGGGCACAAGGGGAGGAGAAAAAGCACAGGACCTTTGTTGTCTGGTTTGTGTTTCACAGCGCTGCCTCTGACTCCTCCAAGGCAATGCTTGTGCTTATATGAGGATGTCTGTTCAGACAAATATATACTGAGGTTTTAGGAAAAATCTGATATTTCAGATCTTTCTTCACTTTGAGTAGACTAACATCTGATATAAATGAAAAATAGACCTGAGTTTGAATTCATGGTCTCTTCATTTCAGATGATTTTATTTGTCTTTTTATCAGATTAGAATTAGATATGATGTGTGAGCTCCACCGTGCTTCCTCAGCGCCTCTGTTGCCTACCCTGTTTTAGAAAATCCAACAAATACAAATGGTCTTAAATAATAGTACATTTAGGTTTAAAATGCAGGTTGTCGCTGCAGACATGTAATAGGTTGGACTCCAGAAACATTTCAAGTGTAAGTTAATCATTTTATTATTCTCAGATATTACTTTTTAAAACTCTTTTGCGCTGTTGGGAGAGCTTGAAGCCCAAGCAATGACTGCCACATGTCTAACTGTTGTGCATTTGACAAATAAAGACCTTGAGCCTTGAACCTTACACACACATGAAGTGAAATAAATGAAATCTCTGGAGCACACAGTTATAGTTAATGCTTTGTAGAGCATTATTAAACAAGACTAAAGCCCCATTGGGACTAGATTCATGTGTGTAGGTGAGGTGGGGTGAAGTCAGTGATTTAATCCCTATGTGAAGTGGCTGCTCCTCCTGTAGTTTAAATCCCGTCCTTGTGTTTTAAAGTGGATCTCTGATCTCCTTGTGAAGAGCTGCTTTGTCATTCTAATTTTTGTGAAAAATGTTGCTGCTAATCTGATAGATGCTAACATGCTAACACCAATATAAAGGCCTGTTTGGGAACCAATAAGACTACAGAAAACATTAAAGGCATCAGGAGAGCGAGACTGCATAACAGCTCCTCAGATGTGCTGTTGTAATGTCAGCTGCAGGTCGGTGCTGCTACAGCCCTGCTTCTTTAGCATATTTTTGTTTCCATCTAGTCAAACTGTCTCCATTAGCAGTGAGCTGAATGAGCTGTCAGCAGCTCCTGTTTGCAGTGTACCCATGGGTGTACAGACAACTATCACTGGATTACTGTGATACTGAAGAAAACTTAAAAACAGGAGGATTCTCAGGCAACTTCTGCAGCCTCTTTGTTCTTTCTGGACGTTTCTTCTGGATGGACCTCAGAGATAATGATATCCTCACAAAGTATAATGCCGGGTTCAGACTGCACTATACGAGCCCGACAATCGTAGATGATGTTGGTGCTGCGAAGTGAACTGTGAGACAGAGGAAAGCTCACGCTCACTTTTTCTTTGTTTTTTTAGGCGTTTCTGAACACAACACAGCCAGTATCACACACACCATTCAGACCATTTGTTTGTTTACATTCTTATACTGTCTTCCTTATGTGTTTAACGATGTACGAAGTTAGACAGCAAGCGAAACTCCATCCATTAAAAGCATTTTCCGCCATTTATTTCTGTCGTACAGAGTAGATGCAGACGTATTGGCTCTATAATGAATTTGAGTAAAACTGCAAAAGAAATAAAATACACAAATCACAACTGCAGTCCCATTGTGTTGGTCCCTAAAAAGGATGGTTCACTGAGGTTCTGCATTGATTTCAGGTACCTCAATGCAGTGTCAAAGTGTGAATCCTACCCAATGCCCCACATCGATGAGTTGTTGGAGAGAGTGGGGAAGTCCAAGTTCTTCACCACGCTGGACCTGAGCAAGGAGTACTGGCAGCTAGCCCTGGCACCTGAGACCAAGGAGCTGACAGCGTTCAGAACACCCTATGGCATGTTTCAGATCAAGGTGATGCCATTTGGTCTCCAAGGGGCACCAGCAATGTTTCAACGACTCATGGACCAAGTGTTGAGGGAGGTGCCACAGTTGGCAACCGCCTACTTGGATGATGATGTCATCTTTAGCCAGACATGGGAGGAACATGTGGTTCACCTTTGATGGGTCCTCCACTTGATCAAGACAGCTGGGCTTACCATCAATCCACGCAAGTGTGCTGTAGCGACTAGAATCGTAGAAAAAATTGCCGCTGAGAGGCTAAGCAGGCTCTTCACTGTGACTCGCTTGTACAAAAACATATTGAGATCCGGATGCGTTTTATGTTGTTTATTGGAACGAAAAAGCATAATCAAAGTTGTATTGAAATAATTGTACAAAAAAAACCCGTAACGGTCAACAGAAAATATCAGAGCCCTACTCACCCCCTTTGTCTCAATCCCGCCATCCAAGTGAACAGGTAAATAACGTGAAACCACACCCCAGTGCCAATTATGGGAAGTGAGAGTAACCAAAAAAAAATAAATGTGTGGCTTATACAAATAATAAACACAGGCTAAATAACACATTTTGGCTCCTACAATACCGGCCCCTAATTATTATGTCGCAAATAATAATTACACAGTTATGACAATCAAATACAGTAAATTCCAATATCATGTAGATCTTCTTTCGTCGTTATTCATAAGTCCATAGTGTACTTATCACAGTCTTAGAGTGATAAAGTCAGTTGAGACTTGTCAAAAATCTTCTGCCTCCAGTAGAAGGCAGACTTTGTTGATGGGTCTGTTCAGAAAGCCAGTCTTGGTCTTGATCCGAATATGATGTACAAGTCCCCTTTTGTCCTGAATGGTCTCGACAATTTTTCCAGTCAGCCAGGAGTTTCTAGGTGCGGAATCATCCACAATGATCACGATGTCTCCTGGTGTGAAGTTGCATTTGATATTAGACCATTTCTGTCTTTCTTGTAGTTGGGGAAGATATTCTTTGATATTGATTTGTTCTTTTCCAGAACAATTCTGACATATATTGAACTTGCCTCCACCTGCGGCGAGCATATATGTCTTCCTTCCGAAACTGTCCTGGCGGCAGGGATGGTGTTGTCTTAAGAAGCAGAAGGTGGTTCGGGGTAAGTGCGTCAAGGTCATTTGGGTCTGTAGAGGCCTTGGTGATAGGACGACTGTTTAGGATAGCTTCAGCTTCACATAAAACTGTGTGGAGACCCTCCTCATCCAGACTTTGCACATTGTGAGTGGAACAGAGAACCTTTCGCACTGATCTAATTAATCTTTCCCATACACCTCCAGTGTGTGAGCCAGCAGGGGGATGGAAGATCCAATGGATTCCTTTTTGGAGCAGTGTATTATGGATCTGCACTTGATTCCAGCTTTCAGTTGCTTTCCTCAACTCGCGCTGAGCTCCCACAAAATTAGTTCCATTGTCAGAGCGTAGTTCTTTCACTTGACCACGTCTGGCTGTAAAACGCCGAAGGGCATTGATGAAGGAGTCTGTGTCAAGTGATGATGCCACTTCGATGTGAATTGCTCTTACAGCTAAACATGTGAAAATAACACCATAGCGCTTCACAATACTCCATCCGCGCTTCACTCCTAAGGGTCCAAAATAATCAACTCCAACATATGTGAAGGGAGGTTCATCAGGAGAGACTCTATCCAGGGGCAAGTCCGCCATCTGCTGTTGTCCAGGAGAAGCATTTGTACGTCGACAAACAACACATTTTGATAAAATTCTTCTGATTGACACAGTGGCACCAGGAATCCAATATTTTTGGCGTAGTCTGGACAACATATGATTGCGACCACCATGACCCAATTCTTCATGAATGTGTTGAAGAATTAAACCCGAAATGTGTGAATCTTTGGCCAGTATGACAGGATGTTTCATCTCTTCTGGCATTGCTGCTCTGCTAACTCGTCCACCAACTCTTAATACATCATTTTCCAGAATGGGGTTGAGTTTATGAACGTGGCTAGACCTCTTAACATTCGTTCCTTTTCTCAGATTTGAGATTTCATCTGCAAATCTCTTCTTCTGACAAAAGCAGATTATCTCCATTTCAGTTTTAGCCAGTTCTTCAACTGTGACACAACTATTTTCCTGAGGCTCAAGATTTCCTGTCTCCTTTTGTGGCAGATCTCTTTGATGGATGTTTTCTGGATGAATCTGAGCAAGAACATGACTTGCTTGTTTCCTCTTTCTGTTATGATACAGAAGCAGTCTTTTAAGTCTGAGCATCCATGCTACTGTCCTCTTCAAACAAGTCCAGGATGAGAAGTAATGGAGTAAGCGTGTTACTGGATCCAGTTCTTCAGATATTATCTGAGCAGCATTTACAGTTATGCTCCTGACTTCAGAGTCCTTTGGTGAGATTTCATTCAATCCATCAGGATTTTTCGGCCACTCTTCCTGAGGCCGAAGAAGAAATTGAGGTCCAGACACCCATATTTCTTTCTTTAGAAAAGATCTGACTGTCAAACCTCGGGAAGCAATGTCTGCTGGATTGTTAACCGTGTTAACATATCTCCACTGTAGTGCATGAGAAACTCTGTTGGCAACGAAGGTTCGGAATCTTGTGGTCTCATTGTTGATGTATTTGAGCACAGATGTGCTATCGGTCCAAATTTTGGAGTCGGCTAGTTCCATCTGCAGCTCTTTCCTCCACATTGTGTCCATTCTGCTCGCCATGGTAGCAGCAGTCAACTCCATTCGAGGGATAGTGGCTGGTTTTAATGGAGCCACTCTTGCTTTTCCTATCAGAAATCCACAATGTGCCTGGCCATGGTTGTTATGCAGTAACAGGTAACTAACAGTTCCATAACCGTCCTCACACGCATCAGCAAAATGATGCAGTTGAGCAGATGTCACAGTTCCAAAGTTTGTGGGTTTGAAACATCTGTCAACCTTGAAGTCTTCCAGCTTATGAAGATCCTGAACCCAACTCAACCATTCCTGTACAATGAAGTCTGGTACCGTATCATCCCAACCAATCTTTCTTCTACACAAATCTTGCAGGATCTTCTTGCCTGTCAGGACCACAGGTGCCAATATTCCTAGGGGATCATATACTGAACTGACTGTTGAAAGAATCCCCCTTCTTGTGAGAGGTTGGTCTTTCAAGATGATTTTGAACTTGAAGACGTCAGACTGTACACACCATTGTACACCTAACACCCTCTCCACAGGAAGATTGTCATGGTCCAAATCCAGATTCTTCATTTCTTTTGCTCTCTCTGTCTCAGGTATGGCAGCCAACACATGACGATTGTTACTTATCCACTTGATAAGTAGAAAGCCTCCCTTGAAACAAATTGCTGTTAGCTCGTGATAAAGAGCTATTGCATCTTCCTCTGTAGCAGCTGAAGTGAGACAGTCATCAACATAAAAGTTGTTCATGATGGCATTTACAGCTTAAGGGCTAAATTGTTCCATATTATCCTCAGCACATTTCTTGAGAGCAAAGTTCGCACAGCTTGGAGATGAGGTTGCTCCAAATAGATGCACTGTCATTCGGTATTCCACCAGGTTCTGACTGCAGTCTCCATCGGGCCACCAGAGAAACCGTAACAAGTCACGGTCTTCATCTGGTACTTTCACTTGGTGGAACATTGCCTCAATGTCTGCAGCAATGACAACAGGTTCTTTACGGAATCTGGCCAAGACTCCCAACAGTGTACTGGTCAGGTCTGGCCCCTGCAAGACCTGAGAATTCAGTGAAACTCCCTGAAATGTTGCTCCGCAGTCAAACACCACTCGAAGTTTTTTCTTTTGTGGATGCAAAACCCCATGGTGTGGTAGATACCATTTTCTGCCATCACTGCGTTCCAAGACCTCATCTGGTACCTCCTCTGCATAACCTTTGGATATCATGTCAGACATAAAGTTGGTGTAGTCCAAATGAAAGGAAGAATCTCTCTTGAATCTTCTCTTTAGGTTTAGTGTACGTTGTTCAGTCACACTTCTATTGTCAGGCATGCAAATGTCACTTTCCTTTAAAGGTAATCCAATGCAATAATGGCCATTGAGTAGCTTGGCAGATGTTGAGACCAAATCCAAGAACTGCTGGTCTTCTATTGAAGGTTCTTGGTCGTCCCTGGCGCACTCAGGAAAGTCAGTCTTGAATTGTTGTTCCCACAGCTGATCAAGCTTCATGACTAATATCCTGTTAACACTTGCTGACTGCTCCTGAGCATCATCACCTTTTCCTCCTAATGGTCCGTTAACCGTCCAACCAAGCATGGTTTTGATGGCGTAAGGTCCGTCCCCCACACTCCGGATTACATCCCGTGGTTCCAGAGCCTTTGGTACATCCAAGCCAATCAGCAACTCTATCTCAGAGTCTATTTCAGGTAGATGAACCTTCCTCAGATGAGGCCACTGCTCAATATCATTTTGATGCGGGATGTTTCCTTTGTGCACAGGCATAGTCCTTTGAGTATATATGCCTGGGAGATCACAAAAATCGCAGCTGTCCAGTCCAGCCACCTCTAGGCCTGAAACAATCCTGGTTTCAACGACCTTCCTTTGACCCATAGTTCTTAAAAGAATATTGGATCTTCTTCCCTGAAGATTAAGCTTGTTCATTAGCTCCAAAGTGCAAAATGATGCAGTGCTGCCTGGGTCAAGAAATGCGTAAGTATGCACTATTGCATTCCCCTTCCTGGCCTTAACCTGTACAGGTACTATTGAGAGTTTGCAATTATCCTGGCCGGCCCCAGTTAGACCACTTGTCTGAACAGAGGCTACAGCACTGTCTGTCGCTGTTCCCTTTATTTCCACTTGCTCTTTGCCCGTTTCCTTCTTTCTCTGATGGATATGTAACATTTTGGGATGCTTTAAACCGCATATGTTGCAGCTGAGTCGCTTCCTGCAGTCTTTGCTGATGTGTCCTTTACACAGACAGCCAAAACATATTCCATTTTTCTTTAGGAAAGTGATTTTCTTAGTATGTGCCCTCTTTTCCAACTGTAGACACATCTCCAAAGCATGTCCACCTCCACAAAACAAACAATTCTTCACAGCAGGCAAACTCTCATTTTCCTTAGCTCCTTTATCATTTTTATTATTTGCAACTGTCACAGTGGTAGCAAAAATACTTCCTTTTATCCTCGGAAGAGGCTGTGACTTAGACCTCTTTACATCTTTGCTCACTGTTGGAGCATCTCTGATATCGCCAAATACTGGGTCTGTTGCAATCTTCACTTGCCTTTCAAGGAAATCCACTATGTCCTTAAAGGTAGCTCTTTAACTGTGTTTTTCCTGGAGATCACAGGCAACAGTTCTCCATTTATCCCTCAGCCGGTAGGGAAACTTCTTTATGATGGTTACCATATTAGCAGGCATGTCAAGCTCATGCATGTAGTTGACATCTTTACAACATCCTCTTAGAAAGAGGGTGTATGCTTGTAGAGATTTTGTGTCATCCAGTTTTATTGACGTCCATGAAAGAGCCTTCTCCATATAAGCTGTAGCAATTTTATGCTTGTTGCCAAAATGCTCCTGTAGTAAAGACTTAGCCTTCCTGAATCCTCTGTCCGAGGCCATGTGTAGGCAACTCCTTACAAGTTCCCTTGGCTGTCCTCTTGTATACTGTTCCAGATAATAGAGACAATCTCTGGGGTTTTTGTTCTTGCTTTCAATATTGTGTTCAAAGGATTTATTGAATGTTTGGTACTGAAGTGGGTTGCCATCAAAAACTTGAATCTCTTTCTTGGGCATGGAAGAGAGACACTGTTGTTGGATTAATAATGCAGTGATTTCATTTTGCTTTTCCATGACTGAGAATATATTGTTCTGTTCACAGTTGCTTGAAGCAGGTAATGTATTTGGAGATGTCACTTGCCCATGTTCACCCAGATTTGTGATACTTGACTGGAATGTCAAGGGAGCTGTGATGAGAGATTGGATCTGAATTGTTGCTCTGTCTGTAGTTATTACTGGTGTTTGTGGATTGGCAACACTGTGCTTTTGGAGGATTTATCCATGTGTATGCACGGCTTGTAATTGTGATACAAAAGGATCTGCTTTAACATCAAGTGTTTTCCTTTCCTGTTGTTCTTTCTCAAAATATGACTCCATACCATCAGACGCTTTAGATAAGTTGCTTCTAACACCAGATCCCTTTGAGGCTCCTAGTACCTTCATTTTGGCCATAGTAGCAGCAATTTCTGCTTCCAGCTCCAGCTGCTCCTTTTTCTTCCTTAGCTGCTCCTCCTGTTCTTCCAAGGCATGTTTATCCTTGAGCAGTTTTTGTCGTACAATAAGAGCAGCCACTTCTGCCTCAGCCTTTATACGTGCAGATGTAGCACTTGAAACTCTGGAGCTTGAGCCAGAAGAACTTTGTTTGCCTCTCCTGCTTCCAACATTTGAAACGCTATCACTTGGTTGTATTTCATCCTGTATGTCAGATGTTGCCTTAATGTTTGACTGGGAAGAGGGAATGTAATGTTGAGCATCAGTGTGGGGAATTTTCTCCTTTAATTCAACAGGTGCCTCCACAGGTGAAATGGGAGCAATGTCTGAATTGGCAGCAACTGGTAAATCCACAGTCACATGACGTGTTTGCAGAAAGGGCCTTCCAGTTTTATAAAGCCATTTTTTCACATCTTCTGTAAAATCTGTGTTGTGTTTGGTTATGCGTTCAAACCAGTCATTTTGGGTTTCCTGTTCCACTTTGGGAAGCAATATGATAACTGACTCATGTGCTGCTTTTGCATTTTCATACAGCTGAATCAATTTCTCCAGTTTGAATTGCACATCCTTTGCATTTTCATCCATTTTCATTAGGTCTTTAATTTCTTGTGTGAGGCCTTTAATTCATTTTACATTTGATTGACGTTCCTTTTGAAGAGTTTCAATTTTACAAGCCATCTCCTTGGTTGTAAGCTTGACCAGCCTCCTCTCCTTCATTTCATCATTCACTTCATTTGTCTCACTCATTTTATCATTTTCCAACATGCACAGTTCATCAAAAATACACAGCAACAAATGAACAGCACTGCGATATTTCAACTCAACGGAGCACGGCAGCCACAAGCAGCCAAACCAGCTCAAAACCTCCGCCAACCTCGGCAAACCAAGCACGCACAACACAAGCCAAAACCAACAGTCCCCAATGGACAAGCGGCAGCACTTCCAAACTGTGTTCAAACTTACAACAAATACACAGAAGGAATCAATACAAACGTAAGCCTACCACCTCTGTCAACGAGCGAGTTTCCACTGCGGCAACAATCAGTGTGGCTTCTCCAATCCAAGCCATCGAGGGGAACAGTCCAAATGTTCCAATGTTCCATCCATTCAATCCAAAACTCCGAGATCCAAGGCGTCCTTGTAGTTAATCAACCATGAATCACGTCCGCGCAGTCGTGGAAGTGGCTATTTTCTGTTGACTAAAATGTAGCGACTAGAATCGTAGAAAAAATTGCCGCTGAGAGGCTAAGCAGGCTCTTCACTGTGACTCGCTTGTAAGATAAGATAAGATAAGATAAGCCTTTATTGTCCCACAGCGGGGAAATTTTTAGCGTTGCAGCAGCCAGCAAAAGTGTCATATATAGAAATACAATAAAAAAAAATAGTCCTATACACAGTATAGACAGAAATAAATAATAGAGTGACTGAGTGCAGTTGTAAGTATGAACAAATAGATAAGATAAAAATATTGCACATATATAATATACATGTATATGAAAAATATTTCACAGCAACATATGAAGTAGATAACATCATGAATACAATATATGTATGAAGATAATGCACAGCAGTAGATGAAGTATAGTAGTGAATAGTCTGCACACTGACAGTCAAGTGTAGATTACTGATTATAGAGTCTGACAGCAGCAGGCAGGAAGGACCTACGGTACCTCTCCTTCAGACAGGTGGAGCAGCCGGTCGCTGAAGGAGCTGCCCAGTTCTGAAAGAGTGACATGTAGGGGGTGGGAAGTGTTCTCCAGTAGTGATGATAGCTTGGCCACCATTCCTCCCACCACCTCCACTGGGTCCAGAGGGCATCCAAGGACAGAGCTGGCCTTCTTTACCAGTCTGTCCAGTCTCTTTCTATCCCTGGAAGAGATGCCACTGGCCCAACAGGTCACCCCATACAAGACAGCTGATGCCACCACAGAGTCATAGAAAGTCCTCAGGAGTGCACCCTGCACTCCAAAAGATCTTAGTCTCCTGAGCAAAAAGAGACGGCTCTGGCCCTTTTAAACAGAGCGTCCGTATTGTCTGACCAGTCCAGTTTGTTGTTCAAGTGAACACCCAGATACTTGTACGATCTCACAATCTCAATGTCCGTTCCCTGGATGTTCACTGGTGTAGGTGGAGGGAGTTTGCGCCTGCCGAAGTCCACCACCAGCTCTTTGGTTTTACTCGCGTTGATCTGGAGGCGGTTCTGCTGACACCAACCCACAAAGCCCTGGGTCAGTTCTCTGTACTCCCCATCATCCCCGTTGGTGATGAGGCCGACGATGGCAGAGTCATCAGAGAACTTCTGCAGGTGACAGTTCGAAGTGTTATGGGTGAAGTCCGCTGTGTAGAAGGTGAACAGGAAAGGCGCCAGAACGGTTCCCTGTGGAGCCCCTGTGCTGCAGAGAAGTGTGTCAGACACACAGTCCTGTAACCTCACATACTGTGGTCGGTTTGTGAGGTAGTCCAGGATCCATGCTGCCAGGTGATGGTCCACCCCAGCGTGCTCCAACTTGTCCCCCAGAATCCTGGGCTGGATGGTGTTAAAAGCACTGGAGAAATCAAAAAACATGATCCTCACAGTGTTTCCAGCCTTTTCTAGGTGAGAGAGGGATGTGTGAAGTAGGTAAATGACAGCGTCATCCACCCCAATGCGGGGTTGGTAGGCAAACTGCAGAGGGTCCATACATGGGCTCACCAGCGGACGCAGGTGAACAAGGACCAGTCTCTCCAGGGTCTTCATCAGGTGAGAGGTCAATGCCACTGGCCTATAGCCATTGAGGTCCTTGGGGTGTGGGGTCTTCGGCACAGGAACCAGACCGATGTTTTCCACAGTTTTGGCACCCTCCCCAGCTTCAGACTCAGGTTGAACAGGTGTTCAACAATCCCACACAGCTGGTCCGCACAGGACTTCAGAAGTCTGGAGCTGATGCCGTCTGGGCCCGCCGCCTTCCCCACCCTTATCTTCCTCAGTTCGTTTCTCACCTGGGATGTTGTGAGGAACAGTCCAGTTGAGCTTGTAGAGAGCATGGGGGCTGAATGGGGGGTGTTTGCGGGTGTGAAATGGGGAGATGGGCCCAGCCCAGGCTGTGGTGTGGGTGTATGAAGTGGCTGTAAGCTGAGGGCTGTGTGGAGTGATAAGTGGTGAGATGAGGGAGGGGGAGGGCTGTAGGCAGGGAGGGTAGATGGTAATGATGGTTGCAGAGGAGATGGGACAGGGCAGGGGGAGGGGTAGATGCCTGATCGAATCTGTTGAAGAATACGTTCAGGTCATCTGCCCACTTCTGATCCCCCGCAGGCCGGGGCTTGGAGTCCATATGGCCCGAGATGGTTTTAAGGCCCTTCCAAACTCCTCTGGTGTTATTTTTCTGCAGTTGACTCTCCACCTTTCTCCTGTAGCTGTTTTTCCCCTCCCTGATCCTCCTCCTTAGCTCTCGCTGGACACTCTTCAACTCCTCCTTGTTACCCGATACAAAAACTCTCTTTTTTTCCTTGAGGAGAGCCTTAATATCAGGAGTAATCCAGGGTTTATTGTTGGCGAAACAACGTACAGTCCTAGTGGGGATGGTATTTTCCACACAGAAGTTTATGTAGTCCGTCAGACAGTCTGTGAGGTTGTCAATATCCTCCCCATGAGCGTCACTAAAAATGTCCCATACAGTAGTGTCAAAACAGTCCTTTAAATCCTCCTCTGCTCCGTTAGACCACTTCTTCACTGTGCGTGGGACAGCAGGCAGCCTGCGCACAAGAGGTCTGTAGACAGGCCTGAGATGCACAAGGTTGTGATCAGATCTGCCCAGGGGGGGGAGACTCAATGAGATGTATGCGTCCTTGGTGTTGGCATAACACAAGTCCAGTATTCTGTTGTCTCTGGTATGGCACGTAACATACTGAGTGAATGTGGGTAGAGAGGAGGACGGAGGGGCATGATTAAAATCACCAGAGATGTCGAGGAGGGCATTTGGGTGTTGTGTCTGCAGCCTGCTTACTGCTGAGAGCAGGATATCACAGGCTGCCTCAGCGTTAGCAGAGGGGGGGATGTAAGCTACCATCACGATGGCATGCGAGAATTCCCTCGGTAGATAGTTTGGCCTCATGCTAACAGCTAGCAGTTCAATGTTCTTGTCGCAGGTTTGCTCCTTAACAGTGATGTGCCCAGGGTTACACCATCTGTCATTAACAAACATTGCCAGCCCTCCTCCCTTCCTCTTACCGCTCTCCATCGTCCTGTCCGCCCGAAAAAGTTGGAAGCCATTAACTGAAACGTCCGTATCCGGAGTTAGCGCGGTTAGCCAAGTCTCTGTGAACAGCATGATGCTACACTCCCGGTACTCCCTCTGATGCCGGGTCAGCGCCGCCAGCTCGTCCATCTTGTTGGTGATAGATCTTACATTCCCCATGATGATCGATGGGAGGACGGGTGTGTAACGTCTTCTCCTGGCGCGGCGCTGAGCCCCCGCTCGGCTTCCCCGTCTCCTCCTCCTAAGCTCGCGGGGCACATCAGGTCTCCCCCCGGGTGGTAGCACCGCTGTATGGCGGAGAGCTAACAGCTGATCCCTAGTGTAAACAATGGAGTCACCATGGCTGCCGGCGGTAACTATGGACGCCGTCTCTAAGGGCATCAGCAGTCTTGTTTCCATAAACGATAAACAAAATGTCCAAAAAACTCCAAAGATGCCAAAAAATAGCAAAATAACAAGTACTAAAAATACATAGCAAATACATACAGATATATAGCAAAAAAAGAACGAGTATACTTCATTAGCAAACTAGTAAACTCAAAAAAAACTCAAACCGCGAACGGGAGCTGCTGCAACAGGCTGCCACTCACAGCGGCGCCGGAACGAAAAAGATTTAAAAAAAACATATTGAGATCCGGATGCGTTTTATGTTGTTTATTGGAACGAAAAAGCATAATCAAAGTTGTATTTAAATAATTGTACAAAAAAACCTCGTAACGGTCAACAGAAAATATCAGAGCCCTACACACCCCCTTTGTCTCAATCCCGCCATCTGTAGGAGATGGAGGGGGAGAGGCGTCCACTGCTCTTCCTGAGCCACAAGCTCCTGGACTGGGAGACAAGGTACTCAACAGTGGAGAAAGAGTGCTTGGCCATGAAGTGGGCCATTGATTCACTGAGGTACTACCTGCTGGGATGTCACTTCTTCCTTGAGACAGATCATCGTGCTCTGCAGTGGCTGAACCGGATGAAGGACTCCAACACATGTCTCACAACTGCAACCCTATGACTTCACAGTCCAGTACAGGGAAAGCCCGGGGGGGGGGGGGTTGACGAGTCGCTGTTACTGGATGTCTAGTTAGTGGTAGGTATTACTGGAGTAGGATGACTAATTGAGGCACGCTTGAACACACATGGTATTTTAATAAATGTATTTATTGATTGATTTTTTTGGTATGTTGCAGTTTGTGTGAGTCGGTGTTTCACACCAGGGACGCTGGGCTGTTCCACCTTGTTGTTCACCTGTGAACGAGCAAATAATGTGCATTAGTTTATGACTCAATAGGAGCCAAATGTAGTTAATTGAGGAATAGACTGTGGGACTCATTCTAGGGGAAAGTGGAACTGTGAATTGAAATGTATCAAGCACAACTTACCTCTGCCTGTTCTCCTTCTCCCAGGGTGTTAGGGCAAAAGAATTCCCCGGGGGCTCGCACACCTGTTTATTAGTTCCAGGAGGGTAACAACAGGTGGGAAGTGTTTAGAGGAGAGTTGGGTTGCATTGTTGATTGTAGCCTATTTATTTATGTAAAAGATGTATGTGTATTTATTAGGGCTATTGTGGGGTGTGTAATATTTATTAAGATTGTAAATATTTATCGTATATTTATGTGTGTTAAGATGTATTTGCAAATGGTATGTGCCAGCCAATTATGTGGGCAGACAGCCATATATAAGGCCTCAGTCTGTGGGTGGTGGGCTGGTGGCAGGTGTTGTGTAGTTTGTTGTGGTGCTATGTAAAATAAAAACATATTTTGTGCTGGAATGCCACCTGAGACTATTGTGTCTCTTAATTTGCCTCCTTTGACCGCTCGGGCATGCTAACATTCCCAATCAGGAGGAACAAAGAAGATGCTGTTCTCCTGGTTGAACAACATCATGTCCTTTTCTCTGCTCAGTCTATGGCTCTCAGCCCCGAGCCCATTGGCTGGTACAGAAGATGTAAATGGCTCTCCAATACAGTTTCATTTTTTAAAAATGTACAGTAAAATCCTAACAGCTGGACAAGCTAGTTTTTAACAAGTGTTACTCAAACAGGAGGAAATAATACATTTCTTGGGGACTATTTTCAGCGGCGGATTAGTACACATTCAGTGAGTATCTGGGGCAGCAGGACGGTGTGTGTGTGATTGAGCCAAAATAAACTACCGAGAGTGTAATGAAGGAACACGTCACCCAGTGCAGCGGTGCGTCTCTCACAGAGGAAGAAGAGATCAGGCTCTGCACACATACAGAATATCACTGCACGTGTTCTTTCACATGGTCAGTGTGTTAAACCCCAAGGACAGCAGGATGTCTATAGTATTACATTTGAAGTTATGACAGCAACTTTTAAATATATTGTACTGCACATTGCTTCTTTTCTAGTGCTAATTACACTGATCTAATCCATTAATTACTACTAATAAATACTTCTTATTCATCAGTGTCAGTTTAGATAAATTAATTAAATTAAACCTAAATTATGAAACAACAGCATTTGTCTCACTTTCCTTTAAAGCTATCGAACCACTCACATAGTTGATATGTTATGTGCTGAGGTGTTGAGGGGTCTGTCTGCGTTCTGGATTATTCAGCTTTCAGTAGAGCAGTTTTTACTAAATAAAAGGCCCTTATTAAGACAGCTGACAGTGAGGTCATTTTGGTAACGCTGTACTTTACCCTACTTTGCATTCATAAACTGTATAATAACCTCTTTCATGAATAATACATACTTCATATTGTATATTAGGGTACAGCAGGAGTTCTGCTTGTTGACATGTTATTGTAACCCTGGTTTCTGGGTTGGTAGCATTCTCCAGTCCTTCTGGCCTGTGGGTAATAAGCAGCTACAATTTCTTGAATTTCACCAACACGGCAAGACAGTACACACCCCACTCTAATATTACTCACATGTACTCTACGTCTCCCACACCCACAACTGTCCCCTGCAAACAACGGCAGGTAGGAACTAAAATAACCCTAACCCTACTCTTAGCCAAAGGGGACATGAAATAGCAACTTAAATGCCACACATATAAATATACAAATAACAGAATAGTTAAAGTGCTATTTAACTGTAATTGCTAAAGAAGCAATTACTGTATGTAATAATACTAAGTCCAAATAATATTGTGGAATTATTCATACTGAAATGCAAATGAAAACCTGGACAAATAAAACCAAAAGCCTCTGCATGGACAGACAGACAGACGCTCCATCTTGAAGTAAACACTTTGATTTAGGTCATTTCCCTGTGAAGACTGCCCAAATTAGCTCCCGCTTCTCCAAGATGCCAAACATCTTTGTTCTGTGTTTTCCTCCTGTCACTGTGTGTCATCATCCTGTAGGTTGCACTGTGTGTTCTCTGTGTGTTCAAATAGTCCAACAGAATGCACTTTCATGGTTTCAGTCTATAAATACAGGCATCAATAAATCATTCAAATGTGTGTGGTAGACACAGGCTGTCCCTTTATGTATGTGTGTGTGTGTGTGTGTGTCTCATTGGTGCAGACGAGCAGCAGGTACAGTTGGCTAGGGGCCGAGATTCCTGCAACACTGAGTCACATTGGCTGATCATTATCTCGCGCAAAAACACACAGAGCAGGGATCAGCGTATTGTATATGATTGCACAAGCCCTTCCCCCTCCTCAGATCTCTCCCTCCCTCTCTCCCTCTCTCCCTCTCTCTCCCTCTCTCTCTCTCTCACACACACACCCACACATTAACACACACAGTCAGTCAGCGGCAGAGAGAGCATCGGTGCAGAGCTACGTTTGGGAAATAAGAGGTAGGAGGTCAGAGGAAGAGTGTATCCATTTTCAAACTGCTGAAATTTTCATGCCTTGTTCCATTATGTAGTCAGCACCGGTGCTCCCCTTCTACAGTGCTCCTATTTATCACCGCTGGATCCTGGTGTGTGTGTGTGTGTGTGTGTGTGTGTGTGTGTGTGTGTGTGTGAGCCATTACCGCTGCTTATCACAGGGACCCTCGGACCATAATGGATATCTATTCTAGGAAGCTGTCACCGTGGGAGCAGAGTGTGCTGGGAGGAGAGCAACTCTGATTCCGCTCTCACGTTTGGACTCTGAACACTCCTCCTCTGTTTTCTTTTATCTTGCAGGCTGAATGAACTGGCTCAGGCTGTAATTGTTATTTCTCTCACAAAGCAGTTGTAGCCTTGATGGACCCGCTTGTTGCTTGATGGTTTCACACTTTCATTTCTAATCTTCACAGATGAGAAGGAGGACACGGTGTTAGGGAGTTTGCCACTGCTCAGCTTCCGAGTTGGAGGAGTGGAGCCTTCGGATAACATCACCCGCAAGTTTGCGTTTAAGGTCAGTAACATCCTGGTGGAGGGACAGAGGCTGCTGGGAGGTGTGTGTGTAATTGCATTTCATGCAGGGGATGTAACGGGTACTGTTGAACATAATGAGTGCATATGGGGAACCAATGGGTTATATGTAGGAACATATTGGTTCATTTCAGAGTGGAATAAATATTTCAGAGCAGCGGCACTGAAAGGCTGTTGGCTGTAGGTTTCCTGAGTGACAGCAATCCTCAGAGAAGCAACGCTCTAACCCTTGAAGACTCCTTGTGCAATGCGACCTCTTATTGCAAAAGCAGGATTTACTGATGTTTAAACTTGTTCCTGGTTGCATCGCTGTGGCTTGGTGAAGGGTGTTGGTTTGGTTCTGGTTGAGTGATAGAAGCTGACTGACTTCATGGCTGAGTCACATGATGTTATTTATGAGTGTTAAAGTCCCCCATGGGGACTGGAGTCTCTCGGTCTCATCCAGCATTGTTGGCATTAACCTTGAATTAGTGGAGTGGGTTTGATGTCAGGATCAGATTCTTAGTCCTGTTTCTTCTTTTTTCTCAGATCTTGCTTCATGTTGATGTTGTGTGTATTGAGTTTGTTCATTTCTCCTAAACTCTACACCGGAACCATCGCCTTGCAGTTATTTGGAAACCCAATATTTGCATATTACAGTGGATGGAACATGAGCTGTTTTTCAGTCACATCGTGGACTTTCTTTGTCTATTTTTGAACTCTAACGAAGTGGGGTTGTTCTGGAAGAGCCTGACATGGAGCTGAACAAGCATCAACAGCAGGGTGGCTGGATAATGAGTACATTTTTTATCTTGACATGGCTCGAAAAGGCTGTCCAAACAATTCAGTAGCTTCACATGTGTGATGTCCAGCACTGACAGGACCATGTCCCAGTCTAAAGACAGTATTTCCCAAAATGTTGATTGATAAAGAATTTGCATCCAGATTCCATAACATCCTTAAAAGAGATGTTTGGAGTGTGAAGACACATTGGGTTTGTCTTCTAGTAATAATCATGTTTTGTTCAGAGGTAATGACAATCAAAGACCAAAAATATATAAGGATTGTATTATTGCCGTTCCTGACAAACAGATGAAGGCTGTGTTTCCACAGATTCTGATGAACCACACCAGCAGATAAACAAAGCAGCAGCACACACACACACATACACACACACACACACCTGACAGAGCTGTTTGTCAGAGCTGAATAAAGATGAGATGATGAGGATGTAATGCAGGTTAGCTGAGTCTGAATCTGCTGAGTAAAGCTTTATATAAGTTCGAAAGTTAGCCTTGTTTCCCCTTCAGTATCAGCATGAAATACACACACAGTGACAGCTATCTCTCTCTCGCTCTCTCTCTCTCTCTCTCTCACTGCGATGTCTGTTTGTCATTATCCATTTTCTTCACTTTTCAGAACATTTAGTCCTTTCTGATGTTGTCTTTCTTTGCATGTCCAGTGCAATCTTTGGTGCAAAGTCCAGTGCATGTACCCAATGTACACACACACACACACACACACACACATAGGCTCCCCACACACACCTGCAGTGGAGACAGACTGAACAAATATGCTGTGTGGTTTTGACATCTTGCCAGGGGTTAGCGTGCTGTTTGTTAGCTAACGTTGTGACTGGACACTCAGTACTGTTTACTGTCCAGTCTTACTCATCCTGCCATGACCCTGGGAGTTCATATTAACAAACTACAGTGTGCAATATGTGCAATAAACGATCCCTTTCAAAATCATGTTGCAAAGCTGCTTTACACAAATACAGCAGAGTTAAAAGACCAAAGCTATAAATATATTGGAGAAAAATAAAAATGGAGATAAGACATAAAATATCATAAAGGAGGGTAAATATAAAACACGGTGACAAGGCCTTTGAATCAAAGTTAGTGTGAAGAAGTGATTTTGAAGTCAACAGTGATTGTGCCGGGCTGAGAGTGATAGCTACAGCCTGCTCACTGAAAATCCTCTCCCGTCCTGACAAAGTAGGATTCTGGGCTGGGTAGTTTATTTTTCAGTCTTTATGCTAAGCTAAGCTAACCACATCCTGTAGCTCTGTACTGAATGCACAGCCATGAGGTAGATGTCAATCTTCTCCTCTCACTCAGCAAATAACATCAGATGAATTCAACATGTTTACAACACAGATCAACCAGAATCGTCTAAAATTGTCACAATGTTCAAACAAGACACGACTTTTAATAGTTTGGAAAGTTTTAATATTTGGGGGCAGTATTACATACTATAACAAAATCAAGGAGGGTGTCTTTAGATGGATTTTCTTTTATGCAACATAGCTTTTCCAACCTGTTTTGACACATTCACTATTCAGTAAATCTATTGTGAAATTCTGGCAAACATTGAGCTGTTGATCAGACAGCCTGCAGCAGAACACCTGTGTACATCAAAATTCATATAATATCTGCCATCACCTCATACCGCAACATTTTTCTGCTTGTTTTCAGTTGAAGTTTAACTTAGGCCTCTCTTCAGCGCCTGCTGCTCTGAGTGCAGTGTAACAGAGCTGTTTGTTTAGGGGGAGACTCTGATGCCAGGCTGATGGCACCACCAGCCTGCTGGATTTTATAGGGGCAATAGGGTCTTTTTTACTTGAAAAGTGATTTATGGATAATAGAGTAATGTATATGTTTGAAATTCTGTATTTTACCAGAATTGATTTGGAGCTCTCTACAATCTTTTAAAAAGAATAGAGTACAAAAGTAAATTAGTCAGTCAGATTCACATGACAACTATGTTTTTGCTGGGGTCATGAGAATGTGGGCATTTGAAACAGGGTCACAGACCAGAAAAAGCTTGTCAGAAACCATCGTCCCCTGTCAGCCACCATCCAAAAATATTAGCACTAGCCCTCATTGGTTAACCCTACTTCAACATGTGAGAGCAGCGCAAGGCCATCAGGCTAATTTCCAGGAGAAATGCAGGCAAAAACAAAATATGGGCAGTAACCACAATGCTCCTTGAAATGAAGAAACTATTGTGATGTTCCCTCTTGAAGCTGCAGCAGCACACAGTCCACAGGTCACCAGAATACAGTTTAATGTGAAACCTGTGCAACAGCTCTGGTTCCACTGACTGAGCAGAAACTTGGGTTATAATCATGTGCTGCTTCACACACCTACTGTAGCTACTGTGGCTCAGGAAGACATTTTAGATGGATATAAACTGCAAAGATATTGTGAATCAAGTATTCATTTCAAATTCCCAATATCCTAAAACTTTGATGACATTTAATGGAATGAAAATTGAATGAAAATGTAAGAATATGGAATAAATATCTGAGGATAGGGAGTGAAACGAAGTGTAGGTAGCTACAGCTGCTGATCAAGAGCGTCAGTAAGAAATCTGGTGCAGCAGTGAGTACTTAATCAAGTCCAGGTTTGACTCATAGTGATACAATAATAAAGCATACTCAAAGGCCTTTAATGGAAAACATGGACACAGTTTTGCATCAGAATATTAAAGCAAACAAAATTCAGTCATGTATGAGAAAATGTTCTTTTTTCTGGAACTCTCAGTTGTATACCCCATCTTCAGCAAATTCCATGTTCTCAAGCTTAATTTCAAATTTTCATTTCATTTTCATTTTCATTCTTTTAATATTCTCTGGTTTCGTTCCATGTCTGTTCTCAGACTTTGATGTGTTGGAAGGGTGTTCAGACCTTTTTTTACACCTCTGGAAAGTTATCAAGGCGGCAATTATTCTATCTTTCGTTGTTGCGATCGGCAGGTAAAAAGTAGAAATACGCCGCTCATGTTGGAAAGTAATCCACCAGGAATGTGAGCTGCATGTATGTGATTGGCCAACGCGGCACCGTGCCGGGCGTTGCGTTGCCATGCGGCACGTCAGGCTCACAGCTCTCATATCAGTGAATCATGAGGGTTGTTTTGGTGGCAGCTGACAGTACAGGTTCATGATGCATGGTTTATTAAAAGCTCTCAGTGTTTTGTCTTCTTCTGGTCATTCCTTAGGTATGTGGTTCAGAGTGTACAGACAGATGGCCTCCTGTAACTATGAGTTACATAATGACAGATAAGTGTCAGTGACATGAGTGGCTGACACGTGTTGTGTATTCTGGCCAGTTGCAGCAGAGTGTTTTTCTGAGGTGGGCTCCTCATCTTCTGTCTCATTGGATGAGCTCCCTCAGGGCGGTGAGGTGGAGCTCAGACTCTATGTGGTCCTGTCCCAGCATGCCTCTTTCAGAGCTGTCTGGTGATTCCTGTACAACCACTTGTGTTTATGACAAGTGTCGCTTCAAAATGACCCACAGAGTCCACAGCCTCTGATCCCACTGGTATCTGTCTGAATATACAGTGTGAACTGGGGATACATGTCTGTCTATACTGAGCACAAATCAGATGAAATGTAACTCCATTTACAACTTTGAATCAACATAGGATTTCTGGCTGAAAGAAAAACAACTTGTCCAAAATAGAAATAAGTGATATTTGATCCAAGCTTTTTTTTTTCCAGTTAACATGTGATCTGTTTGGACAGAAATGTTTCTCAGTGTTATTATTTTCCAATCACAATGGATGACTAGAATGTTTGTCCTAGAACTGGAAGGTGGTGTATGTCACTCTACTCACCAAGTAAATTGCGTTGAGTTTTGGGATTCAGTTCAATTCAATTCAGTTTTATTTATATAGCGCCATATCATAACAAAGTTATCTCAGGGCACTTTTTCGAATAGAGCAGGTCTAGACCGACTCTTTATATTTACAGAGACCCAACAGTTCCCACCATGAGCAAGCACTATGCGACAGTGGCAAGGAAAAACTCCCTTTTAACAGGTAGAAACCTTGAGCAGAACCAGGCTCAAGGTGGGCGGTCATCTGCCTCGACCGGTTGGGTTGAAGGGGGAAGGGGGGAGCGAGGAGAGAGAGAGCAGGAGGAAAGAGAACATACAGCAGCACAATACAGTTCCACATAGGGATGTAAGGCAATAGATATGGTAATGGCATTGATGTTAACACCAACAGAAACAACACTAAGAGCAACATTATAATAACAATACTAATAACAAGAGCAACAACAGCAATAGCAGCAGCGGGTGCAGAGCAGGAGCACGGGGCAGCAGGCGGCAGCAACCACAGACCCAGACTCTACAGCTCCGGAGGCAGAAATACCTGCAGAAAGCAACAGAAGGGGAGAGAGAGAGAGAGAGGAGAGAAAGCACACAACTACGGGAAGAAGTTGAATTAATAACAAGCATTGATGGGATATGAGGGCGTACAGATGGAGAGGAAGAGGAGGAGAAAGGAGCTCAGTGCATCATAGGAAGTCCCCCGGCAGTCTAGGCCTATAGCAGCATAACTAAGGGGGCTCTCAGGGCTCACCTGAGTCAGCCCTACTATAAGCTTTATCAAAGAGGAAAGTCTTAAGCCTACTCTTAAATGTGAGGAGGTTGTCTGCCTCCCGTACACAAACTGGGATCTGGTTCCACAGGAGAGGAGCTTGATAGCTGAAGGCTCTGGCTCCCATTCTACTTTTAGAGACTCTAGGAACCACAAGGAACCCTGCATTCTGGGAGCGCAGTGCTCTAGTGGGGTAATAGGGTACTATGAGCTCTTTAAGATATGATGGTGCCTGACCATTTAGGGCTTTGAAGGTGAGGAGAAGGATTTTAAATTCTATTCTGGATTTTACAGGGAGCCAGTGTAGAGAAGCTAATATTGGAGAAATATGTTCTCTTTTTCTGGTTCTTGTCAGTAAACGTGCCGCAGCATTCTGAATCAGCTGGAGAGTCTTAAGGGATTTATTGGGGCAGCCTGATAATAGAGAGTTGCAATAGTCCAGCCTAGACGTAACAAATGCATGGACTAGTTTTTCTGCATCTTTTTGAGATAGGATGTGCCTGATTTTTGCAATGTTACGTAAATGAAAAAAGGCAGTTCTTGAAGTTTGTTTTATGTGGGAGTTAAAGGACATATCCTGATCAAAGATAACTCCAAGATTCCTTACGGTTTCGCTGGAGGCCAGGGCAATGCCATCTAGAGAAACTATATCTTTAGATAATGTGTTTCGAAGGTGTTCGGGGCCAAGTACAATAACTTCGGTTTTACCTGAGTTTAACATCAGAAAATTGCAGGTCATCCAGGTTTTTATGTCCTTAAGGCATGCTTGAAGTTTAACTAATTGATTGGTTTCATCTGGCTTGATCGATAAATATAATTGGGTATCATCTGCATAACAATGAAAATTTATGGAGTGATTCCTAATAATATTGCCTAAAGGAAGCATATACAAGGTAAATAGAATTGGTCCAAGCACAGAACCTTGTGGAACTCCGTGACTGACTTTGGCGTGCATAGGGGATTCATCATTAACGTGTACAAACTGATATCGATCTGATAAATAGGATTTAAACCAGCTTAGTGCAGTACCTTTAATGCCAACTAAATGTTCTAGTCTCTGTAATAGAATGTGATGGTCAATGGTATCGAATGCAGCACTAAGATCTAGTAAGACAAGTACAGAGACAAGTCCTTTGTCTGATGCAATTAGAAGGTCATTTGTAACTTTCACCAGTGCTGTCTCTGTGCTATGATGCACTCTAAATCCTGACTGAAAATCCTCAAACACTTGTTGTTGTGTAGAAAGTCACACAACTGATTGGCGACTGCTTTCTCAAGGACCTTAGAGAGAAAAGGAGGGTTAGGTATAGGTCTATAATTTGACAAAATCCCTGGATCAAGAGTGGGCTTTTTAAGAAGAGGCTTAATTACAGCTACTTTAAAGGACTGTGGCACATAGCCTTTTAATAAGGACAGATTGATCATATCTAGTAAATAAGTGAGGGTAAATAAGGGTAAAATTTCTTTGAGCCGCCTAGTTGGGACGGGGTCTAAGAGACACGTTGATGGCTTAGATGAGGAAATCATAGAAGTTAGTTGATTACGGTTGATGGGAGAAAAGCAGTCTAAATGTACAGGTTTTACAGTTGTTTCTAAGGTTCCTGTGTTTGAAGATAAGTCAGTACCAACTGAGGGCAGGAGGTGCTGAATTTTGTCTCTAATAGTTAGAATTTTATCATTAAAGAAGCTCATAAAGTCATTACTACTGAGGTCTATAGGAATACATTGCTCAACAGAGCTGTGACTCTCTGTCAGCCTGGCTACAGTGCTGAACAGAAACCTGGGGTTGTTCTTATTTTCCTCTATTAATGATGAGTAGACTAACTTGCCAGGCTAAACGTGATTCTTCCAGATTGGTGGAACGCCATTTCCATTCAAGTTTTCGCGGTTTGTTTTAATTTGCGGGTTATACCATGGAGCTAACCTCCTCTGTTTTATTATCTTCTTTTTTAGAGGGGCGATAGAGTCGAGTGTTATTCGTAGTGAGCCTGCAGCACTATCAACAAGATAATCAATTTGGGAGGGATCCTCTCTTATTAATCCTGTCTGAGTGGAGCTACAGTGATGTTTTGTGGTAGCAGATCCAGGCACTTTTGTCTAAACTGGAACAGTTCTGTTTGTGAATATTGATACGTAACGCTCTTCATTTTGGAAATGATTTTACTAAACCTGATCGTTCAACAAGACAAGAGTCTGCTGTGATTAGGCTAAATGCTCATGCTAACATGCTCACAATGACAATGCTAACATGCTGATGTTAAGCAGTTTCCTATGTTCACCATCTTTATTGACCGTGTTAGCAGGCTAATATTTGCTAATTAGCACTAAGGCTAATGGAGAATAAAGGCTGATGGGAATGTCATTAGTTCTGCAGGTCATAAACCAAAGTATTGTAAACATGGAAATCCTGACCTGATGGTGGCGCTAGATGAAAAGTTAAGGGATCACCAAAGCTATTACAGTTCACCATGAGGGGGACTTGAATGTGTGTACCAGATTTCATAGCAGTCCATCCAATAGTTGTCGGGACATTTCACACAAAATTGCATGGTGGCGCTACAGAAAAGGTCAGGGGGTCACCAAAGTCAGTAGGGGTCATCCTCTGGGAACCATGAATGTCTGTACCAAATTTCAATCCATCCAGCAGTTGTTGAGAATTTCAGTCCGGACTAAAGTGGAGGACCAACCGAATGACATTGCCATCCATAAAGCCATGCTGCTAGCATGTCTAAAAACCAAAGAATCCTACAAAACAACTTCATACTAAATAACAAAGTCTGTCATCAAAGAAAGAAGCAGTCAGATCTGAAAAGAAGATCATAATCAGATTACTTTCATCTCTTATCTTTCATCCAGCTCAGTCTCACTGGGTCTGTTTCTTTACAGGATTTGTGGCTCTGACAAGAATCTAGACTACATTTTAATCTTGTTTTGCGAAAGAAAGAAAGAAAGAAAGAAAGAAAGAAAGAAAGAAAGAAAGAAAGAACGATCTTGTTCTTATGTCAAATTGTAAACAATTTCATCCAGCTAACTGAGTTGTTCACCTACATGGAAGAGATCTCTGCTCTTTATGAGTGTTGTTTTCAATCAGCAGCTCAGTCAGAGAGCTGTCGAAACCTGTTGTACCTGCAGCTTTACTACCTGACAAGGTATGGTTGAGGTGGGGCCGTAGCCAGGAGACATTCAGTACGGAGAGAAGCTCTGTCTGGCAAGAAGCTTTTGTTGAGTCTCAGTCTTCTAATCAAACCAAACCTCCGGTCTGTAGTTGGTATTCTGAATGTTACCATTACAAATCTTAATTCACGCCATTAGGTTGTTTTAGTTCTCAAAAAAAAAGTACAATTGTGTTTGTGTGTGCTGCAAGAGAAATGTCACTTGCACCACAGAAACAGAACAACAGCACCTTAAATGTTTCCCCACAACCCATAGCCTTAAATACAGTGTTCTCATTATCCCCTCATAAGGTAAATTATTAAACTTTAGGTGAGTGTGTGTGTGTGTGTGTGTGTGTGTGTGTGTGAGTGACTCAACAGCCAGAGTCACAGGGTTACACCTTTGGGTGTGTATATGTTATGTGTGTGTATGTGTGTACAGTGGAGCTTAGCCTCACCCTTCCTGACAGCTAACAGTTCAACACAAGTATCGGGTGGCTGTGAAAAGATGAGTGTTCATTCCTTTGGGGCTTCTGTTCTGCTTTCTCTCCATTCTTGTGTTCATGTCACTGACTGAGGTGACACTCATCAGTGTCCCCTACTAGCTGATCCTCTCCCAAACACAGGACTGGGGAGTTCTTGGGGCGCAAAGAGAGTTTAGCAATAAATTGAACCAGGCTAAAAGTCAAGACCCCTGTTAGGTGTCCTAGGAGGCTGTGATGTTCAGTCCCCCTACTAGTAGTAATCCATCCATCCATTTCCTATATCTACTTATCGTGTTGTGTGAGAGGCAAGCAGCCTGATCACCAGCCTATCACAGGGGTAACACACATAGATCAACACATTTACACCATCTGCATATATTTGGACTGCGGAAGAAAACACACGCAGACACGTTTGAGAATATTCAAACTCCACACAAAAAGACCCAGTCAGCTTTGGAATGCAGAATCCTCTTACTGTGAGAAAACCACTGAGCCACCTCGGGATCATAAATATCTTCAAGGATTCATCCTTTGTTTGAGCATGAGTGTGCATAGCTAATTTCATGGTTGTCTGGTCATTTGATTATGAAATGTCTTTTGTTTTAATTTCAAGGATATCTAGATTAAACATTTCTTATACATTTGAAAAATTTGGATTAATGGTGGCACCATGAGGAAGGTCAGGAGGTCGGCAAAAACAAGAAGAATCCTGCTCGATTTCCTCGATTTCCTCGATCCTCAATTTAGCCTAAGCAAGTCCACATTTCACTGGATGATTTGATTTCTGCCTCCACTTGAGGATGGAAACACTCTATCTCAACAGCTGCTGGCTAAAGTGCAATGACATTTGGTATGGAGAGTCGTGCTCCCCAGAGGATGATTCATAATGAGTTTAGTGGACCCACAACTCACCTAAGGCTTTCAGAAGAGCTTCTTCCTGTCAAAGTGCTTGTTCGGTCCAAAGGTATGTTCAAACTAAATTGCACATTTTAGAGGTTGCACAATTGCATATAAAGTCAATAGCTCGTGGTTAACTTGCCTGATGACTACTGAATTAATGAGGACATAATTAACACAGATTGACCAAAAGCAACATTTAGATGAAAGTATTCATAGAACATGCATGTCTGAGTCAGTGTAGATGTGTGTGTGAGCACAGCCAGGGAAGCATTTCAGCAGCTCACAGTGACTGCTGCTGCATGCTGAAGGGCTGTAACAGTGTTTCCTGGAGGCTGGACTTGGCAAGCTGGATGAACACACACACACACACAAACACACA
The DNA here is from genome assembly GCA_005408345.1 of Macquaria australasica. Lineage (NCBI taxonomy): Eukaryota > Metazoa > Chordata > Actinopteri > Centrarchiformes > Percichthyidae > Macquaria > Macquaria australasica. The sequence goes on along the minus strand of SEMN01000584.1, from coordinate 176,594 downwards.
TGCTGACACAAGTTCACACTGTATATTCAGAACAAGACCTTGAAGATGAAGCTCTGTGCAGCATGTCAGCATCAGTGCATTATGACAACATTAAGAAACAGGATGTAAATGTGATGTACTGCTGCGTAAAGTATTTCAAGTTAAACAGACAGTTTATGCTCCAGGATGTTAGTGGCACTTCAGATGGATACAAAGCAAATCAAGAAGACCACATAAATAATGCTAATGACCCCAAAGCCCACCCACAACAACATATCCTCGTGGATGCATGGTTGCCATGGCAATACATGAACTATGCCATTAAGCTAGAAGGTAACAGAGGAATCTCTCAGCCATAAACTATGTTTCAGTGCGATGAGCTTTAGCACAGTGAGACCAACTTTATGTTACCTCTAGCACAGCAACACAACAGTGCAATGAATACAGGCCTGTGTTCAACTGTGTGTGTGTGTGTGTGTGTGTGTGTGTGTGTGTGTGTGTGAGTGAGTGTAGAGAGAGGTGATTTAATTGTTCAGTAAAGTCCATTTACTCAAGTGCTGTACTTAAGCGCAATTTTGAGGTACTTGTACTGATTTGGTGGTACTTTATACTTGTACTATCACTACATATCAGGGGGAAATCTTGTACTTTTCACGCCACTAAATTTATCTGCCGGCAGCAGGTACCAGTTACTTTGCAGCAAAGTATTCTACACAAACTTTAACATCAGCTTATAAAATACAGTACAGTATTAGAGTTTAGATATAATATAACAACCGTACAGAGGCCATTCTCTCATTGAAATACTTCTGTACTTCTATGTACTGTAAGTAAATAGTAAGTGAATATTAGGGACATTGTGGTGTTGTTTGCTTTACCTAAACAAAGGATGTGAATACTTCTCCCACCACTGCATACAAATACTTTTATGATGATGAAACACCCAGACAGTGACAGGTTTGTCTGTAACAGTCCCTGTATTGTTCAGGCCTTTATAAAGATCGTCAGGTTGCCATTTTCTCAACTGTAATGAGTTAATTAATGACCTGTTCATCACACATCAAAGACGACGCACAGGGAAGAGCAGTGTTGTGTGACCAACCAATTCAGAACTGATCAGAACCAACTGAAATAAGAAACACAACAGAGAAACTGTCTGAAATTGAAATCCCAAACACAGCTACCCCACCTTCAGAGGATTTTTGATAACATACTGGATGTATCCTCCTCAGGTGTATGTTAACTAATGAACATCAGGACGTGAAGGGAGGCTAGCATACAAACCAACAATGGAGGAACAATTTGCAGAGAAACTATTAAAGCATGTGCTCACTTTTCTGTTGTGTTCTCAAGAAAGATATTCTTGATGTCAGCCCTGATCTGCAAAGTACAAAGTACACGGGCAAGTATGTGAACAATGCTTGCTTTGAAGCATAAAACTGTGTACAAAATGTACATGTATATGTTGGTAAAAAGCAGTATATCACAAGCATTTACAGTGGGAGGATGGAATTATACAGATATTTACTTTGAGCTACACAAGTGAGTCATAATCAAACATTTAAAAAATCCCACCTCAGTGGTCATAAGCACGACCAACACTGACTGGAGGGCACTTAGTGGTACTGACTTCTGTCAGTGTGCATCTTTCAAATGATCTGTGACACCTTCTCAGTGTTAATAAAATGACTGACCTGTATACATCATCTGGTTGATAAGAGATGTGCTGCTGCTCAGCCATGGGAACAATCTGTCCAGTTGTCACATACTTGGCTCTATAGAGGGTATAGTTATGGGACCCATTCCACACAGAGGTTAGACTCTCCATTTCTAACTCTGGCTGCTAGATACGGCATGACAGGGATGTGACGAGAGACAGAAGTAGTCAGCTATGAGAACAAAATCTAAAGTGTCTGAAGAGTCCTAATGAAACTGACAGCTAAGACTCAAGAAACACTGGAACCTTAAAGATAAGATCAGAGATCCAAATACAGTGAAATCTGACAAATCATTTCAGTCCAACCAAAGAAATGTAATGCCACCCTGATTATGGTTTTTTATCAACATAATGAGGAAATGTTGCTAATTAACACAATGTGGCCAATATGTTGAGAGTGAATGAATCAGTAAAATGTTATTTCATTTGTTTTCCACCTAAATATCCAACCTTGCAATCCACAATCCACTGGCAGCAGCTACAGTGTGATGAAGATTTTTATGGTGTTTAACTATAAAGAATTGCTTACTTCTCCTTCCACAACCTAATTGTGAAAACGAATTAGTACTATATAGATGTCATTTCTAGGAGAGGGGGGTGACACGTCTGAGGCTGCCTAAGAGACTAAATAAAGTGCGTTGTGGCTTACTGCTCTATAACTTGACCCAAACACAAGTGTGTGTCAAGGCTTCGTACTACTGTATCAAGTGAACTCCAGGTACCGGTGAGATGATGAAATAGGATCCAGGAAGGCCTGTGTGAGTATCAGACACCAGACTCTGCACAATGGATCATAATACTATGAGATGTTAAGATTTGAAGATTTTAGTGGCGACAGTCATTTAATCCTTCGTCTCTACACTTGGAAGGCTAGAGTAATTGGTGTGAGCACAACCTTAAACGTCCACTAAAATGGAATCATCACTTCCTTAATGTGATGTAACTCCTGTTGAAACAGATTGTTGGGTCTGAACAGTGAAGAATGAATTCTAACCCTGGTTTATGGAGACAAGTCTGATTTGAATGGACGTTACACCTGTTAGTGCAATATGTGTCACGAAGAGCCATTTCAGGCAGCAGGGAGAGGACCCAAATGCAGACAGTCGCGGAGGCTCCAGCAGGTGAAAGGTTTATTTAAGTGACACACAATGCTTACTTGCAGGCAACAGGACACCAGGAACTCAGGGAAATCACAAAATAAAACAGGAAACACAAGAGCAACAACACAGTCCATACAAGAGTCCTTGGGATCATGACAATATGAGGTCACCACTGAAAACTCACTTCAACTGCTGAGCACAGCGGTTAACCTGTTGACTGGACATGTGTTCAAGGTGTCATATTGGACAGTTTTAATGACACCTGTTGGCCAATCAGTAGCAAGTATTTTAAATGACTAAATCAATTAATTGTTGTTCTACTCTGACCATGTTATAGTGTCAGGGCCAATGTCATGAAGGGAGAGATGACACACAGTGTGTGTGCGTGTGGGTGGGTGGAAGGTTGGTGGGTGGATGGGGGGGTGCATTTCAAGATGACCTGAGGGCATGTTTGACTAGTCAGGTACACCATGTACTCAAAGTGTACACACACACACACACACACACACAGACACACACACATTTCCTGTGTCCACACACTCATGGGCAGGTACAGTGTAGTTAACTCACCTAACAGGCACACACACATCCCACAGTATAACTGTACAGCGCATACACACATCTAGCAGCTGAACAGGAAGCTCTTTACCAGAATAGCTCTGACATTTGAATGCATCATGAACAATCCTTTAGTGTGTTTTACAGATACTGTTAATGGCACTTTGTTAACATTGGAAGTGTAATCGATCAGTACTGATTCATGTTGGTTTTTTCTGCTTTCTTCCATCATCTGATCATTTAACTTTTTTTTAACTTGTTTTTTTGCTTTGGGTTTTCCTTCTGTCCTCCTTTTCATCCTCCCTTCCTCTCTTCCTCCCTTGTTCCCTCCCTCCTTTTCATTCTGTTTCTTTATCTGTTCATCTTTGTTTTACTTTCTATTTTTACTTTTGGTTTTCCTTCCTCCTTACCTTCCTTTCATTCATCTCTCCATCCTCAGGTTCTACTTTCCTTCCTTCCTTCCCTTCTTCCTCCCTTGCTCTGTTTCTCTCTACCTCTTTTTCATTTTTTCTCATTATATTTCTTATCTTTCTTTCTTTTACTTTCTTTTTTTGTGTTTTGTCTTTTTCTTCCTTCTTTCTTTCCTTCCATCCTCCTTTCTAAATGGCCTTCCTTCCTTTGTTTTTGTTTTTGTTTCCCGAAGGATATTAAATAATAATAAATGATCATAATACTTTGATTTCTGTGATTCAAAAGAAGGCAAGTGTGAGAAATAATGTTGCTCTCGGTCACCTTTCCTTTCTCCTTCATCCATCCTTCCCCCTCTGACTACCTGAATGAACAAACAAAGGAAGGACAATGAAGGGAGACACACACACACAGTCTTCCCACAGCCCCACCTCTGTTGCTAGGTTACTGCTGCCTCTTACTATACAGCCATTTCAGCCAATTGCATCACCTTGTGTCACTGCTGGAGGCGGAGCCTCAGTGCTCCACCGTGGAAGGAAGTGACTCCTGTTTATGAATGACATCATTTCCTCTTGATGTCTTATAGCAGTATGGCTCCTCCTCCTACACACAGACACACACACACATGCACACGCACGCGCACGCACACACACACACTCTCTCTCTCTCTCTCTTCAGTCACTACTACTCAGCAGCCAAAGTCGAATATACAACCAATCTGTTGACACACACACACACCAACACAAACAATCATCATTATGTTGTTTTAGAAATGAGTTTATTTATATGGTTTATGGTTGAAAATCTGATTAAAATGTTGCGTCCACACATCTTTGTACACATTTGCAGGCACTGTCTGAGGAGAGGAGAGTGTGTTGTTGGTGAGGAACAGGTAAATGCAGGAGCAGGACTGGGTCCAGATCAGAATCATTCACATGAGTTTAAAATGAGATTAGATCAAATTGAATTAGATCTCAACCGAAAGCAGTGAAGTGGTGAGGTGTTTGTGGAGACCAGTTTGTTCTGCTCACAGTTCCCACAGCAATTTTGCAATGGAAGTTCTGCATTGAGTTTTTGGAATATGAAGACAATAAGCTCTGTAACAAAAGAGGACTGACCACAGAAACAATTCATGTTGAAATGTTTTTTGCCTCATGTGATCCACAGACATTATTTTCTACATAAACTGAACATCCTGTGAGGAAAAGCCATTTCACCCTTTAGGATGAACCCACATACGTCCTGGTCTACAAACTGTCTGGAAGTGATGAAACATTAAGGATGTGGAGGTCAGGTCATCAGAAAACTTTGAAATACAGTAAATAAATACAGCGACTACTCCACTACATTTATCTGATGTCTGGTGTCGCAGATCTGCAAGTCTTTGAGGAAACATGTTGGCCTCACAGCAGTTTGAAGCTCATGTGCAGTCAGTATTACAGATCTTTTAAGCATTTTAATATCAGGTCTTTTTGTAGAGGCTTGGTGAATCAGTCAGAGAAAAAGCCACAGCGAATGCTTACTAAATGTCAGTGAGTGGTATCTTTGTTTAACTTCTGTTCTCGTGCTGCCCTCTTGTGGTACATGTTTGAAATTGTTTTAGCTTACATATTACATATTGTAGATGGTATCATTGCTGCATTCATTCCTGAGTACTGTTATTATTGTGTTTTATTTCATTCATTTGATCAATAAGGAAGATGTCTATATGTCACATTAGCACACACACACAAGGGTTTCCCTTCATTAGGGACTTATGTACAATTCAGTTTATTTATATAGCGCCATATCATAACAAAGTTATCTCAGGGCACTTTTTCGAATAGAGCAAGTCTAGACCGACTCTTTATATTTACAGAGACCCAACAGTTCCCACCATGAGCAAGCACTATGCGACAGTGGCAAGGAAAAACTCCCTTTTAACAGGTAGAAACCTCGAGCAGAACCAGGCTCAAGGTGGGCGGTCATCTGCCTCGACCGGTTGGGTCGAGGCAGATGCAAACATATCCAGAGGGAGATGTTTGCTCATTTGTGTTACCTGTCAGTTGTTCATGTGGAGGTGCTGACAACATACAACAATCTGCATTTAAAACCTGTGTCCCTTCACAGTGAAGATGGCATTGAAAATGTCTAACTGAACCTAAATAATGTTCTCAAACACTAAAATGAGCTGTTTAATCTTTTATCTTTTGTCTTAGGCTTCATACATACATCTTCTTTGTAATGTAATAATGATTTTTAGAGGATCCAGATGTTCTCAACCATCTTTCCTCTTCTAACAAGAGACAACCACAGCCGTAAAGAATACATATCCAGGCCCTAACATCACGCCAGCAGTGATCAGTGACCTTTGACACCACAACCCTTAACCTTTCCCCCCTCACTGTCTCCTCTCCCTCCCACCTTGGTCCATCCCTGTGAGTTCTGCTGGCCCTCGCTGTCTCCTGTTGTGGTAGAAAGTACAGTAGGTACTATGTTGATATTTTACTACCCTTTTTTTTAGTAACAGTGCTGTCTGCACAGGATGCATGATTACGTCTCTTGTACTGCATGTCTGCATGTCAGCTGAATACCAAAAGATTCATGCATCACAGTCTTGTCTTGTTCTGTTTGGGTTGTTCAGTTATTGACTGCATGTCAGCTCTGCTGTTCAGAGGTACACCCTGTGATTTTGTTATTGCAACCAATACCACCTCTACAAACCCTACAATGTTTTAACACTGAGCTGTGACCTGGTTAGAGTTTCAAAACATAAACTCCCAGCTCATAAGAAAAGAGCTGGGAGCATGTTTAAGGATTCAGGGTTGTAACAGAATCAGAGTGTAGCTTTAATGTATAACAGTCGACTAGAGGATTGTGTATGTATATCATTAAAGGATAATTCTGGTATATCACAACTTGGGTCTTATTTTCATAGTTATGTCCATTCATTTGATCAGTAACAGCAACACTGTGCTCACCAAGTTAATTGCTGAGATCTGGGAACAGAGTGGCATCACTGAAAAGAAACGTGAGCAGTCAGACAGGCTGGAAACAAAATCCTGGGTTAGAACAAAACTCCAGAGAGAGAAAGGAAGTGAACTGTAAAATGATTACCTAAACTCAAGTCAAGTCAAGTATATTTTATTTCTCCAGCCAAATATCATAAATCACAAATGTGCCTCACGGAGCTTTACAATCTGTACAGTATGTGACATCCTCTATGCTTAGACCCGTCCATCACAGTTTAGAAAGCCACTTCCTGTTTGAACTTCACAGTAGATGTCCCCTTACAGTTTTCTTATGCAATGAGGGATTATTACCAACATTTCAGGTGTACTCACTTTGAGTTAGACCTCCAAATAAAGGGCTTCAGAAAATCTGGATTCAGTTTGTCTGAAAATAAACCCTAAGTTGTAATAAACCTGAATTAGCATGGGCTTTAATATTGTGCTTCTTCATTGCATGAGGAGATGGAGTTACTGCTGATGAAGATGATGGGGATGGTTTACTTATGTGTTGCCTCTCCATGTTTTGTCTCCCTCTGCAGGTGTGGCTGGAGGAGGAGGGTGAGGACGGGGAGTTGAAGGGTCCTGTTGTGTTTTGCATGCAGGCGGAGCATGCTGGGACCAGGACATACTACTTCAGCACAGACATCCATGAGGAGCAGGAAGAGTGGATTAGAGCCATGAGCGAGGCTGCAGAGGTCAACGTCCTGCCAACACAGAGGTGCTGTTCACACATCGTTCACACAGAGCCAACTGAACACACAGTACACACACACACATTCTCCTGAGTCTATTTGATTGGGCCTGTCCAATATGTCTGGTCATGGCGTTATTGTATGGACGCATATGTGCTATACATATTTTAAAGTTACTATGCATAGGATTAGATTTTTTAAATGTTCTTACTTTGGTGCCATCTGGTGGTGCTATCAGGACCGACACTGTAATCTTCAGCAATGCACTCCATTATGAGACAGGTTGTTGGTTGTTGGATATGGTATTTACACTTGTATATTGTCTTCCATTCATTGTACATCTACATCTAACAATATCTTTAACAAGCTTTGATTTCTTCTTCGTTACAAAGATGAACACTTGTGGAGGATTTTTCAAATGTTGTCCTTGGACCACATTACTTGGATTTTATGCTCAAATTATAAACATTAAATGTAGCTAGGCATTTGGCTCTGTAACATGGTGCACAAGCTGCCAAAGATAGGCCAATAATGAACCCATGGTACAGCAACAAAACTAAATCGCCATTTAGGGTTTCTTACACGTGTTGATCTTGATGATCAATACGTATAAGTTACTTGGCCTGGTGTTGAGACTTTCTGGTTTTAAATTCACTCTCTGTGATCTTGAAACAAACCAAAGCTGCCCATCTATTCTCATGCTTTCTTTTTCCTCCCAACTTCACAGAACAAACTCAGACACCACAGCTGATCTCAACCACACCATGGTTACCAAGGCATCCGACCCACAAACACAACAGCATCCACACACACAAACACGCAATGAGACTGACAGTGACCTGACCCCCTACCCTAAGGTCAACGGGGTTGACAGCCTTGAGACACACCCACCCTCCACCCCCCGCTCCGATCAGGAGGGAAAAAAGAATGACGGAAGACGAGGAGAAGGTGAAGATGAAGGGGGAGGACTTAGTCCTGACCACGCCCCCGACCCAAATCACCGTCCAAATGGTTGGAGCAACTACGACCTTCGCAGCACCATGCCCCACAACAGCAATAGCAAACCCCCTCCATCCAGGAGTCACAGTGTACATCATGCCCCCCAGGGACACCCAGAGGGGGGTGCCGGCTCATCACACGACCCGAGGGAGCAGCAGGAGAACGTGATGCTGAGGAGGGGCTTTGTGCCCAGGACAGCTCCAGAGAGAGTGGCCCAGAGGAAGAGCTCCATGGCCCAGCTGCAGCAGTGGGTCAACCAGCGGCGAGGCATGGCCTCCCAGGAGGACATCAACAGGTAGATCAGTGGAGAAATGTACCACCTGTCTCTCTCAGGTCTTCTTCTTCTCTGTTCTTCTTTGTACTTAGCTTCACATGGTGCTTCAGTGGTCGTGGGCATACTGTAAAGACACTGATGATGCTGCATTTACAATGACCTTACACTGCCCCAGTGATCATTCACTAGGTGTGTGCAGGTGTCCCCCCACATGCACCTTCATTATTCATTATTGTTCATTATTTTCATGGCATGCAGTCACTTTGAGAAGTCCACTTCATCAGACTCAGGCCTGGACTTTGAGGTTGGTAAACTCTCAAGCCCCATGTAAAATCAGATGGGATCCACACATCTGATTTTAGTGACTCATAGTGGTAGTTAAAAAAAATTCTCACTGGAATTGTCTCATATTTATGTCTCGTATTTATGCTATCAGACTGATCTGAAAGATGCATAATAGTAATAATAAATGCATAAAATGTCTACACATGGTAATGTTTGCAGTAAAGTTTCAGTTTCACTATAACCTTGTTGAGATTCAGAGCTTCCTGACAAAACTAATATAATTTACCTGCACAGCTCATGGCCAGTAATTTGAGGGATAACACTGGGTGTGACATTATTTTGAAAACAAGGAAACTTCTGTTCTACACCTTAAAAATGTCTCATTTACAGTATTTGGTTCATAAAGTGGTTTATTTAATGCATTTAATTTCCATGTGCATAGTACATAAAGGTGACATTCATTGTAGATTATATTAAAAAGGTCCTATTAAAATACAGTGGGCCTCAAAGACAAAAATGTAATTTATTCTTTACTTTAGCCTTTATCTAACTAAATGAAGAGGCTACACGTGATAAGTAAACTTTACACCCTCAATCTAGAGCTCCATCTTTTCCTGTCCCTCTAGCCCATCTCGTTACTACCCAGTGAGCCGTGGGCTCTCGGCTGACTACTATGGCTATGGTGGCCCCCAGTATGTGGAGGAGTACCCTCTGTACCCGCCAGGGGTCCGACCTGACAGCATCTGCTCTGTCTCTGCTGTGGGGGGATATGACCGACGCTGGACTGTGGAGGAGAAGCGCCACTCGCTGAGGGACGGTCCCCATCACCTTTATGGACTCCCAATGCCCAGGGACCAATGGGGGCCACAGTACTATGGCGGGATGGAAACATCCATGAGGCGTCTGTCCATCCAGCCACGCTCCAGGTCTGTGCCTAGGTCACCATCCTCATCATCGGGGGGGCCCTACTCACCGGTGCCGCCCACCTTTGCTTCGCCAGCTCGATCGCCATCTGCTCGCTTTGACCGGTTTCCAGGGAGGATGAGGGACGACGTGATCTATGCTGATCCTTCCGTCTACAGCCTGAGGAGATCCCTCAGCTCACCAAAGGTGAAACAATGACTGTGTGTGTGTGTGTGTGTGTGTGTGTGTGTGTGTGTGTGTGTGTGTGTGTGTGTGTGTGTGTGTGTGTTGGTAGCATTATACAGTGGATATAAAAGGTAACTGCCACCACAACTTGACAGTTTCTTTTGTTACAACAGGCCACAAACATATCACTTATTTAGATTTTTTGTTTCTAAAGGGATCAGATATGTTTATTTAATGGGGACATGCTTTTCCTGATAATTAGATTGAATGTAGGTGTTGATTTAGATGAAAATAAGTAAATGAAATGAAAAGTGTCATTGAGGATAAGAATTAAGGCTCTAAATCAAAACAGAATTTTGAAATGTCACTCTTTTTTATTCCCACACTGTTTCCAGAAAACAAAGACTGTAAATGACATTTGGAAGTACAAAACAGATTATCAAAAAGTCAATGGGGATGAAAGAAAGAATGAGAGATTGATGTTTTGTTTCCATATGCTGTAACCATATTCATCTTTCACTCATTCTTGCCTTCATTCTTCCCTTCCCCCTTTCCTTATTATCTTCCCTCCTTCCTTCAGTATGACTACCCTGGCGATAGGAGGTCCTTAAGCCAAGGATTATACCACTGCAACTATCCTGTATCCCCTTCCATCCACAATAAAATGGTATGTGTCGCTAATGTGCTGTAATACATATCCATCTACTGCATAACACACACAGTCACACACACACACACACACACACACACACACACACACACACACAGTCCTGTGCACACACAAACAGTGCACTTAGGCACTTAATGCAGTGGTATGTGTAGCTTTGCTTTGCAGCTGCAGCCAGCTGTGGGGTTTCTTCTGCACATCTTTCCTCTGTCTATCTGTCCTAACCCTTTACATGTCACTCTTTGTCTGGACCTTTTCTTTCTTCTACTCCTCTCTACTGTCCTGTCACTGGGACCACTCTTGTGTGTATGTGTGTGTCTGTGAGTTTACACATAAGAGAAACATGGCTTAATGACAGAAAGAACTAACCTCCATGGACTCTACCAATTTCTCTCATGATCAATGGAATATAAGGCAGTTCCATAAAGTTCTATAATATAGGAGACCACAAGCCACTTGATCAAAGGGGAAATGTGACAGGCATTTCTCCCTGCAAATTGAACATGTGGCCTAATGTCATTAAAGATACCCTGTGGAGTTTCTGACCACTAGGCTGTGGAGCAATGTTTTATGAGCAGGTCTAGCAAACATGGCTATAAACCATGCTGGTATCAAAAACTTTGAAAAACATGGCTTTGCCAATGTTTTATGAGGAAGGAAATTCTTCAAGCACATTCGTTAGGCCTCAAGGATGCAAGGATGTGTTTTGGTGAGTTAAACAGCTGTGTTTGAGCATTAAGGCACCTTCACCAAATATGTTTTGACCTTAGAAATAGAAGTTTGACAAAATAAACTTAACTCATGAAGTTGTCACCCATATCTTATGGTCAGGACAAGTGGATGGAGTTTGCTCAATGGTCATCACGTGACCTAAGTCTTCACCTTCATCCAACACATTGTGTGAAGTCTGATGGGAGCATAGAGACCATGCACAGTGAATCCCACTCACACAGACCAATATCTCAGCTTGAACTCTAACTACCACTTACACCATCACAGATGAGTAGTGAGGAGCCTGCTACACAGAGCACAGCATCTTATCAGTGAGGAGGGGGCTAGGGAGAGGGGGTATAGTAGGTCAGACAGTCTCTCTGGGCCAAAAGGTACAAGTAGTGGAAGATGAGAATCCCACTTTGACTTAAGACCAGAATGGACACTTCTAAATCAACAGGGACCACCAGGAGCATCCCAGTGAGACTCCCTTACGTGATTCTCAGAACATCTGGACAGAGTCTTCAAGTCACAAGGAGTCAACACTTACCAAGAAACCACTGAATACCTTACCTTTCTGCTGGTACTCCCTAAAGACAGGACCCCCTGAGAGGAAGACTGCAGTGTCTTGGTGAGTTAAACAGTTAAACATGTGACAGCCTTGGGGAACTGTATGTCAGTAAAACAACAAGAACCAGACAAGTGACTGTAGGAACAGTGGAAACAGACCATCTTTGAACAGAGACATTGCTATCTCCCTCCAAACTCGATGGTTGCATACTTAGGTCACAAAATAACAACTAAACCATCTCCATGACAACTGATCAAACTCCATCTGCTGAGAAAGACTTAGTAAGACTGATGAAGCCCTAGAACAAGCTGGCAACAGAGACTTGAGATGACATTTTTTATTTTGTCAAAAAGACCCCAAAAGCATTTTAGTCAAAAACTGCCCAGACATCAAGGTGTGTGTAATTCTCTTTGACGCTGATCATTGCCCAGGAGCTGCAGACCTCCAGTGTGATTGGTGATTGGTTGTGGTGCTTTGCTTTTGCTTTGCTTTCTCCTCTGGAAGCCTTCTATCTGTACAGTATGTGTCTGTGTGATTTCCATGTGTTTCGCTGTTGCTGCTGCTTGGCTCAGGAGGACATATTAGACCTTCAGCTCCAGCGCAACCTGGATTACTTAGACCAACAGGTAAGAGGACACACACACAGTATTGTTTGCCATTAGATATTACACACAGAGTGTTTCAGTGTGTGTCAGTGTTGACATTGTCAGTGTTCCTTCCCTTCTTTTTTCCCTATTACAGTTTCCTTTCCTGTCTTTCTTCTTTCCTTCCAAAGGATGCTTGCTTGTAAATTAGCTTTAAAACATTATTATTAGGTTATCAACACAGTTCCAGTATTGTTCCAGTCATCCTGTTACATAAGCGTGTTGTCAGGTCTCTGTAATCTGAGCTGAATCTTCAGGTGCTCGAGGGAAGCCACCTAATTGGCACGGTTACCCGAATGGTGGAGCACTCATCCTCAACAGCAAAGCTCTGTATACAAGTAAGAGAGGAGAGAGCAGCACAGGGAGGCAGGCTTCAGCTGGCAGCACTACATCAGACCTGCTCCTCTTGTGGGTTAAGCCATAACTAGTCATTCTATTTCCAAGTTGGGCTCTCTTCTAAATGACCTTTTTGACTTTGGGACTAATTAGGGAACTTCTGAGCCAGTGTAGGTGGGTCCAGTCTAGTCCAATTTAGTCCTCATTACGGGCCTGGACAAAGGCCTGTATAGACCACCAATAGACCAGATATTCCATACCTACCCAAGCCTGCCTCTCTTTTCTTCAGTCCTTGTCTCGTCTGCATGTCCTCCATTTTACCTTCTTAAGCTCACATCATACTTTCTGCTTCTGCTTGGCTGCAAGGGTCCGTGAGGGTCTATGTGAGATAAATTTCATCCGACTGCAGATGTGTGAACACGTCCACCAATGCAGACTCTCAGTGTAGTAGCTTTCTTTACAGACATCCATGTGACACCTATGGACCATTGCAGACATGAGCAGATGAAGAAGTTTGTGTCACATGAACCCTCGCGGACACTCATGGCTACTTTAGCCCATTTCCACTATTACTGTGAACTCATACCAAAAGCTTCAGGTACAGTAGTGAGTTACTGTATCTTCTCTTTCCTCCTGCTCTCTCTCTCCCGCTCCCCCCTTCCCCCTTCAACCCAACCGGTCGAGGCAGATGACCGCCCACCTTGAGCCTGGTTCTGCTCGAGGTTTCTACCTGTTAAAAGGGAGTTTTTCCTTGCCACTGTCGCATAGTGCTTGCTCATGGTGGGAACTGTTGGGTCTCTGTAAATATAAAGAGTCGGTCTAGACCTGCTCTATTCGAAAAAGTGCCCTGAGATAACTTTGTTATGATATGGCGCTATATAAATAAAACTGAATTGAATTGAATTACTGGTTAATGCTTTGCCCTGAGTTTTGCTTCTCAGGCAGCATTTCCTCTTAGGCTGCATACAAATCCTGCCTGGGATTGATAGACCCTAAACCCTAACCTCAATCATCTCCAACCTAAACCTTAAACAATTTGATTGGTGGCGTTTGTTGGTGGCCATACACAGCCTGGCAGAGACTGTGCAGCCAGACGCTGATCTGGGCAAACAAAGTACCTTTCATCTGTAATGAATATATAAATAAATAGATTAATAAATAAAAGATTAATAAATAAATAATTAAGCATTGAAGATTAGGCTGTATTCTCATGTAATGACCATGTATTGTTGTAACTCAGCATAATAAAAAAATTAAACTAAACTACATTTACATTAAAACTTTATTTATATAGAACCTTTTTTAACACAGGTTACAAAGTGCTTTACATCAACATCAATACAGAAGAAAATAAAACACAAACAAAGCGCAAAAGTGCATATAAAAATGAGAGAATATAAAAAAAACCCACCAGCCATTACACACCCTTAAGAATTACAGAAAAGTCAATCTAAAGAAGTGTGTTTTTAATTGTTGTTTGAAACAGTCAACAGGCTCAGCTGATCTAATGTGAAGTCTGGGTGCTAGGAGAGCTAAAGAACAGTCGCCTTTGGTTTTCATTTGGCCTGCGGTATAGCCAACAGGTTTTGTTGGATGACCTTAGTGGCCGCTCGGTAGCACTAGTTCATAGTCTTTGAGTTAAGCCTCCGTATGCTTCAAATAAACGGTGAATAGCATGCCATTAACGCCTCCTTCTGGCTGAGTCCCACCGTTGTTTGTGTGTCTTTGTAGTCTTGACACATGAGGATAAGGGTGCACACTTTTGGACAGTCTCTCCTCAAAGAGATTCATGGTGTTGCACTCTGTTGTCGTGTACAGTCTTGTTGATCTCTTCAAACTTACATTTTTACACATTACTTCCAGTCTATTGGGAACCCTCTTCAGGGGTCATTAAGCTAATTTGTCACATCCATAAAAGTGTGTACAATCATTTTCCTGTTCATCTCACTTACGTGGTGCTGTTGTAATGATTGGCATCCCTGTCTTCAGTCGTAATACTCAGAGTCATACAACATTCTGTTCCCTTCATCATGTTCCCATTCAGTCACAGATCTTAGGAGGACACATTGTAAATGTGGATGTAACAAATGTGTTCAGGGTATGGTGGAGGGGTGCTGGGGAGGAAACAACTTTCCCCTTGACTCCTTTCTGTTCCAAGATGTATCATGACATATTGTATTTCAGCTTAGTTCTTCATTCTGAGACATGAACCAAAGAGCCTCTGTGATGATCACAGATGAGCTAATGTGCAGTTATGCGTTATCAGTATGCCAACATGTTGTTTATATCAGGCTGAAGAATGGCTTCATGTTGTTTTTCCCATCTAACTGATGGCAGATGTTACATGCAGAAACTTCATCACCTGCCATCCGCTGCAGAAAACATAAAACCCCAGCCAGCAAAATAATAACTAATAGCTCTTGCATTGCTTTGGCAGGAGAGCAAAAGCAATGCAAGAGACTTTCTGAATAAATGAAGCTTCACATTCCTCAGAATGAAGAACAAAATGTAAACAGTGAACTTCTGCTTTCCTCTCATTGAAGTAGTTAGTGTCTATACTATTTGACTAATGTTGATCATTTACTTAGATGATTTGTTCAATCTTTGTTTTCACAGGTGCCTCCTTTCCATGATATCTACAGCAGAGAGTTACATCCCACACTGAAGCTCAATGAGATTGAAACCAGTGTAAGAGACACATTATAAACATTACAACCAGATGATTCACACTTTTTTCAAAGACACTACATGGCCAAAAGTATGTGAACCCCCCCGTCTTCATATTTTGATCTGCAGTTTAGGCCTCTAATCTGAATCCTACAGTATATAATTATATTTCAGACAATAGTGCTCCTCCAAATTTGTGTCACCAGTTTGTGTTTGGCCCTTTCCTGTTTCAACATGACAATGCTGCACAAAGCAGCTCCATAAAGTTGAAAGAGTGGAGGCTGTTAGGGCTGAAGATTAAGAATGACATGTACATATGGGTGTAATGTTCATATACTTTTGACCCTATACTGTTAGCTTGTACTCACTCAGATACATTCATATAATCTCTTTGTTTTATGTTTTCTCCCTGGTTTCTACAAAATATATATGGTAACCACCTGTTGTCCTGTCTGACACAGAAACTCTTGGGTCGACTGTGTGAGCAGAATGGCATTTTGAAAGACCACGAGGCTATTGTCCACAGACTGAGAATGGACAAGGTGCATTACATTCCTCACAGTATTATATTGTGTGTTTGAGAAATGTTTTGTGTTGTGAAGCTAACCAAATGTGTGCTGTTCTAACAAAAACTATGAGGTTATCTGTGCTTTTAACACTTCTTACCACAACAGTTGTGAGGATCTGTTATACCGAAGGAAACCCATGAAGCTTATCTTACCATATGTAAAGATTCTCATTGACTCATTGACTAGAAGAATAGACACACCTGACATGCAATACAACCTTACCCAAAAGGTTTTGTCAGGACTTAAGTTTGTGTGAAGACTGGCATTGAAAGTTGTATTTATTATTTTGTTTGTCACTGTCCAATACAACAACCCCACTAACTACAGCATCATAAATGACCACATAGTTGAATCAGCACCTCTCCAACACAGTGACAACAACAGTTAAAAGATATTTCAGAGTTGGACTGTTGTATTGCATTACTGTACATTGTAGGGCATACTTTATATCTGGTCACAGCATACACAGTAGATTGTGATAACATACTCCCACTCATTGTTTTTAACATTCAAAATACATTTGACACCTTTACACTTTCAAGCCAGAACCTGTTATAAATGATTTAGTTCAAATAGATCTGTTGTTTTATGTCTTAACATATATATAACATATCCAAATTTTATAGGAATAAAACCATAATTCGCTCTTTTCTAACTGCAACTTGTATAATACACTGGGATATGTATTTAAGACTCAAAGTGGTAAATTGAAATTCTTCACCTGTTGTTTAAGTTTAGGAAAAAGGGCAGGAAAGTTCATTTCCAATAAACTCTTCCTTTCTTGCTGGCCATGCTCGCTGTTCCCAGGACAGCCTAGAGGAAGCGCTGGTGGCAACTCATCAGGAGATGGAGCTGTTCCATAACCAACCTTTGGCCATGGAAAAGCTGCGATTCAAAAAGGAAACCCTGCAGAACCAGCTCATCAACATCAGAGGGGAGCTCTCCCAGGCCTCCAGTGTAAGACACCGCATAACATATTCAGGATCCTATGTGTGGTCCAAAAAAAACCCACATAGCTGCAATTTGAAAAGATGACCTTCTGACTTATATTTTGGGAGAATATAGTATGTTTATGTGTTTTTACAATCTTGGTCTTACTTGGGCCATTATTCCTATAATTTATAACACAGTTTTAGTCATTAACATTATTGGTAAATCATGTAATACAGCAACAAAAGAATGGGACAACTGCACAAGTGCATGGACAAACAAGTCTCTAGTTCAACCATCTAAACCACTTTGGAATTGAAAGTGAACAAAATTGTTACCCAAACTGTCTGTAGTAAACATCCATTAGATCTTCTTTGCTTAATGTTGAGTTGCCTTACCTAATGTTGTTGTCTGTGCATACAGAGTGGTGGACAGTATAATGTACATTTCAGGTGCATTCATGTTCTTCTGCTATAAAGTCATGTCTACCAGTGTAGCCACATCTCCGCAATGAATTTGATAGTTTGTTTTGAATGATGGCCCAAATACAGAACCAAGAGCCAGCTTGTAAGAAAAAGCCTAACTTTCACATCTGTTTTCATTTATACTCAATTCAAAGAGTCAAAGGCATTACTATCAGAAAGGCATGTTTCATGTAAGCCACAGATAAAAAAAATTAAAGATTAAAAACATCCTCTGAGTATGGCTACCTTTATTTGTACTGTAACTCTCTCAGGCTTTAACCACCACTCGTATGGAGTTTGAAGCATTAGAGGATGAGGCCAGCGCCATTCATGGAGATCTATGGGAGCAGCTTAATGCAGGCGGGCAGGTAAAAGGTCACACTGTCATCATCCCTGTGGGTTTTTACAGCCCAGCTGTAATTTGTATGGGAAATGGAAAGTTTGATTCCAAATGTATAGTTGGAATTTTAGGAGTTATACAGCGAGAAACTTATAGGCCAACAGTCAGATATTTATCATTAATATAAAACTACAATTAAGTAAGACAAAGTTCTTCATCATTTCATCATACAAAAAAAAACACAAAAAAACCCACAAAAAACCCACCCAGGCTGACATATAATTATCAGTCTTATCAGTAACCAGTGCAAGTTTGAATCCCTTTCCTTTTATGTAAATAAATGCAGCCACTCCATGTAGGGAGTGTTTCCTAACAGTGTAAAGGTTATGACGTATTGTATAACCATGGCCTGGGACATCCATTCTTTCTCTGATGTGAATATGACATGAAAGCAAGGTCAACAGTACTCTTTGACTCTGCTGGACCCATCAATAGGTCCACCATTACAAATGTTTTATGAATTCATATTAAATTGTAGTAAAGACCCAAAGGTTTTCAGTTATAACAAAGAGGTCGAAAACAAAAGTTTGCAATGAGTATATTAAGACCTAATTAGGGTGTATTAGGCTAATTATACAGAAATTATTTTTTCCAAGGGCATACTGAACTAAAGAAAGTTGTGTACTGAACCGACCCTTGTGTACCAAATGGTTTAATACATGTAGCGTTACAACCCCAGTATAAAATAATGCTCAGTTGCTCAGTACTGTTATTTATGACATATACCTTGAGTTTGAATATTTCATTCAATATAAGTTTTTTAAGCTTTAATGAAATGTAAGTAGTAAGTACAGTATATGTGATGTTGTCATTACATTTGGAAAAAGTTACTTTTTCATATGTATATGCTAATTACATGCATTAAAAAAAAAGTTTAGTTTTGTTTCAGTTTTGTTTGTCTGCGTTGTCAGATATCTCTCACTGAGATTTCTGCCTCCAATACAATTGAGATGAATGGACTGTGGTTTGTGGTTCTCACAGAACTGAAAAAATATATTTAGGTAGTTCAACAGCAAAATGTCCTGCCAGAAACAATGTCCCTGTTACTCTTATGAGGATAATCCTCATTGATAATCCATAGACCTCACTTTCAACAGTTTTCGTAGGGACTGTTTCTTGAATAGAAAGCAGTTTACCTTCCATCTCTAATATAACTTTGTCTGTCCTTACTTTTTGCAGAGTGAACTGGTTCGTAAGCACATCCAGAAAGAGTTTTGGAGAGTCCAGGATGTATTAGAGGGACTGCACAAGAATAACTCATCCAGAGGCACTGACACAGCCAAGCACAGAGGTAGGTAACACACTGGAGCTGAAAAATAATCACGTTTAGTGGAAATACTAGTGTCTCTGTCATGTATATTCTAACGACTTTATCCCTGCCACCCCACCTCCCTTCTCCCTTCTTTTGCACAGTGGCCAGTGGTGCATCAGGCTCCTTTAGCACCAATAGTCCAGCCAGTCCCCTGAGCTCAGTAAGCCTCACCAGTCCACTCAGCCCCTTCTCCCCAGTGCCCGGCTCCCAGGCCTCCCCCACCAAACAGCTGGGCCCGGAGGTAAGCACCGGACACACCCAGCCGGGGACCAACCCCAATCCAAAACCTGGCAAAAGCCCATGCTCAGAGTCTAGAACCAACCCTGAAGTGCGTAAAAGATCAAGCCCTAAACCCCGTCCCAAGTCATGTATAGTGCCTCGTTTTAAAACTGACCCTATGCCTAGGTGTAGACCCAAAAGTTACACAGAACCTGACACAACCCTGCATGCTGAAAATATAAACTACTATGGTGGTGAAACCCATGAACACACCTTTCCTCAGCTCTCCCTAGCTTTCCAAAACCTTAGGGAATCCTTGGGTAGATTAGAGCCTGTGATAGAAGAAACAGACCAGAACATCAACTGCAGAACCAACTCAAACTTTGACCAACCTATAAATCCAGCCAAAGCCAGAGCAGGAGAACAGATACGTTTTCTCAAAGTACAATGCAAGGACTCCAAGTATACTAATCAGCATTCAGACACAGTCCAAACCCACTCTGACCTTCAGGAAGTTAATTTGTTAACCTCAAATGTTTGCAGCCAAGAAGTCAAGATTGGCCTCAGAAAAGATGTCTACCCTGACTCCCACCCACATCACTTCTTGGCAGGATGCCATGATGGCCTCAGAAACCTGTCCTCCAACAGGCGCTTTTCTATGCCTGAATCCCAGATCCTGCTTCTCCAGGACTCCTATCAGACTGATGTTTTATCATTTCGCTACAGCCCAGATCTTTATACACCTTCAGTCGCTTGTTTCAGAAGTGCTAGCCCTGAAACCCAACACCATCACCAGCTAGCTTCTCGGCCATCATGTTATGCTGGTGAAGGTGCTAGGCCACTTACTTACCCCAACAATCAAGGGGGACTTAGCATTGCTCCAGAGATCTGTGCCGTAACACAGTCTGATCCATCCAGTAATCACCCAGGTAAAGTGTTCATGCAGACCCATCTTTAAAGAACAGGATATCCACCACTACATAGTTGATTCCAATTCCAAATTCCATCTGTTTACACTTTTCTCAGTCTTAATCATTCAAACAATGACTAAAACACATTTTCTTCTCTGTAGAAAACAAAGGCCTAAAAGAGGTGATGTAAGAACTTGCGAACATCAGATCGTGCTAACTTTATTAGCTTAAGCCTATGGCATTTTACACTGCATAAATTAGCCTAGCGGCTTGCAGACTTTTCCTCTACTCATATCTTGAAAAACTAAAAGTATTATGTGTTAGTGTTAACCAACAGCATATTTTTTCAGTGCACATACACAGGAGAGTGCACTTACAGAAAGATTTTATTGTCATCAGCTGTAGTTTTGCACACTGACAACAGTATTTATGACTGATTAGGGTTTTAGTGTTCAGAGCAGAGGGTTGTCTCACCTTGTTATATTTTATTCACAGTTTGTCAAATGATATCAGTCAGATTTTGTTTTACTTAAGGAGGTACCTGAGCATGATACAAGTTGAATTGTTATGTGTTGGACCAAGTGCTGCAGTACAAGTTCTCTCATAAATAGCAATGAGAAACTTTACCCTTTCAGTTCCACTTCCAAAGGATTGCCTAATCTGTTTCTTAGCAATGCAGTGCTGTTAAAATATTACACAGCCACATTAGCCTAAAAAGCTGACCATTTTCATCTTCACAAGTCTATTCTATGTGACAAAATTACTTACACAGTGATGGTTGAAATGGTGTGGCTGTTTCACAGAGCCTTTAATGGACTGTGTTGATTTAAGAATCCATAGACGCTGTCAGGTCAGGTATTTCATTGGCCACCTTGGGATTTTCACATCTAACTCCTTAACATGGGATCAAGACCCCATTCCACAGAATCATTCCCATTAGTCTGTTCTGCTCTGCACTTTGCCTGGCTTATTATCACTCCTGATGAGCAGCACTCTCTCTTCCTCCTATCCTTTCTCCTTCCTTCCTTTCCTCCCTCCCTCCTGCTCTTGTGGGATCTAGGAAAGTGTTCCCCCAAGGCCTCCCCTCCCCAAGTCCTATTACCCTTTGGAGCCCTCCCCTTCCTTCCCTCCCTCCATCCCTCCCCTGCCCTTTGACAGCACCGCCTGGCTACGCAGCTTGGGCATCGATGATGGTTACCTTGATGGTGAAGAGTCTCACATCAGAAAGGTATTTGGGTGTTTCTGCCCCTGTCCTGCCCTCGCTTCACCCAGTCCTAACTGTTGTCCAATATCATCTTTTAAAAACATAATCTTTAACCTCGTAAGCCACCAGAGACCATTCCTCCCTCCACATGTTCTTCCTCTTTCCAAACCTCCATTTGTTCAAGCGCTCAGCCTATTGCCTCTTTATCCCATCAGCCTGTATTTGACGTCCCAAAGCACTTGTTCCACAAGTGCCTGCTCTCCCTTTGCTCTTTTTAATTCCTCTGCTACTAAAAGCCATGTCAGCTGCATGCTATAACAGAAAGTTTCTTTATTTTTTTATTAAACACAGTACATTTCAGTTCATTATGCACTGCAGGTGCTTTGGTGTGAAGGCCATCTCTAACCAAGGATGAGCAGCACTTAACACTTATTATCCTGGTACCTGGTGTGGAGTTCTTTACAGCCACAGGGCATCTGTCAAACTCTCTTTGTGCCTATTTGTGTAGTGTCTTGGTAGTGATGTAGTCATGCTAGTTAGTACATGGTCACACCAGGAAGCAGCGCAGTGAAAGTCATTCATGCATTCTCACAAATGAGGTGGTGCTGGATGCTTTGGCTACAAACCATGCTGCATATCTTTTGTGGAACAGTTTATACTCCAGGAGAAATGAGAGTCCAATTTTGGACCCTCAGGTTCTCTTTGTTCTCTCAAAGGTCAGCACTGTCAAGATGGTCAACTGGTCAACAACACAGTCAAGTTTATCAAAGTTAAACTCTTTGTAAAAGCTCAGTGAGCAAATCCACTGATCGCTGTGATTCCATTGAAATTAGATTATTTTGGTCTGAAATTTCACTGTCATACATGCTGGTGTAATCAGGCCATTACTTTGTCTGCAAGTAATGTATTGCTTCTGCCATTACAGGTATACCAGGCATTTTAACATGATGTCCCCATATACAAAGTAATGCATTATCTAATGCATTCTGTTTAATCAGCAGCTTTGGATGTGTACTGGAATTTTTCACCACCTTCAGGTTTAATGTTCATTAGATGACAAATAATATCAGTTCTCTACCTTACAGCCCAAGTTTGGAGAACAGAACAATATGAGCGACGTGCAGGACCAGGTCCAGGATAGACAATCCAACATGAATAAAGGTACAACAACCTAAGCTCTAGGTTTTCATGTGATAACGTTACTAATCCTTTCTCAGCTGATGATCATAATCCTGCAATTAACTCTTGAGTTGGTACACAGAACCTCGTGGAGCATGGGATTACACTGATGGCATTCCTTCTACAGATGAAAGAAAACCTATAATCCAGTTCAGAATTCAGTCTTTTGAGGTGTGATTGTATCAAGTGAGACTGACAGGCTGTGCATTCATTCTCTTATAGTATTAGCTTTGAGAATTCAGATCCCTCTTTTTTCCCATGGTTTTGAACTTATCTATTGTGTCCCTTGCCAGTTGGCATTGTTCCTCCTAGAACAAAGTCCCCCACTGACGAATCAAACAGCAGCTCCGCTGGAGTCTCCCGGCATAGAGTGCCTAATGGAATCTCTAGGGTATGTCAACCTAAACTACATGTAAATAATATCCAAATGTCTAAACCACAGCATACACACATGTGTAATAATCAAGTCATCAAACAAAACTTTGTTTGGAAATCAAACCATCCATGGACCATTTAACCAGTCTGCACAGGAACCCTGTGATAGCGCCATGGCTCTGTCCCAATACTCACAGTTGTTGTATTTCTTGAGCTCAGAGACTTTACAGTATTTTAACATATGTAACATAAAAGATAAAAACAGCCATACAACATTGTGAATACCACCAACTTACCACCTTAATAAAAAGCATTATATGAAAACACATTTGCAAGTAGCTGAGGGGGTTGAGATGTTGATCATCAGATATTTGGTATATCATTCATATGAAAGAACATCTGGAATGAGTAAAATAATGACACGTAGGTCCTGCCAAAATGTTTGCTGTTTTTAAATATGAGTAGATGTTAAAATGATTTCTTTCCAGTCTTAATGGCCTCATGAATGTAAGCCATACTTCTAAGAAGAAATACAGCATAAAACATTAATACACAAATGATTGATAAAAAATTATAGAAACTGTTATGTGCATGTTATGATATGTTTTATTGTTTTATATAATTTGACCTAATGGAAGCATAGAGGCCCTAGGATTAAACCGTGGGGAACTCCACATGCCATGTTGGTTTGCTCGGATGCATAGTTGCCAAGTGAGACAAAATAGACTCTGTCCTTGAGATGGGACTTGAACCGCTTTGTCCCAGAGTCTAACTCAGTTTTCTGTCTATCTAGTAGTATTGTATGGTCAAATGTGTCAAAGGCAAATATTCCAATAGGACTAGGACTGAAATCTTGCCTGAATTTTTGTCACAGGAGCGTCCAAAGAGCGCTGTGTTTCCTGCAGAGGTGAAGTCGAAGATGAGCGTGGAGGAGCAGAATGAGCGAATCCGCCGCAACCAGAGCAGCTCTGTGAGGGAAAAGAGGCGGAGTCTTAACCTCTCAGGTTGCCAGTCTCCAGCCAACTACAAAGTGGTATGATCAGCCATGTGATGATGCTTAACATTTTACCACAGAGTGCCAGTTGAGTAAAATGTAACCATGTGTTTATACTCCTAGCTGATGGCAGTTATAGAGAACTGGGAATCTTTGATCAACTTTCAAGGTAGAACTACTGGTCAAGAAACAATCATTTTGTTAGAGAAACTTGATACGTATGTATAACTTCACTGGCGAAAATAGCTTAAAAAATAGCTTAAAAAATAGCTTAAAAAATAGTTTAAGAAATAGCGTAAGCCTCAATAACACCTACTTACATTCCAGGCCATTGTTGCTGTAAGTGAAGGACACAGGTTTAGATTAGATTAGATTAGATTAGATTAGATTAGATTAGATTAGATTAGATTCAACTTTATTGTCATTGTGCAGAGTACAAGTACAGAGCCAATGAAATGCAGTTAGCATCCAACCAGAAGTGCATGAATATAGTAGTATTTACAGAAAGTGCAGGTATAAATATATGTACAGTGATATACATACATGTACAAAGATACACAATATGTACAGGAAAATAAATAAATATATATGGAGGAAGTGGGTAGTATATGGGGAAGTGGCTAGTGTGTGGAAAATAAAACAAATATATACATTATGAATAATATATATATGTACAGTAATATATTATGAACAGTATGTATATATATACAGTTTATGGTCAGTGGAGTAGTAAGCAATAGATGTGTAAACAGGCTAGTGCGAGCAGAGTACTGACTAGTGCAAATGGAAAAATGAAAGTTTCATACAGTGCAATATACAGTAATTATACAGTGCAGTAAAGAGCAGTGATGCTCAAAGTGGGAGGGAAGTGTTCAGCAGAGACACAGCCTCAGGGAAGAAGCTCTTCTTGTGCCTGCTGGTACGGGAGCTGAGGCTCCTGTAACGTCTGCCGGACGGGAGGAGGGTGAAAAGTCTATGGTTCGGGTGGGAGGCATCCTTGACGATATTCCTTGCCCTACCCAGACAGCGCTGTTTGTATATGTCCATGATGGAGGGTAGCTGAGAGCCTGTGATCCGTTGGGCAGTTTTCACCACCCGCTGGAGTGCTTTACGGTCAGAAGCGGAGCAGTTGCCATACCACACAGGGATGCAGTTCATCAGCAAACTCTCTATGGTACAGCGGTAAAAGTCCACCAGTATCCTAGGACACAGGTGAGCTTTCTTAAGGCTCCGAAGGAAGTAAAGGCGCTGTTGCGCCTTTTTCACCAGTGTGGAGGAGTTGAGGGACCTGGTGAGATCATCGGAGATGTGGACTCCCAGGAACTTGAAGCTAGACACACGTTCCACTACAGCTCCGTTGATGTAGAGAGGGGTGTGTGCATGGCTCCTAGTCCGCCTGAAGCCCACGCCGATTTCCTTGGTCTTCTGGGTGTTCAGTGCCAGATTGTTATCAGCACACCACTTGGCCAGGTGCTGAACCTCGTCCCTGTAGGCCGTCTCATCATTGTCTCTGATCAGGCCTACCACCGTGGTGTCGTCTGCGAACTTGATTATGGAGTTGGAGATATAAACAGGAACGCAGTCGTGGGTGAACAGAGAGTACAGCAGAGGGCTCAGCACGCAACCTTGTGGCACACCGGTGTTCAGCGTGATGGAGGAGGATGAGAGGTTATGCAACTTAACAGTCTGAGGTCTGTTGGTCAGAAAATCCAGAGTCCAGTTGCAGAGGGATGTACTGATGCCAAGCTGGCTGAGCTTGGAGATCAGCTTGGAGGTAACAGTGTTGAATGCTGAACTGAAGTCAATAAACAGCATCCTGACATAAAAATTGTGGCTATCCAGGTGGGTCAGGGCAGAGTAAAGGGCCGTAGAGATGTCGACCTGTTTCGGCGGTAGGCAAACTGGTGTGGATCCAGTGTGGCAGGCAGACAGGTTTTCAGATGGGAAAGAACCAGCCTCTCAAAACACTTGACGATGATAGGGGTGAGTGCGACAGGATGGAAGTCATTTAGGGCCTTAGCGGTGGAGTGCTTCGGCACTGGCACGATAGTGGCGGTCTTGAAGCTAATGGGGACAACTGCCTGGGCCAGGGACAGGTTGAAGATGTCCATAAAGACCCCAGCCAGCTGCTCAGCACAGGCTCTGAACACACGACCAGGTATCCCATCAGGGCCAGCTGCCTTCCGTGCATTTACCTTGCTCATGATGGAGCAAACATCAGCGGTGGAGAATGTGAGGGACTGTTCATCTGGTAGTGGCTCCAATTTGAGGGTGACCTCCTTATTTCCCCGGTCAAAGCGAGCATAGAAGGTATTGAGCTCGTCGAGGAGGGAGGCAGAACTGATTGGGGCAACTGTGCTGGGAGATTTGAAGTTTGTGATAGTCCGTATGCCTTGCCACATGCACCAGGAGTCAGAGGGAGATTCAGGGAGATTCCCTTCCTCAGGTTGGCCCTGGCTGAGCTGTAAGCCTCCCGGTCACCAGACCTGAAGGCAACATCCCGAGCTTTGAGCAGGAGGCGAACCTCTCTGTTCATCCAGGGCTTCTGGTTGTGGAAAGTTGTTATTTTTTTCTGTGAGGTCACAATGTCCATGCACCCTTTAATGTGGTCCAGGACAGAGTTGGTGTAGGTGTCAATATTAGTCTGGGAGCCCATGGTGGCCTGGGCAGCAAATACATTCCAGTCTGTGTGCTGGAATTGGTGTTGGAGAGTGGCGTCTGCACCCTCCATCCAGACCTTGATTGTCCTCGTTGTCGGTTTCACACGTTTGATGGCTGGGGTGTACTTGGGGAGCAGGAACAAAGAGAGATGGTCCGACTGTCCCAGGTGAGGGAGGGGTGTGGCTTTGTAAGCGTCAGCCACACTGGTGTAAACGTGGTCCAG
Source organism: Macquaria australasica (assembly GCA_005408345.1). Classification (NCBI taxonomy): domain Eukaryota; kingdom Metazoa; phylum Chordata; class Actinopteri; order Centrarchiformes; family Percichthyidae; genus Macquaria; species Macquaria australasica. The sequence goes on along the minus strand of SEMN01000584.1, from coordinate 149,466 downwards.
AGTTTTATCTCCCCTTGTGGTGCAGGAGATAGGTAAGGTTAACATTGTTCAAAAAGAGGTCCACTGTATATATCTTTACATTAGAACATCAAGGTAGGTAATGTAGTCCAACATATCCAATTGTCAGAGTTTGCAAGTGGGACACCAGTGAGCAATAACAGCTGCTTCTAGTGTGTCAGGACACTAGCTGGTGGAGGGATTGTGTGAACTAGGGACACATAATTAGCTCTAAAGAGGATGTGAACAGCATCCAAATTCATTTTTTTCCAAGTATGTTGATCTGTCATCTGATTGACAAAATGTGCCTCAAAACTTGCAGTTTAATCAAATTAGAAAACAAACACTGATGGAATTTGCACAATTTACTCTTTCCATTTCTGTCAGTATTTAGTGTCCATAACTCCACTTAGAAATGAGACAAAAAAGTGCTCCTTATTACCTCATGTCTTGTCTCATAACCATCAGATTCCGGCGTGTTCTTCTGTATCAAAGTAACACAGGTGATTGTTGTCTGTACATCCTTGGTTACAGTGCAAACACAAACCACTTAGGTGTAGACAATTGATATTCAGACATTTGGCCAAGTTAATCCTTAATATTTTTTAAGATATTAATTTTCCATTTTTCATTTAAACCGAACCATTAACACAGCTTTTATTTCGACTCAGTTTAGACTTACCTTTTTCTTTATATATACATCAGTCATTATGTGAATTTGGGTGTGTGTGTGTGGACAGATTCGTAGGCGACTGACAGCTCATGAGATTGACATCAAAGGCTTGGAGGCAGCGGTTCGAGGCCAGGGGCAAGAGTCCCCTCGGGAAGAAATCGCTCGTCTGAGACAGTTACAGGGTGAACCAGAACACTACGACCTGGACATCAGCAAAGAGGTGAGATCAGTCAGCTGATGCATTGTTCTCTCATTCACTCATTCTATTCATGGCTCTGAGACATTTTGTCACATCATGCATCATGCACACATCTATCATCTGTCTGTGCACATGTGTCATGGCTCAGTAAACAGGGAGGACTCAAACTCACAACTCTAAAACAGACGGCTGTAGAATCAGGCAAGTTAAAAAAAAAAAGACCAGGTTGGTAGGGGATAGGCCAAGGCAGAGTCCGAGTGGCAGGCTGGGCTTGGCACCAAGCAGGCAATTAATGTCAGAGGCAAACAAAACAGAGCTGGGTCCAAGTCCAACAGGGACAGGCAAACAGGCAGGCAAAACAGGCAGGGGAGCAGGCTGGACTGCTGAGGCATTGAAACACAATACACAATCTGGTGGGGAAGTGGGCCAGTACATATACTGATATAACAATGAGGGGATGGGGAACAGGTATGGGAGAAGAAATTATGATAACTAAACTAAACATTATGAAGCAAATCACTAAAACTAAACTAAAGTAACTTTTCCTTTGATAAAAGGACAACCGCATAAGATAAAAGGATTTCCTGGCTCCCTGTTTAGATGCTCTGAAAGGCATATTATATTGGTGAATAAGTGTATTTGTGTGCACATGGGCTATATGTGGATCCATGTTTCTTTATGTGCATCATGTTTGTTGTAGCTGATGGCTCCTGACAAGGTTCTAATCCCGGAGCGCTACCTGGACGTGGAGGATAACACTCCTCTGAGCCCCGAGCAACAGAAGGAGAAGCAGAAGAAACTGGAACGGATTAAGACCCTCATTGCCAAATCAAAGTGGGTTTTGAGTCACACATAGATTTATTAGTCAGTTTTCTATGCTGCTCACATATGTTTTAAAACCTTATAAACCCAGACCTATTGGTCCCATTTAAAGCATGCCTTCCTGTACAACAAAAAGTGATGAGCTCTCTCCAAACTATACTGTGTGTGTTCATGTGGCTCTTTTACATATTAAATTGTTTTTGAAATAGATAGATAAATAGATCAAATAAATAGATCAGAAAATGTATCATTTGGTTTTACCACCTTATTAAAATGGCTGCTTGAAACCTTTGACCTTTTGGATAACAGAAATAAACTAGGGCTGGGCAAGTTAACGCGTTAATATCGCGTTAACGCATTAATTAATTAACGCCGACAATTATTTTATCGCGCATTTTTTTTATTATTATTATTTTGAAAGTCCGTTGCTCACTGGCTCTGAATACACATACAGACAAACCATGGGTCACAGGAGGGGTGGGATGTTTATCAGTACTGGCTTGGGATGGGTGTCATCACGCGTCTCAACCAATGAGAGCATTTGGGGTGGGCCTAAGACTGCTGCAGCGCTCACATGAACCGGAGCAGAAAAGAACTGTCGGGGACAGAAAAATTGAGAAAAGTACCGAACTCTTACATGGACATTTTCATTTTAAATTTCTTCTAGACGGCGGAGTTGATAGAACCAAAGTTATTTGTAACCACTGCAAAGTTGAATTTTCTTATCACCGGAGTACTTCGAGTCTGAAGTATCACTTAAATGCAATACACACCGTTGATGCCAGCAAATCACCCACCCAAACAAACAGTGGAGGGAGGCTTCGGCAAACTACGTTGGATGCAGCGTGTGGGAGAAGTATAGATAAACAAAAGCAAGACAAGCTAACAGATGCCATAGTGAACTGGATAGCTACAAACTGCAGGCCGATTAGTATTGTGGAAGATGTCGGTCTGAGGGACGTTCTTAGGATCGCAACGAATGACTGCACGTATGAGCCTCCCTCAAGACGCACCATCACAAGAAGAATACACGAGTTGTATGAAAAGGAGAGGACTACAAAAGCGACGGCGTTACAACGTGCACCAACTGTTGCTCTCACTGGAGACTACTGGACATCGCTGGGTAACCATAATTACCTCGGAGTTACAGTGCATTATATTGATTAACAGTGGGAGCTGCATTCACATGCTCTGACTAATGAAAACAGAAGAGAGACATTTTGCTGAAACGTGCGCGGAACATTTTATTCATGTTGCACAGCAGTGGAACGTTTCAGATAAAGTCAGCACACTTAGCACAGATAGTGCAAGAAATATGATTGCTGCTGCGAGACATCTGCCTTTTAAACACGTCCCCTGCGTCGCGCACAGCCTCCAGCGTTCTGTCACAGTATCTCTGCAGAACAGTGCGTTTGACAATGTCCTGGCCAAATGCAGAAAAGTTGTGGGCCACTTTAAACACAGTCCCGCAAGTGCTGCAGAATTAGAACAACAACAAATTGAACATGGACAAAAGAAGGAGTCGCTTATACAAGACATTCCAACCAGATGGAATTCGACTCTGGACATGATAAAAAGCGTCCGCAGAAACGAACAGCCACTGAGGGATGTCCTCACCACACACCAATATTGCCATGCCAACTACAGCTGAAATGGACAAACTGCAGAGGTTGGAAACGCTACTGGAGCCCTGCAGGTATATTTTAAGTCATATTTCTCACTGTCCTGTCCGAGTGCGTGTGAGTGTGCGTGTGAGAAATAGAGTGTATGTGTGTGTAAATATAGCATGAATATGTAGAGGACATTTTTTGTGTGTATATAAGTAAGTGAATGCAATACATTTTGACTGAAATGGGTTTGATTTTTTTTTTTTCTGTTGCAGGTATGTGACTGAATTTCTGGGAGGAGAAAAGAGTGTTTCATGCTCTGTGGTTCTGCCTGCTTTTTGCCATCTCTCGGGTGATGGAGAGCTCAGATGATGACCCTGCCTACGTGGTCAAATTCAAGTCTACATTCAGAACAGACTTGGAGACACGCAAGGAAAATGCCAACATTGCATGGACCCGAGATTCAAGGACCTCAAGTGTATACCCAGAGCTGAGAGAGGTGAGGTGTGGGCCTCAGTCACCAGCTTACTCAAGGAACAGAGGGTTGTTGCAGAGAAACCTGTGGAAGCAACAACATCAGAGCCACCAAAGAAAAAGTTAGCCCTATTGGCTGCTTCATCAGAGTCTGATTCTGAACAGGAGGAAGACTCAGTTGAGCGGAGCCCACCATCAGTAAAGAGGCCTGTCCGTTAGAGTGGTGGTCCAAACATGCAGGCTCACACAGCAGGCTGGCCTCCATTGCACAGAAGTACTTGGCCACACCTGCAACATCCGTACCCTGTGAAAGGTTGTTTTCTCTTGCTGGTCATATTGTACAGAAGAAGAGTTTCTTTATCATCTGAAAATGTAAATGACCTTGTGTGTCTTAGCAACTGGCTTGGTGCAGAGGAGTAAGAAAATGTAAAGTCGGAGGAATGGATAAATGCAGTTAATTTTGTCATTGTGTAACTACTCAACCTGCATCACTGAAAGTGTTTTTTTGTTTTCATTTTTTTTGACTGAGATTCTCCAAAGGAAATCCAGAACAAACATGGACTTCAGACTAAGAAGTCCCCTGCACAGTAAATCCCAGCTGTGTACTTTTTTTTGTGCTCGACCACTTCACCTCACTCTAACAGGGACACTTGCTACTGAACATAGACTGTTTATGCTGCACCCTGATAAAAGAAATATGTTTCTGCTGGTACCTGGAAAAAGAAAAAAAAAAAACTTGCTGTTGCTCGGAAGGTGCCTGTTATGTTATGATCATGGCTCTGGACTCTGAGGCTAACTTGTTTTTCTATAACAAAACAGATAAAACGTTAATGCTCTGGCACTGGCAAATAGCTTTGGTTTTATATTTAATTTGATTACATTAATGTTTAAGATGAGATTTACAAGAAATATTTTAACTGCTACTGTGTAAAGGGAATACTGTTAAAAAGCACCTTATTTGTTTAAAGTGTTTGCAAACCAATGTTATTGCACTTTTGTTCATATAGCAGTACTTTTAAAATAAAAATGCAATACACTACTTTTGAATTCATTATTGAATTCTGCGCATAACAATGCGATTAAGCGCAGAAAATCATGCGATTAATCGCGATTAAAAATTTTAATCGTTGCCCAGCACTAAAATAAACATAACAAAACATTAACATTGGTTGTAATAAAAATGTATTTGTAAACATAAAATTTCACATTATTTCATATATATTTACAATTCTGATACCTAAGGATCAAATTGGGTGTTTGTCATCGGCCAACACAAAGATTTATTTAACCACGCTAATGCTGCCAAACGGCTTATTCACTCAGAAGCCCTATCTGCATTAGATGCCAAGAAGGCCTTTAATCGCACAACGGGACCTGTATTCTGCAAACGGATTCAAATTATTGATGCCATCTCCATCTCAGTGAATGGTTCCATTACTTTTAAATTGCAGAGGAACCAAGAAGGGTTGTCCACTTTCTTCAATACTGCTCTATTTTATGTTAGCAATAGAACCGCTTGCTTGCGAAATAAGAATAGATACTATTAACTATTAAGGTATACATATTAAAAAAATGGAATACAAACTTTCCTTATATGCAGATATATTTGTCAGATGTAACATAATCAATCTATGATTAACAAAACCACCACTCTCCCCCTTTCTTTTGTCTTCTCCTTTCAACTACTCACTCTCAGTTTGCAGAACGTGGTTCCTCTCCTGGACGGCCCTGTGGAGGGTGGAGCTCCAGCCAGCTCCCAGCAGCAGTTGCAGGAGCAGGAGAAGCGTATTGAGATCTCCTGTGCTCTGGCTGCTGAGGCTTCTCGTCGCAGTCGCCTTCTCTCTGGTGAGGATCCTCTCCACACGGCTGCCACCGACACCATCACCACGTCATTAACCCTCTCCCACTAACTGCTCGCCATGATCACACAGCACATGACGAGCCACAATACTTACTCCCAACACTACCTCATGCACATTTCTGCACATACCTCCATGATTCATCCAACTGAAATCTAATGCTAATCTTTGTGTGTCGTCTAAGATCCAAATTTTGCCATGGTCTGGTAAACTAATAATATGACCTGCCAAGGCAAAACCTTTTAACATCCATTTCTCATAGAGCTTTATCATTTTTAGAAAATGTATAGCTGGAAGGTGGGGCATTTTAATTGATTTACTGCTGAAAATTCTGGCTTTTATGGGTCATTTTTGTGGACTTGGTTATGATAATGCTTTACTCACTAACTTCTTTGCTGAGCTCTGAGGATTCAGTGACATCTCTTCAGTCCAACAGGACAAGATCATGAACAGTGAGATGAGCAGACAGCTTCAAATCGTGGTTACAATTATTATTGACTGACTTGTTCATGAAAACAATGTGAGTTTGTTTGGCTGTACTGTAAACAGATGTGCCAGGTGCTCTTATGTTGTATTTCTGACAAAGTAGCTGCTCAACAAGTGTCTGCTGTAGTAATAAACCACACTTGCTGTTACCACAAGAATCCACTGGTGTCTCCCAGTTAACCAGTAATGGAACTTTAAAGTCAAAAAGTTGGTCACTGGTCTCCAAATTATTTTACAGGATAAACTTGGAATCCTTTAGAACAGCTCAGCAATGTGTAGGAAGGAACACAAGGTCATTATTATTCATTAAATCCTTGTGCAAGTGTCAGAGGTTTTAAACAACCAATGAGGATAGCTGTGTGAGGTGCGCATAACTTAGGCCCAATTTTGGAGTGGTCTGAGTGTGCTCTGACAACAACTTTGTCTAAGCAGGCAGAAACACAGTGAACATAATCCACTGAAAAGACGGAGGATGCATTTGCCTCCTTACAGGACCCTGCTGCCCCAAGCTTTTGACTATCTGCCAGCAGCCATCTGTGAGTCTATTTGATCATTGGTATGGGTTAGGGTCATGGGTCTTACATTAACAGGTCAGTTCTGGTACTGAACTTTGTGGGTGCAGGGTGGGTATGGGTTTGTAAAACTTAACCCCGTGCAGGACACTGATGTGCACTCATTGTCTGTTTGACCTCCAAATCAGTTGTTTGCCGTGTTCCTAGATCTCAGCAATAAGGTTGGTAAGATGTTATCATAGTGTGGAAACAGAATTTTGTTTCAAATTCTTTATTCAGCCAATTGTTAATAAATAAGGGTTTCTTTCCAGGCAGCCATTTGTAGATTCAGAACACATGCAGGTTCAGAACAGAACCAGCATATGTATCAGAGTGTATTTCCCTTTCCGGGACATTAGCTTCCTTTATCAGTTTAGTGTTAACCAATTTCCGAAGTTTCCCCAAAGAACCCCTGTAGTGCTCTTTTCTTTCATCCAATTGTTTATAATGAGGCTGTGAGACAAATATCATTTCCATTCTCTGTATAGACCACTGTATAGGCCTCAAGAAGCTAACTTGAACCGTCTTGTGAATGATGTCTCTCAGACGCCCCCCTCCTGGGCTGACACAGAATACACATGTTGGGTGCTGATGATTTCAATGTCTCTTTCACTTTTTAGAGAGTTAACTCAGCCCAGCCCACACCTTTTGTTTATCCTGTTGTTTCCTGTAACCCTGAATATAACCCTGACCAGAAACTCACTCTGGTCAGAGAGAATCTTACAGCTTTGTTGTGAACTTCTGTTTCCACTGCGCAGTGAATAAAACTCATCTGAACCAGCCACAGAATTGGACCTGAAAGAGCCAAGTTGTAAAAAAAAAAGAAAAGAAAATATTTTTATTATGTCTGTACACTTTAGAATATGATGTAGTCTTTCTTCATTACACCTTTTGGAATGTTACTCAGCAATAACAATAATCATATATGATTATGTATCTACATCACAACAGATACAGATACTCAGTATTTCATTATATACATCCTAAAGTCATGCTGTCATCAGGCATGGTTCCATATTCAGCTAAATAATTGTAATTACACTAAGAGAAGCAATTTGTTTTTTGTTGCTTTGCTTTTTTCTTTGACTTTGCTTTGCTCTCACATGCCTTTGTGTTTTAGAACTGTATTAATGTCATAAGCTATATAACAGCAATTCTGTAACAAACTGAAATAGCTTGACAAATGTTGAAAAAAATGCCATGACACTTTGTACAGACATTCATGGTCCCCAGAGGATGAAACCTAATGAGTTTGGTGATCTTCTGAATTTTCATGTATGCTGTCATTATCATTTGGCTCAAAGCATCACTGTGCCTCACAGATGTATCCATAAGTTCCTTTTACTTGACTCATGTGATACTTTTTGCTGAGTCTCAGGTCAACCCATAGTTCATTAGTGCTGAAGACAGTCACACACATGTTTCCAGGGAAACCAGAATAAACTGTTTCCCTTACCCTGAAAGTCTACAGATACAGTCCGTATTTTCAGTCACAGTCCCTCCTCTTCACCTACTTACCTCACCATCTACCGTTCACTTCTACCGTTGATTGCTTCACTCCTTGTTTTTCTTTACATTTTTCCCTCTTTTCACTCCTCCCGCTTCCCTCCATCTCATTCCAGCCCAGTGCGCCCCCAGTCCCCCCACCTCCCCGACCAACCTGGCCCCTCCCCCTTCCTCTGCTGACTACCCCAACTCCGCCCACACCATGAAGGTGTGAGTCATACAAGGTAAGTCTCCGTTCACCATACCACGTCCACCAGTCCCCTTCTTCCCCTTTCCTGTTTAGACCCTGTGCTTGCTTCACTCTGTGGGACTGCTTTTGCAAACGATCCTCCTGATTTCATCTACTGAGGTTTATGATATGATTCATTATGTTTGACCAATAAGGGTTTTGAATAGCAGTGCTCATGTTTATAAGTTTAAAGGTTGGGTAGGCAGTTTTCTTTTGGCATCATTGGGCAAAAATACCATATTAACTGTGCAGCATATTGTAATTCAAGTGGTCTGAGAGCAAACCTCTACTTCAGCCCCCATCTGGGGGCGTGTTTGAGAAGACAAGTCGCGCCGGGAGGGACCGCGGTCTCTGTGAGGCTCACGTCGTGGAGAGCGAGCCCTACAAGGGATACGGTTTCTCAGGGGAACCGACTCCTTCTGCTGCCGGTCGAAGTTGTGGGTTTGGTGGGAGGGGCTTAGCGGAGTGATACGAGGCAGCAGAGAGAGAGGCGGAAGGTTTTGCATAGGTTGCACAGATTTTGCCTACCCCAGCTTTAAGATGCTGATGACCCAGTTTTGGTCCAAGTGCTCCATATCACCCTCAAACTTTTAATGTAATTAAATGGACCTAGATTTCGTTGGTAAAATTAATTTCTGACAGTCAAATTGCAGAAGTAAAAACCTCTTGAGTTTTTGTTAGAATTCCACTTATTCTCCTTGATAATAAACAGTACTCTGTATCCAGTGATATGCAGGTAACCTGGTATTATATTTGTATCTGTCTTACCCTGTCTTTCGTTGCCTCTTTTTGTCTGTAGCTCAAGCCCTGGCTGCTGTCAAGTTTGATGGAACATCTTTCTGAGGATTCACTGGACAAACTGAACAATTCAGATGGCCCCAGACAAATTACTTTTATTTTCTTTAGCACCTAAACTGATACAACAAGAGCACGGAAAGCCAAGGAGGTTCCTAGGAGGCAAGAGCAAAAGGACTTGTAAGAGTTGTAACCTCACCCCCTCCAAACTCCAATTCATCCAGCTCACTTCGGCCTCACACTATATGTGCCCTGTGGCACAATGGAAGGCTCCAGATCTTTTACCAGCTTCAAGTTGTGTAAAATGTCTATATAATTTAGCTCAGGACATATTCTACAAAGTAGAGATTACTGATGAACTCTGTTGATGACGAGATGTTTTACACTCATAATGACAAAATGTCAATGACCTGGGATTCGATGTTGATCAAGGGAGCACTGCATATGAGATGAACAAGGAAAAGAGCTGCAGAGATAAATCAAGAGAAACAGTTTGGGATGAACGTCACTAAGGTCAACTAGTAGACAGGAGTCTTACAAAAACCTCCAGAGAGGCTTTAAACATGCTTCTGGACACTAAAAGCCAAAGGAGGATGTTCATTTTAATCTAATTTCCATATCCACCTTGACAAACCACCAATGGCTTGTGGCCCAGTGTGGAGTGGGGCTCAGTGACAGACTGAGGAGATTTGCCCACACTGACATATTCTTACACTTTGACAACTGACCGAAACAAGAGTGAAGCCTCTCATCCTTTGTAAAAAGCTGAGGACTCTGAACTCACTGTGATGCCTGTTTCACCCAGACCTCCCTCCCCTAAACTACTCCCACCCTATCAACCTTGTCTGCTATCAGTTACACTCATATGCAACCATTAGCATTACACACATTTGATTGGGTCACCTGGCCATGCTTCGGTGCATCACCCATTTTTCACACCAAACACGCAAGAGTTTGGTTCACGAAGATGAAGAGTAGAAAACCATGACCCATCTTACAAAGCTGCTAAAGACAACACCTTATCCTACATCAGAATCAGATTATGGCATACGTAAAACACAATATTCATTTTCTAACCTGGTATCCTCACTCCCTCCAATATTTGTGTCCCTGATATAGTCCAAAATGGATAGTTCTGTACATACTACGGCGGGTGTTTGAGTATGCAGACGCAGGCATGTTTGTAGGCACGAAGAGTCTACGTGGTCATAAAGTTTGGACAGTGCGGATCGTCCCAGACATGTACAGTTGATGGAATGTATGTGATAAGAACCTTTGTGGCTAGGCGGAAAGTATAATTTAGGTTGTACTCGTTTTTACATTGAAAGAGGCATCTTCATATCCTGTTGTCAGTGCTGCAATGCCATTGGTCAGGGAGGTCAGCATATTTGGGGGTCAAAATGAAATTTGCCACAAAACCTGGTGGACAATCAAGGCTGTGTGCACAGCTAGGACCCACTCAGCTGCTCTTCATTGGAAACAATGACCTTGCTCTGTGCTGACTTTACTCTCTGGTGTGGAAAACAGTCGGATCATAAAACTGAAATCCTTAACTTCTTTTAGTTGAATTATGGGAATATATGGTAATTTTGTCTCATCTGCATGGTGTTAGACACTAAGACAGACACATTTACTGTGGTTGGACTCGCTATCTGTATGCTTCAGTTCAGTCTAAAGTGTTCAAATCAGAGCTGTCAGACAGGAAGTGACATGCTTTCCCCCAATGTTGTGGGTCAAGCATTTTAATAAAGAGCATAACACCAGCAGTGGAATATATACTTAGGTATATCATGTGTATTTCAACTTTCACAATAGCTTCAAAAAAACAGCAGGCCGTGACACAATCTTTTGCCCCAGATGTAAAGAAGCATCTGTCTGAGGCAACAACAAAGCCGAAAAGGAGAGAGAGAACTTGTTCAAAGATGAGGGGGAATCTGAGTCCAGAAGCCTTTTCCTGCTAGAATTAATATTTTTTTAATTCAGTGTTGTGCTCATGGCAACTACACTATGGTTAAAGTGCAGTTAGGTTTCGGTAAATACTTTTTCTAACATCGCTAACCTTTGGACAAAGATGGTGGTCATCTGGTGGTTAGACAATGGAGATGGTAGCACAGACTACTAGTAGGAAATGGGAACCTGGGACAGCCACCGCCTCGACCCCAAACCATCACTGCTCTATATGATCCTCACATTTCTCAACTGCTTTGGCACAAAACATTGGCATTGAGCATACATCTCTAATCCAGAACAGATGCATATGAATGTAATTCATATGAGACAGAGTTGCATCCTGAAGGGACACAATCACCTCACCACCAGCTACTGTGTGCAGCTCCTGCATTTGGCAAAGGCATTTAGCATAACATTCAGTGGACTTTATCAAGTGTTCAAGAAATTCTCTACACATACATAAAGTACGTTGGATATGTGTTTATAAATCTTACATTGTATATGGAAAGTGAAAATAGAAGTGACCTTAGAAGAGTAACACGCTAGAAAAACACTTGTCTGTGTTATGGGTTAGGGTTAGGGTTAGGGGTTAGCTAATGATGCAGTCATTTGAGAGGAATTATATACTGAAGAATACTGTCATGTAACATATCCCACCAACATTACATCCAGTCATGTAGTGCCATAAGTCTGAAACATGTCTGGGTGTTTTATATGTTGTCATGAATGGACCCTTACAAAGGACTTTGAATCTTGAGGAAATGCAATGATTGATGGAACCAATGGGACATTTTGAAAATCTACACATAGCGGCTTTAAGTGGAACTCAAAATGGCCAATATTAAATAATTCAGTAATACATTTTGAAATAAATGCATCATTTAACTATGAGTAAAGTAAATAATAAATGTATTTCATAATTCATTTGAAGGAATGAAGAAAGAAAAATGCATAAATTAACCAAATAGTGTAAAAAGAAATCAACTCATTATTGTGATATGTTATGTAATCATTTATATTTTCATAGTAACACTGTTTTAGTTTTATTTCATTATGGTAAATTTTGTTTAAAACAGTGTTACACAACAGTCTGTTTTTACTCCATAACTGCATTTGCCAATGACTCTTTTATTTCATGGCATTTGTCTCTACTTTAGTGCACTGATTAAACAGAATAAGTACGTGGCTGGGTGGGGACTCGTGACTACATCTGCTGGTATTTTAGAACTGGATTTTATCAGTGTCTGACTTCTATCTTCAAATGTCACACATCCTTAGAAAATCATCATGATCTGTATTATAAATAAAAAAGCCACTAGAAATTCAGGATATGTTCAGACTCCAAAATAATATATTGTTCTCACAGGATAAAAAACACAATCTTTAGGTATCACTCTAGTTTTGGCCATGCCTCTTCATTGCAACCTCCTCCAGATTTGAATGCTGTGATCACACACACAGACCCTTTGTTATGTGTATGTTATTTATGCTTTTTTTGCCCTTAAACACTTAAATGTTCAAGTGGCCTGTCTTTGTAGAAAGCTATTGTATGTAACAGAAAATGGAAGTGTATGCAGAAAGCAGTTAATGACTCTCACTACGTATAAACTAAACAAGGATTTAAAAGAATACTTCTATTTTTTCTTGTTTAAAGTTTTTTTTTAGAAAAGGAATACGTTCAAAAGAGGCAGTACATATTTTTTTAGATGCATGGATGACAAGTTGACAGGTTCAATTTTTACAATCAATTACGTTTTGCTTTTTTCACAAAGAAGACTTTTTATTTTATTGCTCTTCAGGATTGTTTGAAGAAGCAGAACATAGATATTTTTGGACTACTTGGAACTGATGTGTTAAGAAATGACAGCCAAAAGGTGGTGTCCAATATTTGATACTAGATGTAGCATTTGTGGATTATGAAAATAAAAAATATATACATTATATACATTTGTCACTGTATATAATATTTTCGATTTCAGTTACAGTATATCCTACTATCACATGTAACCATTGCTATTTTGGGGGAAAATAGACAAACTGCTTGAACTATGCAAATGATTAAAAAGAGACAATAATAATACGCTTGCTTTCAGAAAACCTTGCAATAAAGTGAATGTATACAAATAATGAGTTTCTCTAGATGCTTCTAAATTCATCACAGTATTTTGTATGATAAAACATGTCTCGCTGCCTGGAATGACAATATATTTACTGCTGTTTTAATCCACTTGTTGATGATGAAATTCACTGCCAAAAAGACTACTGAGGTTAACTGTCCAGCCACGTTGTTACCAATAGGGTCCCTGATGATATTCTACACTCTTTGTTATATCAAACTGTATGTCTGAATGAATAAAGTGAAAAAACAAAGACAGAGTGGATTCTTTCACCTCAGAGCATTTATTGAAGACAGGATGTATTTGTGATCACCATAATTTACCATTTACAAACCATCATCCATTTATAAAACATATCATGAAACACTAGCATTGAGACTGTGAGTGAGTGTGTATATACACAGTGCATTCATCTATTACTGACCCTTTAAGGGTAAGGAGCAGATTCTGTACACAGGAAATGTGTGATTTGTGTGAAAGTTAATCTAAGTTGAGCTGCTGCTGACAGAAGGCAGACAGAACACCAGAGACAAAATACAAAATGTTGGTCTGTAACTTACAGTAGGATGGTTTACCAAACACATCTGTTTCCAACTTGTCTTATCGTCTGACTGCTCGTGTTTCTGACCCATTGGACTTCTTTTTAGCCATGTCATCGTGTTACCCAGATCCCAGTGAGGAAAGTGTCAATATTACCAATGACAGCCGAAATTATAACAATTACAATCCCAAAGTTGTGTTACTGATCCTTTAACCTTTTACCATCCACTATTCCACTTGAGGGATGCTAGCACTATGTAGAACTTTCAAAGATTGCTTTCACAACAAAAGTTACATGAACATGTAATGTATCAGTTGTAATATTATATAATATTGTGTCTTCGTACATTCTAAGTCTGAAAACTTTACTTGACCATACTCACTTGTGATGTTAGAAGCAATAACAAGTCCTCACATCTGCTCATTGTCTTCTATAACAACATGACTGTTCTGCGATGTAACACCCCCATCAGCAGTCAGTGCCTTCCAAAACAGAAATGATCACTATGTTCTGATCTGCCACCTCCATAGCTGATTATTAGTTATCAAGGTTAGAGAAAGATGGTGGTCATGGTTGAGAGAAAAGAGTAGCAAAGGGCATCATACCCATTGAACCTGAGGGGACAGCTCAAAGGTGTGAGATCACATGGCAGGCATAGCAGCTGATTACCGGTAATGGTATCAAAGTATCGACAGGCACGGTGCTGACTTGCTTCTGAATGTCATTTTTCATTATGAGCATCCAGGTAACAGCAGTTTTGTTAACATTTAGTTTTTTTTTACTGTCTCCATTATGTCTTATTGTATTAGTTGTAGGAAACACGCTCACCACAAAATACTCTGTATACTTAATTTATTGGGCACAAACAAGATTAATTCAGGCAGACTAAACAAATATATTGTGTTGGACCTCCATCACCCAGGTCCATATTAAGTGTTTTATCTTGAATAATAAATTCATCTATAGAGGAAAGACACAATGAAGGAAGGAAGGACACAAAGAATGGTGAAATTAAAGTGACCCTATGGTAAGCTGATTTTATGAATAATGTTAAGCATTCATTGTTACATCCATGTTTGCTAGCTAGCAGTCTTCTTCTTCCTGTCCTTTACCGTTTACCAGTCATGATATAGCGTGAAGCTGTAGGAATGTGTATCACATTTTCAGTTGCGTGCAAACAAAATGACATACAAGCAAAATGGGGATCCCCTCATAAAAACACCGGTCTGCAGTGTTACGGTCAGAAACTCCACAGGGCACCGTTAAATAAGAGCGAGGGAAAGACAAAAAGCACATTATTTCCCCCTGAAAATGCAGTGAAGGAAAAGTTGGAAATGTCCCAAACTGAAAATATTTAAGTTAAGTACCACAACCTCAAAACTGTGTTGAACTGGAGCAAATGTACTTCTTTATATTCCACCTCTGGATAAAAGACTATAAACCCAGCAGTCAGAGATGATCAGGAGCCAGATAAGGGATACATGCATCCAATGTCTTTGAATGGCTGATGACATCACTCAAGTTAACTCTTTACGTGAGAATCCCCAGTGTGCGCCTGCTCTGGTTAATGTTCACCTCACACATTGACAACATCAAAGCCCAAAGGTCAGAGCTGAGAAAAGGAAAGGTCTTATTTGCTCCTGACAGACACAGAGAAACACAGCCAGCGAGTAGGGGAGACATAAGGGACTAACATGGGGGCCATCACAGAGTTCCAGAGTAAGTGTTCCTACAGTTGCTCTCTTCTAAAGTGTTAGGCTGAAGCTGTAAGCGTCTGACTGAGCCCTGGAGCACAGAGCAGTGGCCTGATTTCACAATACAAAGATGTGCTTGGGGGAGCATTGCATCTCAAGGTAAAAGGATAATAAGAGAGTGTAGAATATGAAAAGTTTATCACTGAACTAAATTTACTTTCAGTTTAACCAGTTCAGATCCTTATCCAGGAGTGCCACAGAATCCTTTTGAGGAACTGTGTTGAATGAATGAGCAGTGCTGGTATGTTTGAAACGTAGTGGTCTGAAGAGTGGTCCTGATCTCTGAATAGTAGTAAAAGGTGGGACTGAGGACCTTTGTTATAAGTGACTTTTAGTGTGACTCTTCAGCGTTGACTGCAGTGACCCCCAAGTGTGGTAAAGTAAGGACTACAACTATGTCTAGCCACAATGCCCTCCCTCAAGCACTGAATCAGCCAATAGCAGGCCTCCAAAGATGACATGTCAGACCTACATCACACAGTCATCGCAGCTTCATGCACACCTTGTCATGATTCAGACTACCCGTCATTCATTGTATTCAATATACTGAATACCAATATAACAGGCAAGAAGAAAGCTTGTTTATTAGAATAACTTAATGATTATGTTTCTTATTTATTGTACTTATTCAGAAACTCACCAGAATTCTTCAGAGAATTGTTCTATTTGACAGCCCGGCTAATAGAATCATTATTAGAATTAGAATTAAGGGGGCACTGATGTGCTCTATTCTACATTGTACAGTTAAACACACAGACTTTGCCCTGTGAATGACATGCTGCTTTACTGTGAGATATAAGGAATGAGGCTGTCTGATGGTTTTCTCAGTAGCTAGACTCACACACATGACATTTCATCTCCTTCTTTGAACGCTAATGCTGGTTGGAACTTTTTCTATTGACCAGTCGAGCTGAGCTCAGTCTTGCTGTTTTGTTCTTCCCTGTGTATCTTCCAGAGATTGGCACTGGTCTAATGGGATTCGGTTTATTTTTCCTGGTCTTTGGTGTGCTGCTGTACTTTGACTCTGTCTTGCTGGCCTTTGGGAATGTGAGTAAACGATCATGCTCAGTGTCACCACCACACCATCACTGGCTCATATCAACCTTTGAGGACAATTTAATGGTCATTATGAGCGACCCTCTTTCACATTATTAATCACCTATTCACATGAAGTATTTGCAGCTTAGTGCAGCTTTAATCTGCAAAGTAACTAGTAACTCCAGCTGTCAAATAAATGCAGTGAAATACTGTACGTCCCTTTGAAATGCAGTGGAGTACAAGTATAACTAAATGATATACTGTTTTCAACTACTGTACTAACATTCCTGAAAACTGTATTTAAATACAATACTTGAGTAAATACATTCCTGGATTTAGCTCACAGGTACACACCAAAACTCCAATCAGTGACTTTTGTGTTTATGTGATTAGATTTCTAACTTTAATGAGTTAATGACCAACCACTTAATAAGGAAGTCAAATGACTGTATTTGGTGGCTGAATGTGGGACAACAATAATTACAAATCACTTTTTATAAAAAGGAACATATGCAACAAAGTTCTTCGTCCAGAATCGCAACAGGGACATTAAGGTTATATGAAATTATCTTAACCACGTGAGCACCAGGATGCAACATTTAGGCAAAGTTTCTATTGTTGTGTACTGCATATTTTCCAAACACTCATACAAAAGGTTTGCATGGCTTTTGCAGCCAGTGAACCATCACAAATAAGACAAAAAGAAACGTGTAATTCTCAAAGCACCCACAAAGTGTGAAACACACCCCTAACTGCGCTGCCAAGCAAACAGCGTCTCGGTGCTCCGCTGCTCTTTGTACGTATTTAAATCTGCCCCTTTCAATGCAAATGAGCCTCACTGCAAAAAAGTCCAATTCACAAACAGCAGTGCTAACAGCCAAACGCAGTTAGAGTAAAAATGATTAGCATCTTCAGAGAGTTGGTGCTAACTTAAGGGCATTCATAAAGGGAGTCACACCCAAACATTCCGGTGATCATTGCAGCAGTGATTGTTGCAGACGAAGGCATTGTCATGCCAGGCATGCTCATGAAATAAAAAAACAAAATGAAATCAGATGTATGAATGTGTGTGTGTGTTAAAAGGGAAACAAGACTAGAATGAAGATTTTGCTCATAATGATTAGTGGCTTCTTATTCTTAATAAGGGTTTTATTGAATGAATGAGCTGATCTGTTTGTGGGAGGCGATTGCCCCACAGATAATATTTCCTCTCATTTGTGGTTGCTCGCCCTCTCTGTAGATCCTGTTTCTGACTGGTTTGACATTCATCATTGGCTTCAGGAGGACAGCCCAGTTCTTCTTCCAACGACACAAGTTTCGAGGTTCTTTCTTCTTCCTTGGAGGCGCATCTCTGGTGTTGTGCCGCTGGCCAATCATTGGAATGCTAGTGGAGAGTTACGGCTTTGTGCTTTTATTCAGGTAAGTCCACTTAGGTTAGGGTGTTTCTGAGAAAAAGGCATCGAATGAATCTTTGTCTCAAAAAAACAACTCATTTTATTTTGTCTCATTCTGTGGACAGTTGATCATGTTTGGTTTCTCCACTTTAGTCTACCTCAGTTTAATTCATTGATTCCGTTTGTTTTGTTGGATGATGCTGAGAACACAGATGGTGGCTTTTACAGTTGACTTTATGATTGTGGAGATACTAAAGGTCTGATTGTGTTTTTCCACTAATGTTGCTGGTTTGATTTGGGAACATCTGAATAATAAATCTACATAATGAGCTCCATATGCAGCTACTGAAGAATAGGCTACAAGGAAATTAGTTCAATGACAATAGTTGATGTCAGTCATCTCAGGTATTCGTCTGTATCGCTTGTTGTAAATGATCACATGAGATCGTAATGGGATAATGTAATAAAACCATGAAATGGCTCTTTTTCAGAGGAGTCCATGATGCAAAGAGGGTTTCCCATCACTGTTTCTTTTCCCTCTGTAGGTCCTTCTTCCCCATGGCCTTGGGATTTGTGCTGTCGGCTGTGAATATCCCTTTCCTCAGTGCAGTATGTTTTGCTCTTGGCTCAGTAGATTAACACATAGGCATTTTTTATTATTATTATTTACATTTGGAATACCTCAGGGATGTCACTGCAAGATCAGCTTTTAATGAAATCTCTTGTTTTTCTGTTAGTGGTTCTCCAGCAGCTCCTCCATGGTCTGAGCAGAAGAACATGATGCTGGATGCCCTTTGACTGACTGTGTTAATCACATACTGAGTCACTGCTCCATAACTGAACTGTTTATTTTGCTGATGACCAGTAAGAATAATTTATTTTTTTACAATGTACTGTATGTTGTACCATATAAGGTTACAATTAATAACCAAGCAGTGAAACAATAAGCTGCTTTAAAGCTACTCTAACTTAAAACCTTACTGAATTTCAAAAAGTTTTCCATCTAATTTTACAATTTTACTAATTTACAGTTTTATTTAAACCTCTTAATATCTTGTTGTTATTTTGTTAAATTAAGAAAAATAAATGTCCCTATATTGTCTGACTGTTTCACATACTGTACAATATTCCCTATGGGTGTGTTTATATCATTCCACACGTTACAAAAAAGTAAGCAGATGATTTAATGATAACTTGTAAAAACGATGCTGCACGTATACTAGTTTAGTTTAATAAGTAATGTTATAATATTGTAATAGTAATGTTCCAACTTCAATTCAATTCAATTCAGTTTTATTTATATAGCACCATATCATAACAAAGTTATCTCAGGGCACTTTTTCGAATAGAGCAAGTCTAGACCGACTCTTTATATTTACAGAGACCCAACAGTTCCCACCATGAGCAAGCACTTCCAAGTAATATTTCTAACAATAATATTCATGGATTTTTTACACTCAACAAGCAGGTCCACAATAGACAGCTTAAGGTTTGTGAAGTGACACCACACGTTTATTTATTTTAAGAGTGCACAGCCTTAGAATCAGTGGTCAATGTAGTATATACCAAATAGAGAATAAAAACCAGTGAATTACAAAAGGATAGAAATAATGACAGATAATACATAAAACGATCAAGATGAATAAGACTCCAAACATGCAGATGAAACAGGCTGAGATCAGGAGACACCAGATGCATGAGGTGAGCATACAGAGACTCTTTGTTTTCAGATGACACTTTCTATATAACTATACTGAAAGTCACTATTAGTAAAATATGGCTCTATAGTAACACATAGTGGTGACTGTGGCTAAATTACAGGCTCAGTAAAATCAAGGCTTCCTCCACAATCCCCAGCCCAGGGTTTTTAATTATGGGTTGAGATTCTGCTCACATAATGTTCAAGCATGAATAAAAACATAGCTTTATGCTGCTAATGTTATCTACTACGATTGCTTAGCTGTCTAACATATGCAGTACTGATGTACAGGATGTCAGAGGCTGCAAGGATGTTCACTCAGGTTGAGTGTACAGCACTAGTTGAGGGTCGCTGACAGGTTTGAGGATTAACATGAAAACAGAGCCAGACCTGCTCGTCTAACTGTTTAAAGAGCTTGAAATCTCAACTCATCATCACTGACATCCAATGCCCCACAGCTCATTTCCTGATGCAGCTACTTATGTTTGTGTTTGGGTTTGATGATCACGTAAGTATAGGTGACTTCATCTTCATTATCATCATCATCCTCTTTGTTGTCACTGCTACTCTGAGCAGCAACCTCACACTGTTTTGTCCCACAAAGTGGGAGTCTGCCTTGGCCAATCTGTTCGGTGTTCCTTAGAAAAGCATTGATACAATCATTCTGACACCAAGCCGCTCCTCCAGCAGGTTTAACTCTGACATAATCTGTGTCCTCTGGCAGGACACTGGGGGACGTCTTTGGGCAAACAGGCAACTCCTCAAACTGGGAAACAGAGCGAAGAGCAGCAATAACAAGAAATCATTGAGCAGGAATAACACACACAATGAATGTACCTGCCAAGTTAATATCATTAGCTAATAATGAACTGTGTTCTGACCAAAGTGCAAGCCACACAAACAGGAAACAGACACAAGCGAGGAAAAAGCTCACTGCCAACTTGATGATGACAGCACACAGTGGAATTTAGTTTGGTCTGTTATGGTAACAGTGAACTCATCATAGTAATTGCTGTGATCTTGGAACACATCACCATCGCAAAAACAAATCAATCAATCCAATCCAATCCAATCAGTGAAGAATCATGAGCAGGCAGACAATCTGACAGGTCCTGCTGTATAATGGATAACATACTGCATAATTATCCCTCATTGCATAATGTCACTTTTACCTCAACCTAAAGTGCTTTAGATAATCAGGATAAACTCTTGGTTAGTTCACAACCTGTCTGATCTGCTTGGGTTTCGTGTCGGATTTCTTTGCGGTGATGTTGCCCCATACTGAAATCTCAGCAATTGCTTGGATGCAGTGTTATCAAAACCAACCGTCTTCTGGCCAGAACTACAAAAATGAAACCCACATTATAATAAACCAGAGTCTGTCTGAACACTTCTGTGCGCAGTTGGTATTAACAGCACCCAAACAAACAGTAAAACGGTGCAAAACTGAACTATAAGTCAGGATTCAATACAATTCAATTCAGTTTTATTTATATAGCGCCATATCATAACAAAGTTATCTCAGGGCACTTTTTCGAATAGAGCAAGTCTAGACCGACTCTTTATATTTACAGAGACCCAACAGTTCCCACCATGAGCAAGCACTATGCGACAGTGGCAAGGAAAAACTCCCTTTTAACAGGTAGAAACCTTGAGCAGAACCAGGCTCAAGGTGGGTGGTCATCTGCCTCGACCGATGAGGATGTGAAGACTCACAATACAAAGTCACTGTATTGAAAATAAACTTCTAGTAGAAGTAACCAAACAATTATGTTGCTTTGTGTATATTAGTAAGAGACAGAAGATTGCAAAGTAATTGAAAATAATGTATTACATCTTTCATGCATTATGACTCACCTCATCATCCGAGCTACTTGAGGTCTCCTTGTCATCCCCTATAAAGATAGACAGCAACATTTTGCATCTCTGGCTCAACTGAGTTACTGTTAAACTGTGTTACATCCACATTGCCAATCTGTGTGCAGTGTGAAATTCAGTCTCAGGACTCTGAAGAAACAGACAGTTGAACCTTTAGTTCCAGAGAGCTCAGTATAAGAGCACCCAGCTAATGTTGGAGGCTGACACTGGTAGATATATCCGTACAACTGTCATCTTTCATTCTGCCACTGTTGACACTAAAGCCACAATACACTGTCATCTGATCCGACAAAATATTGATTAGTACAGCTTTAATATTTAACTGCACAGTTTTCTTCATTGTGGTCAGGTGAGAGAAATCATTCATACCTTCACCCTGTTTATCAGGTGGGGGCACCTGATGACGGTGATGACTATGATAGTGGGCGACTGAGTTAGCGTACGTATTTGCATGGACGTCAACTGCTGACAATGGTGTTCTCCTTGCAAACAATGCACAACACCTTTCTCTGAGCCTTCGACCTAAAACATAAAACTGTAGTTAGCTCTTATGCATTTGCAGAAAATATGAATATGGTAAAGAAAACTTAAACATCCAATACAGCAGTAAAGTGTAAGCTGGCAGCAATATTTTTGTCTCTGCCAAAAAAGTAATTATAATACATCAGGAGCTGACAAATGTTTGTGATCAGTGTTGGCCACTGTGTTCCCTTAGTGGCTGCTGAGACTGTGAGCACTCTGAACAGGCAGAACAACTCTCTGTGCTTGCTGAGAATGCTGCACTTTTGCTTTGGTTAACCAAAAAACCCGAGTGGACATAGGTGTAGCAGTAGACTCAAAACCTTAAAGGGTCAGCTCATTTAAAATATGGAAAAACACATTAACCTCTGGTGGTCTACTCATGTGCATAGTTTTGTTTCATTTGTTATGTATCTGCGTCCACTCAAATACAAAGCAAATTTGGTTCTCACAACTTTGAAAAATGACATTTCAAATATTCAAGCATCTATCTGCATCGTGAGATAAAAGTTAAGTTAAGATAAAATAGTTTTGTTTCTTTGGTAATTTGGGTGGACCAACCCTTTAAATACTGATGTGGAGTTGGCCTTTTATTTGTAGCACAGGTAGGCACATATGATGTAGTTAAGATTAGTCACATAAGTTGGCTAGCTAATGTTTGTTGTTGATCATAATGACAGATGCTAACATTTAAATACATTTTTGGGATCCGTAGGCATGACATAGACATCGTTGCTTGCCATTGTCCTGTTTAGTTATGTTGGGTGGAATCTTGGAGTTATCTTTGATCAGGATATGTCCTTTAACTCCTACATAAAACAAACTTCAAGGACTGCCATAACACTGCAAAAACAATGTTACGTAAGGCATATCCCGTCTCAAAAAGATGCAGAAAAACTAGTCCATGCATTTGTTACGTCTAGGCTGGATTATTGCAACTCTCTCTTATCAGGCTGCCCCAATAAGTCCCTTAAGACTCTCCAGCTGATCCAGAATCCTGCGGCACGTTTACTGACAAGAACCAGAAAAAGAGAACATATTTCTCCAATATTAGCTTCTCTACACTGGCTCCCTGTAAAATCCAGAATAGAATTTAAAAATCCTTCTCCTCACCTTCAAAGCCCTAAATGGTCAGGCACCATCATATCTTAAAGAGCTCATAGTACCCTATTACCCCACTAGAGCACTGCGCTCCCAGAATGCAGGGTTCCTTGTGGTTCCTAGAGTCTCTAAAA
The DNA here is from genome assembly GCA_005408345.1 of Macquaria australasica. NCBI lineage: Eukaryota > Metazoa > Chordata > Actinopteri > Centrarchiformes > Percichthyidae > Macquaria > Macquaria australasica. The sequence goes on along the minus strand of SEMN01000584.1, from coordinate 126,143 downwards.
GTAGAATGGGAGCCAGAGCCTTCAGCTATCAAGCTCCTCTCCTGTGGAACCAGATCCCAATTTGTGTACGGGAGGCAGACAACCTCCTCACATTTAGAGTAGGCTTAAGACTTTCCTCTTTGATAAAGCTTATAGTAGGGCTGACTCAGGTGAGCCCTGAGCCCCCCCTTAGTTATGCTGCTATAGGCCTAGACTGCTGGGAGACTTCCCATGATGCACTAAGCTCCTCTCTCCTCCTCTTCCTCTCCATCTGTACGCCCTCATATCCCATCAATGCTTGTTACTAACTCAACTTCTTCCCGTAGTTGTGTGCTTTTCTCTCTCTCTCTCTCCTTCTGTTGCTTTCTGCAGGTATTTCTGCCTCCGGAGCTGTAGAGTCTGGATCTATGGTTGCAGGCCACCTGCTGCCCCCGTGTTCCTGCTCTGCACCCACTGCTGCTATTACTGTTATTGCTCTTATTACTAGTATTACTAATATTATATTGCTATTAGTATTATTTCTATTAATATTAACATCAATACCATTACCACAACTAGTGCTTGCTCATGGTAAGAACTGTTGGGTCTCTGTAAATATAAAGAGTCGGTCTAGACCTGCTCTATATGAAAAAGTGCTCTGAGAATACTTTGTTATGATATGGCGCTATATAAATAAAACTGAATTGAATTGAATTGAATATACCAATGATATGTAGCCTCAGCTCTTACACCTGAAATACATGGGTACCCAATGAGCACTAATTAAAAAATATTACTTATAAAATTTGTATAGACGAAGTATTTGCAGAACTTACAGCTTCCTACAGTGGCCATCTATTCTATTGTTTCTGACAACTTCATAAAATATCAAAAAGCTAGTTGTATTTATCATTAGAATCCTGTAATGAGTGTCAGTATGCTGTGCACCAGAAAGCCACAGCAACTGGATCTTTAAATGTAGATGCTAAGATGTGAAAATATCATTGTCATGTTATGCTATCATAAAATGTGTTATGCTGAACTATATGAGGTGTACAATGCAGAGCAACCTGGTGCATGCTAGATCTAATGTATGTAACTATAATCCTGACCCCACACAGCATACAATTTTCCCAACTGCACAAAGAGATTATCCTGACTATGAATATTACTAAAAGACAGAAGAACACTCATGGTACCTCACTTGCTAGTAAGCCAAATATGAACATTTTTCACGTAAATGTGACTTTCCCCTTTATAGTATATCAAATTGTATTCATTAAAATGAAAGATGATATATTGTGTGAAATCTATCATTCAGTAAGAATCTCAATTGACGTATTATTCATCATAAATAATAGTTTCTATAAATGTATTGGCTGGTACTCACCCTTGCATCTGGTGACAGTAGCACACAAAATGATGACAAGAACGACTATGCTGGCAACGACTATTATAATGCCTACGCCAGGCTCTATGCCACTGTTGGACCTAGAAGACAAGAACATTTACTGTCAGGAAGCTTCAAAGTTACAGACTGCAATACATGTCCTAAAACCAGAGAAAAAGATAGAAACATAATGTACTACATTATTAAATAACAAATAATGTAACCTTGGTATAAAGTCCATTGGAATTTTGGGCCTCACAGCTGGAGTGACTGGTTGAGGAGGAGGAGGTGCTGTAAGATGGAAAGTAAAATGTGATGTAATTGTACAGAGAATGTTTGCGATATCATAATAGAGGTCCTTTAGTGGCTTAGCAAGGGAAGATGAAGCAGTAGGTAAGGTGCCAGCCACCTGACCCCCCTGCATTATGGCGATGATAACCATTTTCATGTCATGTGAAATGTATACGTCCAATATCAACATTTAGCAATGCAGGAAGTAGTGTGCCCTAAATGCATCAGGAAGAAAGTGGGGTGGAAGGGTGTGTAGCATGTCTGACATTCATGCAGGAAAGCAGAGTTTGCATCCTGCCACAGACTTGCAATAACATTGTTATAGTCTCATGTAATATCATTTTATGACCTGTAACCAAGATCTTTCCGTAACCTTAACCATGCTGTACTTTCCATGCAGATACAAAGCAAACATTTTGCAAACATTGGCATTGAAGGTCAAAAAAGGACAGAAGAGGAAAAAAGAAACGAGGTAGGTGGGGGTTTGTGCAGAATCGTCCAATCGGAATCAATGGTCCTGTGTGGTGATAGGGTTGGTATTGGCTTATGTAGCAGAAAAGTGAAATATGCTGCTGGAATGGAGTTTCATCACTGTGACTACTAGAATCAACAACTCCGCATATCTAAATGTCAAAACAGGCTGGTCATTGCCTTCCAAAACAATCCATATGATCCTCTCATAGGGTTTGGACAAGGTCAGACATCTAAAACTACTTGGTTAAGGTTAGAGAAAGATAGAGGTTGCCACTTTCAAAGTCAGACACACGTACTTCATCCATTACACAGACCTTCTCCCAATGACTTCGACGCACTGCTTCCTCCTTTGCCTCTGAGTGTTTCACATTGATTATCCACACGAGCACAAGAGGACAGGAGTCAGGACCCGTATAAACACAGGTCACTGTCTGCTAAGGACTATCTCATCTTATCCATCCATGACTTTTAAAATTCATTTTTGTTATTGAACCCTGACTTACAACTTTGGATATATATTCATATATTTAATTATTTCATCAAGTGTAAAAATAGTAATACATTTGATTGGATATTTATTTTTATTGTTTTTATTAATACCGTTTATTGGTGACATAATTACTTCTGCGCCTGTTAGGTCATATAATTCTGTCACAAGGCAATTATTAGTCAAATTAAAAACTTGAGTTTTGTCACAAAGTGTCATATATCGCTTTTTTTACAATGTAACATAAATAACAGATCTGTTGTTTTTTAAAAATAGACGTAAAATCTGTTGTATGTAAATATTGTACATACCGATGACAACAATTTCAACATCTGTGTTCCACCAGCTGGACTGGCAACGATATGTTGTTCCATCATCACTTGGCGTCACACATATTTGTAATATGAGTGAGTTCATTGTCTCTTTTACATTCCTTTCCACGGGCAAACACTGAGAGTGACTCAATCTACACCAATAAGGTTGTACGTTGTACTTTGAACCCCATCGGCCCCAATTCATTCTGTCATGTTCCGAAGGATAAATGTCAGGTTTAAAACAAATGAGATTAAGCGGACTGTAAGTCTTCACCTGTACTTTCCTGTACCTCAAAAAAGATGAATTCACATCTACAATAGGATTTTGGTTCAAAGGTTTCCAGTAAACATTGGAATAGACGGAGCTCCCTGGCATCTTTGCCACACACTGGAAAGATCTAATATCTGAGCAAGCCACGTGATCCATAGTCAATACTAGGGCAGACTGGAACCTGTCATCTACACTCTTCACTGTCTCAGGACACTCTGAACTGTCACATAGCCAAGACTTTGAAAATTCTTGCAACTCCTGGGAATATTGGCACATGATCTCAAAGTGCTCGTCTGGCTTTGGCTTGACCTGAACAGGACTGATCTGCAAAAACTTGGGTTTGTCTTTAACCTGGAGTTCCACTACGTAAACCTTTGTCTGATTTTGAAAAATCTGTGTGAGTCTGTAGAATCCTGTATCGTTGTAAGTCAGCTGATGTTTCTCCAGGGAAAATGAGCCACGACTGTCCAGGATCTTGAAATCCCCTCTGGTTTCAATTTCAGGACCCATGATCGTGACTGGCTGACATAAATCTGTGTTGGCCAAGCGGCACCAGTGTTTCTCAGAGGTGGCCATGATGTCCAGTTCAGTGCCGCATGATATTACTATGGATTGTCCCACAATCCCAATCACAACAGTTGGGTCTCGATCTGTCAAAATCAAAAGAAAAACAATTAGCGAGCTCTGAGCACAAAGCAACACTTTCTGACTTTAGTGTCACCGATGAGTGCAAACAATATATAATAATAATACAATCAGGTTATTGAACATCAATGATTTAAATGCAGTGCTTTACTAATAATCACTAATTAGCTTTACTTATCATTAGCACTTTACATGTGATCAGTATGTCACAATGATTATTGGAAAAGATGAACTAGGTTCCTGTTGTTTCCACAGGCTAAATGCCATAGAAGTCTACTGTATGAGAATGAATGTAGTGGAGTAATTCACAAAATTTTACTGATAAAATTCTGAAAAAATCACAAATGAACACAGAACACAGACAGATTATGTCAAAAATCTGATCACGCCGATTAGGCAGTTATGACATGTTATGTTCTCAGTATACATTACTCTTATTGCATCTGTCTTCCCCACCCCCAGGGGAAGGTAGAATCAGAGCCTACAGGTGGATGCTGGGCTGGAGGTGTGGCTTTTGAAATGCTATATGAACAGCAGCATTGGTGGCAGCAGTAGCAAAAAGTTTCAGCATAGTGTTCAGGTGAGCAGTGTGGCAGCAAAAGACTGAACAGAGCACTGAGGTTTATGTACTTCACCGTGATTAAAAGGGTGTATGTTGCAGTGAGAGGAGTATGCCATGTGATTATAGCAGAAGACTCCAGATGACAGCTTGAACTAGCTCACAGGCTTCACTTAATTTTATGTAAAATAGGCCACAATGTCACAACTTTGAAAATGAATTGCCACAAAAAATTTGGTGAAGATTGGATCAAATTTGAAGGCTGTGAAAAGCGTTTCGGACATAATTCAAACAGATGCAGGGAACTGAGGGGAAAAGAATTTTGTACAGAACATGTACTGCTCAGAATATATTGACCAGAATGAGCTGTTGCTGTTAAAATGCCACAATGCGATCAGTTAAAGTTGTGTGTAGTCTGGTGAGACTTGTATTACATACTCTGGTGTATAGGTGATCAGAAATGGGAATGGCTGTTTTTAGTAAATTTGATGTCTTTATTGTTTACTTTGATTTGTCTTGCAGGTTACATATGCTTTATCAGAAAAGTATGCATTTCGTTCAAGTCTGAAAATAAGATTAAGTAAGTTATGTGAATTCTTTGTTTTGGGGCTTTTTTTTAGTATTCTTTGATATGTATATGAAGAAGTTACTAGAATGAAGTAATCAATAATGTGGAGTGTGGATCACTGCTGCTTGGTAGTTCGATCAACTGATTACATCAGTTTTCTATCCTCAAACTACGCTGAATAAGTTAACTGAATACTGAAGTTACCAGTATGCCAGTGATTTTGTTGATGCACATCTGAGTTTTACTGGCGTTTAGACCCAAAGCAGCACGCAAGGTGCTGTATGGGTGGGGGTGAGTTGTTGAGATGATCTACAAAGGGTGGTTTGAGTTACAGGTCTATCAGTTTGAAAGCTTATCAGACATCACAACCCTGTGGTGTGTAATATATGAATCTTTTACAAGAATTTATAACTCTGGAAAGTTATTATGGTGAGAACTGAATCTTCTGTTTTGATGATAATCAAGTCAACAGTAGAATTATGCTGTTCATGTTATCAAGTAATCTACCAGAAATATGAGCTTGCACGTATTAATAGCATCTGACATAGTGATGTAGCACTTACCTTCAAACACATTTAACTTTTTTCCAGGTCTCAGGCTAAATGAACTGTAGCATTCATATAGTCCTGAGTTACTGTGCTCCAGTCCAGACAATTCAAAATATTTCTCTGGATAGCTTTGATAGGTTTTAACAGGCCTGGTCAGTTTTCTCACAGCTGTACATGTGTTGCAATTCTGAGAGTAAGAAGGGCAGTAACACATCCGTAAGTCTTCACTGCTAAAACACGCAAGTGTTACAGAAGCATTCTTCCTCACATTGATGGTCAGCTCTGATCCCCGAATACCTGGAATGACAAGTTACTACTATTACTATTACTGTTGCAGCTACAGATGATAGACTCACCTTCTCTCATGTCCTGTATACAGTATGTTTGTTCTTGTCTTTCATGCCACCACCCCACCCCACACACACACACACACTTCTTTTTCTATCACAAGCTCAGATAACGCTTTTACCAAGATATCATGCTCTCTTTTTCCTCCATCTGCTGAGTGCACTAGCTGTGTGAAGCTGACCAAGATTGTAGCTGATATGCAGTAAAGCATGATGTCTCACACAGCAGCAGCATTTGAAAGTTTCCACTGTATATCAGATGCAGGAGGATGACAAGATTACTGACTCTATGTTTACAGATCGGTGCTTAACAAGATTATCTTTATCTTTAACATGCAACAGTGGCATATTTAACTTTATTTATTTAGGATGGGTCATGGCAGGAAGCAAGTCGACAGGTTAGGTAAATAAATAAATAATTGAAGAAATAAACTTGCATACATCAAACTCCTGTCGCTCACCACCTGCCTGAATTAAAATTAGAAGGTATGTGGTAGTGGATCGAGTATCGAGCCCCGAGGGCTACCACAAGTGACAGGAGCCTCAGCACGAACAACCAACATTGTCTCCCACAAATTTTGCTTGGGTGTAATGTGCTTTATCAAATATGTTTTGGAGGAAATGTTAAATCTGCCTGGATTACATGTCCGTCCCATGTTTCAAGTGCGCACTGACATTTACAAGGCCAATTAACCTGTTTGGGGCCCTGGGACAAAAGTTTTCTATTGGTACTCCCACCACCCTCTGTGCACGGTTTACGTACCCTGTCGTCTCCAAGTTCCCATTAGGTCTAATGCACTCAGCAGACTATGCTGTACATAGAAGCTTCATTACATGCCCAGAGACCAATCAGAACTTGGTAAACCTTGGGCTGGTTAGTATCATCCACCAACCATCCGTGTGTCAATATGTTTGTAGTAATTTGATGAAACATATCTTTATTTAGGAATATGCATCATGTAATCACAATATAAACTAAAATAGTGATATGATTTAGCAATGTATATTCCCAAACCAATTTGTGTACTAAATTACGCACAAACCAACTGACACACAATTCACAACATAGTGTGCTGTTTCCCACTATGCCAGTTGATAATCAAGCGTTGACCTTTCCACGTCATAAATGTTAAATGTTTCCTCATTATGGAATGGCTATAGCACCACATTTCCTAGTAAATGTGCTTACCAATACAAATAAGCTACATGTAAAAATAATAAATATAAAGAGACACATGTTCTGCAGTTGAATTCCTGATGCTGACTCTTTAACCAGTTGATTTGACAGAACACGGTGTTCGTTCACAATAAAGACAGACGGACCGCACTGTCTGTCGTCTTGTGGAAACACTGGGCCTTATTAATGAAATGTGATTATATTCAAGCTGCTCAAACAAGGGTCAAGAACATTTCACCAACACCAAGGTAAAGTTCAGTCATCAAAACAGTTAATCTCTTTTGAGCATTTTGTCAGAATCAAATAAATACTGGAAATTTAGATTCCTTTTTTTCCCTGTCCCAGATCTTAAAGCATACACCCATTTCTGCACAGTACAGCATAAGCTTAGATGGTTCTTTTTAATAAACAGATAGCTTCACAAATTTTTTTTATTTTAGTGAAAAAGTAAAGTAAAATCAAAATGACTTACCCTCTACTGTAAGGAACAGAAATATACAGAGGTTCACGACACAGCGGCTCATTTTCTTATCTTGTGAGATCTAGACTCAATTATTTGTTATTTAAGTGCATTAAGTAAAGTCTTTCTGAATCTTTTGGTTCTTAGGGCTAAGTATATCAAGTACAACTACATCAACTCAAAAGCAAACACTTTGTGCAGCCGCTAGGCAATGAGACACCAACAGGAAACCCAGTTTGTTGCCTAAGTGGAAAGTTGTGGTTTACCACACAGGATCAAAGAGGAAATGAAAATTAAAATACACATGAAGAGATGCAATTTTATCAGGTCTAAAAATGTCTCATAAGTACAAGTCCTCCAAACTGAGACTGTCGTCCCCCAAAAAAGAGAGCATTATTTTCAAGTTCGTGAATTTTGTGATGTCTCTTGCTTTTTCTGAATTTTGTAAAATTCCGGTTGGTAATCTGTGCTTGAATCTAGTTCTGGACTATACACTTTAGTTCCCCCTTTCTTCTGTATAGGGTCACACAAAGGAAACAGATCCTTAAATAATAATCTTTAGCTGCATTTTTTATTGAGCCTTTAACAGTGACATTGTTATTTTCTTTTTCCACTCTGAATGTACAAATTCAATTCAAATATAGTCAGTGAAAATATCAGATGTAACACAGAATAACAACAGACATCAGGTTCCGTGTCACTTTCCAAAGCGTAGACCAAAGGAGTTGAGGTTGTACGAGGACACATCTTGACGTCTCTTGATAGTCTGAGGGAGGACCACCTTTGAGATCCACCATCCTGTCCTGGAAAACTTCCCATCAGCTAAATGGACCTTATCAGCATGTACATTCCCAGAACTCTTTGCTGATGGCAGTATTGATGCATGGCTTAAATCTCTCAGGGCTTTGAGTATTGCCTGACCTGAAGACAAAGAAAAGCAAGACAAAGGTCTCCGACTTCTACCTTTTTGACTTAGTCAACTTAGTCATAAATGCGTAACAATACAGCAAGATGAATAATGAATTGTAAAAACATAGAAAGCTTAATGTTCTTAACTTGTTAGTCGATAATTAATCAAATTTAAAATTTTATTTTAACAAAGAGGTAAAACAAACCAATTGGTTTTCTTTTACTGGCTCTTGTTGGTTTGAGCTTCTCAAAGCGGAATATCAGTGCACTAGAGTAGCGCTGAGCTTTTTTCAAATCTGATAAAATAACCCTCATGATGTCATAGTGAGTCATCAAAAGTGCCGTAAAGTAAAATGTATAAGGGTGTCTGTTACGTCGTTTTTCTTCCTGTGTCATTTATATATGCAAGGAGGCTGCACTGCTCAGTTCAACTGTGTCACACTTGCCAAAGAAATGTCAGTTTGTGACGGTCAGCCATGTTTTTTGTTTACGTGTGGTGTCGTGCACCTGGAAAACTTGGAGGTCGGAAGTTGGAAAATTTCAACTGGGAAATTCTGACCTCCAACTTTGACTGGAACGCAACGTTAGGCTTGGAGGTGTGGAGTTTGAAAGACACGAGTATTCACCAGGGATGGACAGACTCCTGAAATACTGTATCAAGTTGCATTAATCTACACTTGACTGTCAGTGTGCAGACTATTCACTACTATACTTCATCTACTGCTGTGCATTGTCTTCATACATATATTGTATTCATGATGTTATCTACTTCATATGTTGCTGTGAAATATTTTTCATATACATGTATATTATATATGTGCAATATTTTTATCTTATCTATTTGTTCATACTTACAACTGCACTCAGTCACTCTATTATTTATTTCTGTCTATACTGTGTATAGGACTATTTTTCTATTTATTTTTATTGTATTTCTATATATGACACTTTTGCTGGCTGCTGCAACGCTAAAAATTTCCCCGCTGTGGGACAATAAAGGCTTATCTTATCTTATCTTATCTTATTATGGGAAGTGTAGGAACCAGTGTTGGGAGGCCCTTTCCTGACTTTAACAGACTGAACAGATACTGACAAATGACAACCAGCTGATTCAGTATTGCCTTTAGGTAAGAATTACTTAGTTATTAGTTAAGTGAAATAAATAAAGTGAATAAATCGGTAACAAAACAACTCAATGCATAAATAAAATGTTCTAATTAAGAAAATAAAAACTATCTGAACATTTTCTAGATTTTTATGTAGCTTTGCAACTTGATCTCATTTAAAATCATCACTTTCTTACACTAAAATGTCTGCACTTTTTTTGTCCAAAAACTGTGAACTGTGTGAAGCAACACCTTAAACAAAATAATTTAACATAACCTTAAAAGTACTTTTTACAATTTTGTTATGCCTCCCAAATACAATCCACAAATCCCCAAATTTCCTTCCAGCTCACTGTTGATGTTTTAAAACTTAAATTCAGCACACAAAGGCTAAGTAAACTAAATACAGAATAGAATATTGTAGTAAATTATGAAAAATAATGGAGTCACTTCTAGTTGTACTTCCGGCAGTATAGCTGAACTCATTCAGAGTAGACCTGATGGACTGCAGCTGCTGTTGTGCTGACATGCAGACTGTAGTGTTATCCAAGGCCATGCATTGATTTGTATTTGGAGAAAGCTTTTACAAGCCTCCAGAACTCTGACTGTACCTTCACTGTAGTGGGTGGATTTCAAACTGCTGGTGGTGTAGACCTCTATTGACAAAGCAGCCATCATCAGAGCAACAATGAGTCGTGGCATCATGACAGTCAGTATGTTAGAGCTGCTGACAGTGCTCTGCAAGCAGACAGAAATGATTCAAATGTCATTATTCCCAGTGGAGGTTAAGCTTTAACATTCTGGGTCCTTCAAGCATTTGCTGCAGATTCAACAAAGTAGAAGGTATAATAATAGTCTGGATTACTGTTAGAGGTTTGCTCTACGTCATTTAGTTCGATTAAACATGAATGGATGTGCACAGTGTAAGCATAACGTCAAGACTAACATTACAGAGATATGTTCTTTTACAACATGCAATAATCATTCTGAAAGTCTTCCAACATTTCTGAATGGATAACCTATTCACGTCATACTGGGGGAGAACACAAAAAACATATTAGCTGTAATGTTTTCCTACAGCTTTCATGAGTACAGTAATTGCAAGCAGTGTTAGGTATACAGTTCAGATTTGACTGATTCCTACTGAACTCATCAACACTGGTTCTTGGTTTCAATTCTTGGCATGTTATTTGAACCAGAAAATAAAGCAAAATACATTCAAAAACTAAAACCACCTTCATGTTGAATGATTTGGGGGTTACCATGAACTGGGACTCCTCAGTGTTTAACCTTATACTTTGACCAAATTACCCACAAATCTCCATTAACAATAAGGCACCTGATAAATAACCAAATACACGTTTGTCTTTCTTTTTTTTTTAGGTGTGTTGTGTTCTGTCTTCTTCAGTGTTGACCTTCTTCTGCAGTACAAGAGATACCCCATTCACCTCCAGTTGTCATCACATCTTCAGTCAATTCTCTTCACCCCTTCACCACCACCAGTGTCCATAGGGGGGGATAATCCTGTACAACATCACTACCCCCTAAAAAACTGATGATGTCACAATGGGGACTAATTGCCAAAGACTAAACTTTATCATGCACCATGTCAATAAATGTATTTAATCACTCTTAAATTAAGTAGACAAGCTAGCGAGGCTAGGACTTTGGTTGTCTCCATCGGTCACGTGGTCCTCGACTTGCAGGTCATAGCTATCTGTCAAGAGTCTCCATGTTGCACAGCCACAAGAGGTTGTTAACATATTTTAAACAAATGACTGTGGCTTCACTGTGCAGGACAGGTTCAGTTTAGGGTTCAGTTAGAGTACTTGCAGTAGATCTTTATTGGTCACAATCAAATAATTAGGAACGTAAAGGAGCTCAGTGACATCTCCGTGTCCTGTCCCTTTTCTGTAACGTGGACCAGTAGAGTACTCACACACAGGCGTACTGAGTGCAGCTGGATGCTGGTTGCTGGGCAACACATCACTCTGACCTCAGCACCAACTCACCCCACAGAGATGAAACCCTTTATAATACTCTGATCAATAATTCACCAGTGCCTTTGTTTACTACCACGGTGAGGTTTGGAATGTACAGCTGTGTGTATTATTGTGTATTATCATTATTATTTGGATTATTTAGAAATGAATGCTACATATCAAACTAAAGCTCCTCAATAAAAGGTCCAGTGGAACTATTTCAGAAACTATTAACCTGGATCTGGATTTTTACAGTTGAATTCACTGTTTTAATATCTTTTTATGATATTTTAACATCAGAGAAGGATCAGCCCAAAATGTCTCAATGCTCATACATTTAACTGACAATCAAGGATCCCAGTGTAACCTGTACAGTATTCTTGGGTGACCAATGCCAACACGTGTACTGTTAAGTCATACTGCTCAGGAGGTCACCATATGAGAAATAGCAGACAGTGAGTTGTACTTGATGAAAGAACTAATTATGTTTGAACTGTACAGACCAGGGCCCTGTTTGTCAATATTGATTGATCTTAGAAGCTGAGTGTTTTCTGAGCGCATTAAAACAAATGTTCTCAACTTTCTGCACGTTTCCCAAAGCAGTACTCAAGAGCGAATGCACACGCGTCTTAATGATGGCTGTCTGTGGTGCTGAAGGAGATGCTGAACACACTTTAAAGTAACTTCACATATTTAACCGTCAACACAAGGACATGTTCCATACTTCAGTATGAAAATGAAGCTTAACATGCAGCAAACAGCTTGCTGCCCTCTACAATTCATGTTAGCGGTTGGAAGTCTCAGAAAGTAAACTGGGACTGATTTAGCTGCTGCTCGAGGCAGACGCCATACTCTTAAACTCACATTCAACCTAAAATGAAGCACTGGCTGTTTCTATGAGTTAGTTCAAGTTCAACTGATGAATGTGAATGTCATTCTGTCTTCATTTTTCTATTAGACCTGCTGTATTTAAGCATGTGGCAAACAACATGGTGTAAGTAAGGTTACTTACACCATCAATAAAAAGAAAAGAGAAGATACAGAACCTGGAAGGTTTCAGCCAGAAGAGCTGGCGAGAAGGAGACATTTGTTTGTGTGTGTGTGTGTGTGTGTGTGTGTGTTTGTTTAGTTTCTTATTTTCTAATTTAATCTTTATCACTCATTTTACATCAAATGTCACTCAACAAATAACATTAGCATTCATGATAAAAGTATAGACAAAACCAAAACAATAAAAACTTCAGTAACTCATGTAGTGTAAGTAAGGTTACTTACACCATCAATAAAAAGAAAAGAGAAGATACAGAACCTGGAAGGTTTCAGCCAGAAGAGCTGGCGAGAAGGAGACATTTGTTTGTGTGTGTGTGTGTGTGTGTGTGTGTTTGTTTAGTTTCTTATTTTCTAATTTAATCTTTATCACTCATTTTACATCAAATGTCACTCAACAAAGAACATTAGCATTCATGATAAAAGTATAGACAAAACCAAAACAATAAAAACTTCAGTAACTCATGTAGTGTTTGGTTCTTCCTGCAGGTTCTGCAACATCTTAGACACTCTGCAGTGGGTAGGAGGAACTCGTTAATCTAGGTCATTTCTAAGAGAGTCTTCAGGTGCGATGCTTCCATGTTGCTTGGGCCACTAAACAGGGTGGGGGTGTTGCCATAATCTTTAAGTCTATTTTCAACCTAACCTCCAAAAGGGATTTGAAATTTAGCTCATTTGCGCATCTGGTATTATAAAAATAACACACAGTTAGTGAGGGGCAAAACCTCAGCCCAGCACAACTATAAGCACATTCTCAGCCTCACACTTTTTGCAAAACACTAAACACACTTATCTACATTAGACACAGAAATCTAACATGATGTCACTTGTTTGCCCTTTCAAGGCACTGCCTTTGAAAATACCACACCTATAACCAGTTGATCAAACATGGCTGTCAGGTGTACAGACATTCAGGTGTTTAATTGTAAACTCACCAATCAGGAGTAAGCACTATTAAAAGGTAACAGGTGAGTGTACCTGTCTTCAACAAAAATGGAAGGAAACGTTGCAGTAAGAGGAAGAGGGAGAGGGAGACATTGTCATCTGGGACAATCTCTCTTTCCACTGATCTGCTCTGGTCCAAAATTGGTTTCATCTGCATGTACAATTTTGAAAAAAAAATCCTTAGTGTAACCCCATTGAGGAGTTGTTTTTTTTCAGCATGGTGGTGGAATGTTTAGGATCTCCATGTCAGGATACCCCTCTCATTCAAGCCATGGAGGAGGCCTGCCACCAAACTGATGCAGGATCTGTGCAAGGATGGATTTACCATTCAAGAAGATTCTCCCCTCGCTGTCTTGCAAGAGAGAACATAGCCTGTGATGTGAAGGAAGTACTATGGCCAGATCCAGCAAGGGGAAGAGATAATGCTTAGGGTTTTTTTATTATTTATTTTTACGTACTTTATGTTTTCTTGTCTCAACAAATGTTTTTGCTGTGTTTATGTACTATATTATACTTAGAATATGTTCTGTTCTGATTTTCAGTGCAAAATGCAGCCTTTGGAAATGCATGGATTCATTGACGGATTTTACAATGTGGAGAGAAGTGTGCACTACTGGTCTTGTGTGTTACGTTTGGTCAATATATTCATGTACTTTACTATAATAATACCTCTGAAAAAATCTAACCCAGATTATATCATTAGAAAAGTAGAAATGTTAGTGTTTTAGATTGAGCTCAGCAGTGTGTAAGTAATCGTATGAAGCATGTGTGTGCCACACAGGGACAAAATTGGGTTTTTATAAATGATTGTATAGTTTTGAATGAAGTGTTTAATTTTGCAAAAGATCTAAGATGTTCTGCTACTTGTGTGTATGGTTGTGTGAATTGTGTGTAGTGTTTTGCCAAAATGAGCTCTGTTTTGAAAAATGCTTAATCATTCATAAAAAACTATAAAACCATCTCCATCAACTTTAAATTGCTTTGTCCAGGGAAATGGAGTCCACCCTGGGGAACTCTATAGACCACCTGGCCCTTACTCCTGATTTATGGAAGAATTTGGAGATTTTATCTCAGACCTTGGTACTCAGTCTGATAAGATTAGTTAGTTATTGGTGATTTCAATATTTACTTGAATAAGGCCTCTGATCCTCTAAGTCTTTGACACTTCTTGATACTTTTGGTTTCACTCAGTTTGTTCATGAACCTACTCATTGCAGTGGAAACACCCTGGACTTGATTCTATCTCATGGGATAGAGTTGTCTGCCCTGAACATTTCTTCTCTCTCATCCGCAGTGTAATCCACTGTCTAATTACATTTGAAGCAACACTAACCTGTCCTTGTATTGTTGGCACAGATGTTTTTACCACTCGCCACATTTAACTGCACTTAGTGAACATTTGCCTGTGGTCTGTGTGGTCTTGCCTGCAGAGCCTGTTGAAAATTGTACCAGTGACTTAAACTTAGCCCTCTCTACCCTCCTGGATTCAGTTGCACCTCCTTCTACCAAAATCTAAATGGTCAAAGAGTCTGCACCTGGTTTACAGATGAAACACATTCTTCAGCAGGCCTGCAGGAGATTGGAACGTAAATGGTGTAAATCAAAGTTTCACGCACAGCATGACAGTGTATTGCATTCCAAGTGAGCTCTGTCTGCTGCCAAAGCAGCCAATTTCTCTCAGTAACTGTTACTACTTCTCTAGTTCTTTTTCTTTTGATCAGCACATTAAAGAAATCACCAATAGGGATTTTTTCACCAACGCAACATAGCTAAAATGAGGTCTTAGCTGGTGCTGATGAGATCCTAATTCACTTCTTGTTTCATCCACTTGATTATTGCAACGTTTTGTTGTCAGGCCTGCAGAATGCTACTACTAAAAGGCTTACAATAGTTCAGAATGCTGCAGCTAGAAACTTAACTTAAACTATAAAATCTGATCATAACACACCAATCAGCTTCCCTTCATTGGCTCCCTATCCATGGCAGATCAGACTTTAAGATGCTGCTGACTTCTGAAATTGTAAGTGGGCCACCCCTTTCATACCTGTCTGGTCCCACCCTGTGCTGTGTGCTCTCAGAATCCAGGCCCCCTGTCTGTCCCCAGAGTTAAAAGCAGTCAGCAGGCTGCAGGGGGTATTCCTATCGTGCCCCCCCCCCCTTCTGGAATAACCTCCCTGCTGACATCAGACAGTCTGCTGAGGTCTTTAGATCCAAACTTTAAACTCATCTTTTCACCTTGACCTTCAGTTAGCTGCTTATTCTTGATTACCTTGTTCCTGTTACCTTTATCCTTCCGGCAGGTCAGTCCCAGTCTAAATGTATCTATTAAGCCTAGTGCTTACAGTCCATGTTTGTCCTGCTGATGAGAAAAGAAAAAAAAAACTGTAAACTTTCTGATAACCACTGCATCTCTCTAACCCTCTGTTGTTTTCTCTCTCTCTTATCTCTCTCTCTCCTGGGTGTCGGTGCCTCATCCAGTAGCTGATCTGGATTATCGTCCCTGAGGAGATTCAGCCTCTCCCTCTCTCCCTAGTTTGCAGGCTATCCTGTCTCTCCCTCCCTATGTGAGATTGTCTGTTTGTCCTCCTCTCTGTGTGAAAGCTGTGCTTGAGTGTTTGTGCAGTCTGTCCTCCTCCAGGTCTCCATGGTGGCGCAGAGGTGGTGGGGCTCAGGTCTGTTTGGCGACACCTGAAGTTTTTCAACGTCCTCCTGGATCGATATTCTTCACATAATGTTTTAGTAATTTTGTCATCATAATTTGTATGTACTGTAATGTTATGTTGTTTGGTCTACTCTGTACACACAACATCCATTTCCTGTCTGTCCATCCTGGGCGAGGGATCCCTCCTCTGCTGCTCTTCCTGAGCTTTCTAACATTTTTTCCCTCTTTTTATCTGAATCGAAGGTCTAAGGACAGAGGTGTCATATACTGTACCGACTGTAAAGCTCCCTGAGACAAATTGTGATTTGTGATATCAGGCTATATAAATACAATGGACTTGACATGCTTTTAGGAGACGCCTCTTAAGCTTAAGAAGGTTTGTAAAATGGATTTAACATCTTGCTACAGTAGTAGTAGTACTATCCATACTATAAATAGTTTCTGCTTGAATGTACTTCTTACATTTCTCTAGCTCATTTTCGCACATTACCACACCCATCACACAACCCAATATCATCAAATCTCACAAGTGACTTAACATGTTGACCTTTCTGTTTTCATCCTTGCACAAATAACCTCTTCACTCACATCACTTCACACTTTCATGCTCACAATGTGAAAAACCTGTCTGACAAAGGCTGCAAAAGACCTTTATTCTGACTCCACCCGCTTGCCAGTTATTACATTCACTTCAGCACTCTCAACACAGAGCTGCTAGTGTTTCTGTTCTGTTGTTTTTCTGTCGATCACAGAGTGAAAACAGTTTCCTGCCTCGTGCCCCTGGACCCTCTTCCCATCCTGCCACAGCTACTCTTTCCTCATGCTCTTCCCATGTTATGCTGCTGGACCAGGCTCCAGTAGCTTGCAAATGATGCACTTTCCATTATGACTGTTGATCCTTCCCAACCCAGCAAACCATCATGTGCTATTGTCTGGTTTAACCACTAAACTCTTACTGTTGCTGTTTGGTGGTGACTGTGACCACTGTTCGTCACACAGACTTCACATGCATCAGAATGCAAAGACATGTATTTACTGATTTTTGCGCACGCACGCACGCACGCGCGCACGCACACACACACACACACACACACACACACACACACACACACGCTTGATGGTGGGACTGTGAGAACCTTAACCACAGTGACTACATCCTCACATTGTCCTCCTCACAAACAAAGACCTGGAGAAACAAAGAGAACATGAGTGGAAGGATGAAATGTGATGCTCTGGTCTTACCTGTGTGCTGAAGGTGAGTGCTGACTGAGATCCCCCTGCCCCCCCACCCCCCGGGCCAGAGCTCTCTTTTATAGGGTGACACCTCCTGCGTCATCATCACTGATCACTGGTTGGTGGTGTGTGTGGTTTTCACACTGCACCATTACTCCTCTTTTCCTTCCTGTTCATCCACCTCATCATTTTTGGTCTTACAAAGATAAGTCAAATTCCAAAATGTTGATTTCCATGTGCGCCCTCAGATAGGGTTTGGTTACTACTTTGGTCTTTCCATAATAGACATGAAATGAGGTTTGTGGTCAAGACAAAGGCCTGGAGGTCATGACAATAAGCACACAGTGAAAGTGAAGTGGAAACTAAAAAATAGAAACTAAAAATAGACACTGTAACTGAAAAAAAAAATCATTTTTGTCTTTCTCTGTCTATATCCTCAGTTTCTTGAGAAATGATAAAGCATGTATTGCATATCTATAATGTACACACAGAGGCATGATAGGAATAATTAGGGCTTCAGTTACAATTTGCACTTTTTAACAGCAAAATCAGATATTATTATAGTGACCATGAGCAAGTATATGGAGAACCGAAACTGCCATAATTAGAAATAAATGAAGAAATGAATAAATGACTCAATAAATGAATAAATGACTCAATAAATAAATGAATATGCTATTAAATGCACCAAAAATAATATTAAAAATAAATGTAGACATTAATTAATTGATAAAATGTGACATAAATTGATATTTATGTATTATTTCCCTTTGCATATAAATCCCCCTATTTATTTACTTTCCCACTTAATTTATGTATTATGTATTTTCTTTTTACATTTCTTTGTGTATTTACATTTCTTCGTCTTTGTGTGCACTTTGCTTCATTACACTGCTTCAGTATTCAAATGAGGGAGGCTGTCCTTCAATGTGGTTCATGGGGTCAACCTTTGCTATTGGTTGATCGAAATCAGAGTGCATAGATCAACTATACATGCCTTGTAATAGCGGCGTCGGCCAGACGGTCGGTGTCGGAGCTGTTGAGAGAGGTGGCGGACGCGCCGCAAATATGGAATAAAAGGTGTACTTGAAAACAGGGGTTTGTATCTGTAACCAAATATGGCTCTATGTCGACTGAGCACGATGGTTGACTGACAGTGTTGACTAGCCAACTGTGTTGTGCATAGCAATTCCAAAGACACTGATTGGTCAGAAGCTGGAGATTCCCGCCCTCCCTCCCATGAGGATAGTCTGTTTCTGTTGCAACACCCTGTAGTGATGGGAGGTCCGGCTCTTTTCAAAGATTCGGCTCTTTTGGCTCGGCTCCCTTAGAAGAGCCAGCGCTTACAGCTCCCAAATGGCTCTTCATTTAGTATCACTCGGAGCCTTCTATTTTAGCCTAATTTAGCAATTATGAATGGTTTGTGTGTTGGTAAGCAATTTTTCATTCAGTGTTATCATAAAAGCCTTATTTTTTTAAATTTTTTTTGTTACAAAAAAATACACAATTACTATTGTTTAACATTTTAATCAAACCTTTAAATGAGCAACTGAACACAGAACCACAGCAAACAAATCAAATAAATAAGATAAGATAAGATAAGATAAGATAAGCCTTTATTGTCCCACAGCGGGGAAATTTTTAGCGTTGCAGCAGCCAGCAAAAGTGTCATATATAGAAATACAATAAAAATAAATAGAAAAATAGTCCTATACACAGTATAGACAGAAATAAATAATAGAGTGACTGAGTGCAGTTGTAAGTATGAACAAATAGATAAGATAAAAATATTGCACATATATAATATACATGTATATGCAAAATATTTCACAGCAACATATGAAGTAGATAACATCATGAATACAATATATGTATGAAGATAATGCACAGCAGTAGATGAAGTATAGTAGTGAACAGTCTGCACACTGACAGTCAAGTGTAGATTACCGGGAGTTGTACTGATTATAGAGTCTGACAGCAGCAGGCAGGAAGGACCTACGGTACCTCTCCTTCAGACACCGCGGGTGGAGCAGCCGGTCGCTGAAGGAGCTGCCCAGTTCTGAAAGAGTGACATGTAGGGGGTGGGAAGTGTTCTCCAGTAGTGATGATAGCTTGGCCACCATTCTCCTGCCTCCCACCACCTCCACTGGGTCCAGAGGGCATCCAAGGACAGAGCTGGCCTTCTTTACCAGTCTGTCCAGTCTCTTTCTATCCCTGGAAGAGATGCCACTGGCTCAACAGGTCACCCCATACAAGACAGCTGATGCCACCACAGAGTCATAGAAAGTCCTCAGGAGCGCACCCTGCACTCCAAAAGACCTTAGTCTCCTGAGCAAAAAGAGACGGCTCTGGCCCTTCTTAAACAGAGCGTCCGTATTGTCTGACCAGTCCAGTTTGTTGTTCAAGTGAACACCCAGATACTTGCACGATCTCACAATCTCAATGTCCGTTCCCTGGATGTTCACTGGTATAGGTGGAGGGAGTTTGCGCCTGCCGAAGTCCACCACCAGCTCTTTGGTTTTACTCGCGTTGATCTGGAGGCGGCTCTGCTGACACCAACCCACAAAGCCCTGGGTCAGTTCTCTGTACTCCCCATCATCCCCGTTGGTGATGAGGCCGACGATGGCAGAGTCGTCAGAGAACTTCTGCAGGTGACAGTTCGAAGTGTTATGGGTGAAGTCCGCTGTGTAGAAGGTGAACAGGAAAGGTGCCAGAACGGTTCCCTGTGGAGCCCCTGTGCTGCAGAGAAGTGTGTCAGACACACAGTCCTGTAACCTCACATACTGTGGTCGGTTTGTGAGGTAGTCCAGGATCCATGCTGCCAGGTGATGGTCCACCCCAGCGTGCTCCAACTTGTCCCCCAGAATCCTGGGCTGGATGGTGTTAAAAGCACTGGAGAAATCAAAAAACATGATCCTCACAGTGTTTCCAGCCTTTTCTAGGTGAGAGAGGGATGTGTGAAGTAGGTAAATGACAGCGTCATCCACCCCAATGCGGGGTTGGTAGGCAAACTGCAGAGGGTCCATACATGGGCTCACCAGCGGACGCAGGTGAACAAGGACCAGTCTCTCCAGGGTCTTCATCAGGTGAGAGGTCAATGCCACTGGCCTATAGCCATTGAGGTCCTTGGGGTGTGGGGTCTTCGGCACAGGAACCAGACACGATGTTTTCCACAGTTTTGGCACCCTCCCCAGCTTCAGACTCAGGTTGAACAGGTGCTCAACAATCCCACACAGCTGGTCCGCACAGGACTTCAGAAGTCTGGAGCTGATGCCGTCTGGGCCCGCCGCCTTCCCCACCCTTATCTTCCTCAGTTCGTTTCTCACCTGGGATGTTGTGAGGAACAGTCCAGTTGAGCTTGTAGAGAGCATGGGGGCTGAATGGGGGGTGTTTGCGGGTGTGAAATGGGGAGATGGGCCCAGCCCAGGCTGTGGTGTGGGTGTATTAAGTGGCTGTAAGCTGAGGGCTGTGGGGAGTGGTGAGTGGTGAGATGAGGGAGGGGGGGGCTGCAGGCAGGGAGGGTAGATGGTAATGATGGTTGCAGAGGAGACGGGGCAGGGGGAGGGGTAGATGCCTGATCGAATCTGTTGAAGAATACGTTCAGGTCATCTGCCCACTTCTGATCCCCCGCAGGCCGGGGCTTGGAGTCCATATGGCCCGAGATGGTTTTAAGGCCCTTCCAAACTCCTCTGGTGTTATTTTTCTGCAGTTGACTCTCCAACTTTCTCCTGTAGCTGTTTTTCCCCTCCCTGATCCTCCTCCTTAGCTCTCGCTGGACACTCTCTTCAACTCCTCCTTGTTACCCGATACAAAAACTCTCTTTTTTCCTTGAGGAGAGCCTTAATATCAGGAGTAATCCAGGGTTTATTGTTGGCGAAACAACGTACAGTCCTAGTGGGGATGGTGTTTTCCACACAGAAGTTTATGTAATCTGTCAGACAGTCTGTGAGGTTGTCAATATCCTCCCCATGAGCGTCACTAAAAATGTCCCATACAGTAGTATCAAAACAGTCCTTTAAAGCATCCTCTGCTCCGTTAGACCACTTCTTCACTGTGCGTGGGACAGCAGGCAGCCTGCGCACAAGAGGTCTGTAGACAGGCCTGAGATGCACAAGGTTGTGATCAGATCTGCCCAGGGGGGGGAGACTCAATGAGATGTATGCATCCTTGGTGTTGGCATAACACAAGTCCAGTATTCTGTTGTCTCTGGTATGGCACGTAACATACTGAGTGAATGTGGGTAGAGAGGAGGACGGAGGGGCATGATTAAAATCACCAGAGATGACGAGGAGGGCATCTGGGTGTTGTGTCTGCAGCCTGCTTACTGCTGAGAGCAGGACATCACAGGCTGCCTCAGCGTTAGCAGAGGGGGGGATGTAAGCTACCATCACGATGGCATGCGAGAATTCCCTCGGTAGATAGTTTGGCCTCATGCTAACAGCTAGCAGTTCAATGTTCTTGTCGCAGGTTTGCTCTTTAACAGTGATGTGCCCAGGGTTACACCATCTGTCATTAACAAACATTGCCAGCCCTCCTCCCTTCCTCTTACCGCTCTCCATCGTCCTGTCCGCCCGAAAAAGTTGGAAGCCATTCACCGAAACGTCCGTATCCGGAGTTAGCGCGGTTAGCCAAGTCTCCGTGAATAGCATGATGCTACACTCCCGGTATTCCCTCTGATGCCGGGTCAGCGCCGCCAGCTCGTCCATCTTGTTGGTGATAGATCTTACATTCCCCATGATAATCGATGGGAGGACGGGTGTATAACGTCTTCTCCTGGCGCGGCGCTGAGCCCCCGCTCGGCTTCCCCGTCTCCTCCTCCTAAGCTCGCGGGGCACATCAGGTCTCTCCCCGGGTGGTAGCACCGCTGTGTGACGGAGAGCTAACAGCTGATCCCTGGTGTAAACAATGGAGTCACCATGGCTGCCGGCGGTAACTATGGACGCCGTCTCTAAGGGCATCAGCAGTCTTGTTTCCATAAACGATAAACAAAATGTCCAAAAAACTCCAAAGATGCCAAAAAATAGCAAAATAACAAGTACTAAAAATACATAGCAAATACATACAGATATATAGCAAAAAAAGAACGACTATACTTCACTATCCATCCATCCATTTTCTTCCGCTTATCCGGGGCCGGGTCGTGGTGGCAGCAGGTTAAGCAGGGTTATCCAGACGTCCCTCTCCTCGGCAACGCTTTCCAGCTCCTCCTGGGGGACCCCAAGGCGTTCCCAGGCCAGATGAGATATATAATCCCTCCAGCGTGTTCTGGGTCTGCCCCGGGGCCTCCTACCAGTTGGACGTGCCCGGAACACCTCCAAAGGGAGGCGTCCAGGAGGCATCCTAGTCAGATGCCCGAACCACCTCAACTGGCTCCTTTCGATGCGAAGGAGCAGCGGCTCTACTCCGAGCTCCCTCCGGATGTCCGAGCTCCTTTCACTGTCTCTAAGGGTGAGCCCAGCCACCCTACGGAGGAAACTCATTTCGGCCGCTTGTATCCGCGATCTCATTCTTTCGGTCACTACCCAAAGCTCATGACCATAGGTGAGGGTTGGAACGTAGATCGACTGGTAAATCAACAGCTTTGCCTTCCGGCTCAGCTCCCTCTTCACCACCACGGTCCGGTACAACGCCCGCATTACTGCTGATGCTGCACCGATCCGCCTGTCCATCTCACGTTCCATCTTACCATCACTCGTGAACAAGACCCCGAGATACTTGAACTCCCCCGTCTGGGGCAGTAACTCACCTCCAACCCAAAGGGGGCAGTCCACCATTTTCCGGCTGAGAACCATGGCCTCGGACTTGGAGGTGCTGACTCTCATCCCAGCCGCTTCACACTCGGCTGCAAACCGCCCCAGTGCATGCTGAAGGTCACAGGCCGATGAAGCCAACAGAACCACATCGTCCGCAAAGAGCAGAGATGCTATTCTGAGACCACCAAACCGGACACTCTCCTCCCCCCGGCTGCGCCTTGAAATCCTGTCCATGAATATCACAAACAGAATTGGTGACAAGGGGCAGCCCTGGCGGAGTCCAACACCCACTGGGAACTGCACTCACTTCGGTTATATAGGGACCGGATGGCTTGTAGCAGCGACCCCGGTACCCCATACTCCCGCAGTACCCCCCACAGGACCCCCCGGGGGACACGGTCGAAAGCCTTCTCCAAGTCGACAAAACACATGAACCCCCCAGCAGCCCTGCAAGAGTAAAGAGCTGGTCCACTGTGCCACGGCCAGGACGGAATCCGCATTGCTCCTCCTGGATCCGAGGTTCGACAATCGGTCGTAGTCTCCTTTCCAGCACCCTGGAATAAACTTTCCCGGGGAGGCTGAGCAGTGTGATACCACGGTAATTGGAGCACACCCTCCGGTCCCCCTTTTTGAAGACGGGAACCACCACCCCGGTCTGCCACTCCACAGGCACTGTCCCCGACCTCCATGCGACACTGAAGAGGCGTGTCAGCCAAGACAGCCCAACAATGTCCAGAGCCTTCAGCATTTCAGGGCGAATCTCATCCACCCCTGGCGCCTTGCCACCAAGAAGCTCTTTGACTACCTTGGAGACTTCTGCTAGGGATATGGGTGAGTCTTCCCCCGAGTCTTCAAACTCTGCCTCCTCCACTGAGGACATGTTGGTCGGGTTGAGGAGATCCTCAAAGTGCTCTTTCCACCGCTCGACAACATCCCCAGTCCGGGTTAGCAGCTCTCCTCCCCTGCCGAACACGGCCTGGGCCAAGCCCCGCTTTCCCTTCCTGAGTCGTCTAACGGTTTGCCAGAACTTCCTTGAGGCCAACCGAAAGTCCTTCTCCATAGCCTCTCCAAACTCCTCCCACACCCGGGTTTTTGCTTTGGTGACCACCAAGGCCGCCATCCTTCTGGCCTCCCGGTACCTGTCCGCTGCTTCAGGAGACCTCTGGGCTAGCCAAGCCCGAAAAGCCTCCTTCTTCAGCTTGACGGCTTCCTTCACCGCCGGTGTCCACCAGTGGGTTCTGAGGTTGCCGCCTCGACAGGCACCGACGACCTTCTGACCACAGCTCCTAGCGGCCGCCTCAGCAATGGAGGCTTTGAACATGGCCCACTCTGTTTCCATGTCCCCAACCTCCCCCGGGATGCGCGAGAAGTTCTTCCGGAGGTGGGAGTTGAAGATCTCGCAGACAGGGCCCTCCGCCAGACGTTCCCAGTTCACCCTCACTACACGTTTAGGTTTGCCAGGTCTGTCCGGCAGCCGTCCCTGCCATCTTATCCAACTCACCACCAAGTGGTGATCAGTTGACAGCTCTGCCCCTCTCTTCACCCGAGTGTCCAAGACATACGGCCGCAGATCTGATGATACGACCACAAAGTCGATCATCGACCTGCGGCCTAAGGTGTTCTGGTACCAAGTACACTTATGAACAACCCTATGCTCAAACATGGTGTTTGTTATGGCCAGTCCATGGCTAGCACAGAAGTCCAACAACAAAGCACCACTCGGGTTCAGATCGGGGAGGCCATTCCTCCCAATCACCCCCCTCCAGGTTTCACCATCATTGCCCACATGGGCGTTGAAGTCTCCCAGCAGAACTATGGAGTCTCCAGGTGGTATCCCTTCCAGGACGCCACCCAGGAACTCCAAGAAGGCCGGGTACTCTGAACTGCTGTTTGGTGCATAAGCACAAACAACAGTCAGGGCCTTCCTCTCAGCAACTTTCAGTCGCATGGAGGCGACCCTCTCGTTCCCCAGGGAAAACTCCAACACAGCGGCGCTCAGCGGGGACTCGTGAGTATCCCCACACCCGCCCGGCGCCTTTCATCCTGGGCAACTCCGGAAAAGAAGAGAGTCCAGCCCCTCTCCAGGAGTTTGGTTCCAGATCCTGAGCTATGCGTAGAGGTGAGCCCAACTATATCTAGCTGGTACTGCTCCACCTCCTGCACCAGCTCCGGCTCTTTCCCCGCCAGAGAGCTGACGTTCCACGTCCCTAAAACCAGTCTGCGACACCGAAGGTCAGCACGCCCAGGTCTCTGCCCTTGCCTGCTGCCCGGCTTACATTGCACCCAACCCCGATGCCTATCCCTGCAGGTGGTGGGCCCACAGGGTGGCGGCTCCATGTCGGTTTTTCGGGCTGTGCCCGACCGGGCCCCATGAGTCAAGGCCCGGCCACCAGATGCTCGCCATCGTGCTCCCCTCCCGGGTCTGGCTCCAGGGGGGGGCCCCGGTATCCCTCCTCCGGGCAAGGTGCTCCAGCTCGGCATGGTCCGACTCATCAGGGGTTTGTGAATCGCTCTTAGTCTGTCCCCTCCCCCGGGACCAATTTGCCTTGGGAGACCCTACCAGGGGCTAATGCCCCGGACAACACAGCTCCCAGGGTCACAGGGGCACACAAACCCCTCCACCACGTTAAGGTGGCGATTCATGGAGGGGATACTTCATATACTATACTTCACTAGCAAACTAGTAAACTGAAAAAAACTCAAACCGCGAACGGGAGCTGCTGCAACAGGCTGCCACTCACAGCGGCGCCGGAACTTCTTGGCGTTCTGACATGTTAATAATACAAATAATGCTAATAGCAATATAATAATAGTAATACTAACGATAAGAACATTAACAAAAATAGCAGCAGCAGTTGTTGAGCAGGAACACAGGGGCAGCAGGTGGCTGCAACCATAGATCCAGACTCTACAGCTCCAGAGCCAGAAATACCAGCAGAAACCAACAGAAGGAGAGAGAATGTCTACCGTGATGTATGTGTTTCCCTCAAACAGAGATTCAGGTGGGTTATTGTGTGGTATAGAGAGGACCTATCATCTCATCTAAAAATAATTAAAAAAGCAACAACACACATCTGGCTTAAATTAAACAGAAATATTGACAAATGTGATAATGATTTGTACATATGTGCGGCAAACACTCCCCCCATTGAGTCGCCCTATTACAATGAAAACTTCTTTGAAAATCTCCATAAAGAAATCAGACATTACCAGGCCCAGGGTAATGTCCTGTTGGTGGGAGATTTAAATGCCAGAACAGGATGTGAGCCTGAGATAGTGGATCCTGCTGGCAACAGCTCCTCTCCTGTGGAACCAGATCCCAGTTTGTGTACGGGAGGCGGACAACCTCCTCACATTTAAGAGTAGGCTTAAGACTTTCCTCTTTGATAAAGCTTATAGTAGGGCTGACTCAGGTGACCCCTGAGCCCCCCCTTAGTTATGCTGCTATAGGCCTAGACTGCCGGGGGACTTCCTATGATGCACTGAGCTCCTTTCTCCTCCTCTTCCTCTCCATCTGTACGCCCTCATATCCATCAATGCTTGTTATTAATTCAACTTCTTCCCGTAGTTGTGTGCTTTCTCTCCTCTCTCTCTCTCTCCCCTTCTGTTGCTTTCTGCAGGTGTTTCTGCCTCCGGAGCTGTGGGGTCTGGGTCTGTGGTTGCTGCCGCCTGCTGCCCCCGTGCTCCTGCTCTGCACCCGCTGCTGCTATTGCTGTTGTTGCTTGTTATTAGTATTGCTATTATGGTGTTGCTCTTGGTGTTGTTTCTGTTGGTGTTAACATCAATGCCATTACCATATCTATGCTGTATTGAGCTGCTGTATGTTCTCTTTCCTCCTGCTCTCTCTCTCCCGCTCCCCCCTTCCCCCTTCAACCCAACCGGTCGAGGCAGATGACCGCCCACCTTGAGCCTGGTTCTGCTCGAGGTTTCTACCTGTTAAAGGGAGTTTTTCCTTGCCACTGTCGCATAGTGCTTGCTCATGGTGGGAACTGTTGGGTCTCTGTAAATATAAAGAGTCGGTCTAGACCTGCTCTATTCGAAAAAGTGCCCTGAGATAACTTTGTTATGATATGGCGCTATATAAATAAAACTGAATTGAATTGAATTGAACAGTCACATCTTCGGGCAGTCCTCTCTATACCTCACCCACACCACTAGCCTCTGACACAATCAAGACCACGTTGTGAACAAAATGGGGAAAGAGCTAGTGCATCTCATTCACTCCTTAGGTCTGTATATGCTTAATGGCAGGATGAAAGGGGACTCTTTAGGGAGCTTCACATATTATTCTGCTCTTGGGACTAGTGTAGTCGATTACGCCATCACTGACATGGACCCCTGCCTCATCAGTGCATTCACTGTCAGACCACAGACCCCACTATCAGATCACTGCCAGATAAATGTATATATAAAACCAGCTGTACATAAGACAGTGACAGAAGCTGAGCCCTGTAAACTACATCAAATAAACAATCAATTTAAATGGACTCCTGATGGTGAAGTTAGATTTAAAAATGTAATCACTTCACCTGAAGTTACTGATCTAATTAACACATTCCTATCTACACAATTTCAACCAAACCAATTAAATGTGGCTGTTACAAAGTTAAATTATATTTATCATAAATCAGCCAGTAAAGCAGGTCTGACTAAGAACAGCTCTGCATCTAAACAGAGACTGAAAAAGGAAGAGTGGTACGACAAGGACTGCAAAAATGTCAGAAGAAAAGTACGACAGCAGTCCAACCTAAAACACTGTCAGCCGCAAAACACAGACCTGAGACAAACCTATGTGGAAACACATACAAACAGATCATAAAACAGAAGAAAAAACAACATCACGATCAGAAACTAAGAGAAATTGAGGAGTCCTTTGATCAAAATCAGTTCTGGGAGAGATGGAAGAACTTAAACAACAAAAAAAGACAACCTGGCCCTACAAAATGGTAGCATTTGGAAAGATCATTTTGAAAAACTATGAGCAAATTTCACCTAACAATCTCAATCATAAACAGAAACAAATTCAAGAAAAATTGACAATCCTTGAATCAACAATCAAAAATAATCAGAACAGAAATTACTTAATAACAATGAAATAATTAGAAAACAGCATCAAAAAACTGAATCCTGGCAAAGCATGTGGAGCTGACAGCATCAGGACAGAAATGCTGAAACACAGCAGCCCTGAGCTGAGACGGGCTCTGCTTCAGCTCTTCAATCTCGTTCTTCAGTCAGGTTGCTTTCCTGAGATCTGGAGCAGGGGGCTTATTTCCCCAATACATAAGAGTGGAGATATATCTGAACAACTACCGAGGCGTTTGTGTGAGCAGTAATCTGGGGAAGGTTTTCTGCAGCATTATCAATGCCCGGATGCTGGCCTTCCTTATGGAACCCAATGTCCTCAGGAAATTGGCTTTTTACCAAATCACAGCACCACTGACCATGTTTGCACTCTAACATTTTTGCATTTTTTATTGATTTTTAAAAGGCTTTTGATTCTATTTGGCAAAGAGGGACTATATTATAAAATTCTCCAAATCAGAGTGGGGGAAAACTTTACAACATAAGTAAGTAAAAGGACGTGACGTTATTGTATATACACATACAGTATATGTCTACATACTGTGTAACTCAAACTCACATTAATTTATGTTTATTATTGATGACAGCAGCTGTGCAGCCATATATTTTATGTAGACACCTACAGTGTGTTCACTACAGCTCAGTTAAATTAAATGTTTTCTATGCTGCAGATACCTTGCCACTGGTGACTCATTCAGGACCATCGCTAACAGCTTCCGTGTTGGAGTCTCCACTATGTCCAAGATTGTCCCTGACGTTGCAACTGCTATTTGGGACTGCCTCGTGGAGGAGTTCATGGCTGTGCCCACCACAGAGGCATGGAGGTCAATTGCAGAGAGGTTTGAAGAGTGGTGGAATTTTCCTCTCTGCTGTGGAGCACTGGATGGCAAGCATGTTGTTCTCAAAGCCCCTGCTAACTCAGGATCCCAGTTCTTCAACTGCAAGGGAACATTCTCGTTAGTTTTCCTGGCAGTTGTGGATGCCCAATATTGTTTCCGGGTGATTGATGTCGGGGGCGATGATCAGATTCTGGTCAACTCAGCTTTTGGTCATGCACTTTGATCTGGCACTCTCCAACTGCCTGCTGACCTGCCACTACCAGGAGCTGACGACCGAGGACCCCAGCCACACGTCTTTGTTGCTGATGAGGCATTTCCACTCTGGAAAAATCTTATGAGGCCATTCCCCGGGCATATCCTACCAAGAGAGCGCAGGACTTTTAACATCCGTCTGTCCCGAGCTCGGCTGGATGTGGAGAATGCCTTTGGGATCCTTTCTTCACAGTGGAGGATGTACAAGCATGCCATTGAGGTCCATCCAGAAGTTTCAGAGAAGTGTGTGAAGGCTACCTGTGTTCTCCATAACTTCCTGCGGAGAACAACCCAGACAACTGCAGTGAGGGGGAGCATCCCAGTAGGTGAGGTGGAGCCACTGCCAGGTCTGGGAAGACTTGCTGCCAACAACTAAGCAAGAGAGGCCATCAGGGTTAGGGAGACCTTCACATCCTACTTCTCTGCAGAGGGAACTGTCCCATGGCAAGACACCGTGTAGTGTGCAAGCACACCCAAAACGGCTCTTTTAAGAGCCACCCACACATTACTACTGAGCAAACTTTTCAAATTTTCATTTAGATAAGAATAATGCTGTCTCTATTCTATTTCTAGAACTGACTCTTTTTATGTACATAAAAAAAAGCACATAAGGTTGTTTCCTTTGTGTGTCAACTGTATGTATTGTACTGTACTGTATTGTAAACTGTAAACAAAGAACATGAGACCAGGACTCAGAGGAGGAGAGAGAGAGAGAGAGAGAGAGAGAGAGAGAGAGAGAGAGAGAGAGAGAAATGTTGTGATATCAGGCTGCATCACTGATGGATTTGAAAACTTGTTTTGAAGTTGAAGCCTTAATTAATTATCACCCCCACTTCTCACTATGAATACACTCCTCCATTTTCTCATTCATTTCATCATTTAACGGTTTTTTATCATTTTTTCTCTTGTCGGACCGCAACAGAAAATAGAATTAAAGTGGTTTTAGAAGGCAGAAGAAGATGCACATTTCTCTCTCTCTCTCTGTGCATGTTTCACTTTGTGCTGCTGCAGTCTTTACGTTAATTTGATTCAGTTCTGACAGTGACACGGATATGATCCTAGGTCTGACCTAGTAAAATTGCCATGGTAAATGGTAAATGGAGTTCACTTATATAGCGCTTTTCAACCTTAAAGGTTCCCAAAGTTTCTTTCACACATTCACACACACATTCAGACACAGATGGCAACAGAGCTGCAATGCAAGATGCTGGCCTCCATCGGGAGCAACTTAGGGTTCAGTGTCTTGCCCAAGGACACTTAGACATGCGGACAGGAGGAGCCAGGGATCAAACCGTTTAATGGACAACCCGCTCTACCTCCTGAGCCACAGCCGCCCCATGTTACTTTTACGTGACAGTGCTTATTCAGACATGAAACAGATATGTTAAATTGCAATGACATTAACGTAACAGGGTGCTTGTCTGAAAGGAGCTTTAGATACAGATATTGCTGAAGTCGAGCCAGCCCTGTAAGCTGACATTTAGTTGAGAAGAGAACATGAACCACTGACCAAGGACAGTATTTGTCCTTTCATAATCATTGTATCTAAGTAGCTCTTCAATTTTATCATATACCTTCAAGTAAGTTTGGCTACTCTGGGATTTTGTCTGACTGCTTGTGTTTCTTGCAGCATCTGACTTCTATTTAGCAATGTTGGTGTGTTCCCATTTCTCTGAAATTAACTTGGCGAGTCTCATTGGAAATAAAAAATAATGATCAAAACTATGAAAACAAGATCGAAGTTGTAATCAACCAGAATTTTATGTTTGACCACTGAGTCATTCCTGAGAAGCTGATATGGCTACACCTCTGGCCTGCCCTGGCCGGTTGTGGGGGGTTCCTGCTGAACCAAACTGGTGTGGGGAAGCATGGAGAGGGAGTGCTGAGTCATTGTGAATCATCCCTTTAAATATACAAACTTGAATTGGCTTGTCCATCCCAGATGGAAAGTGCTGTAAGACAAAGGGAAGAGAAGCAAACGTTGCGAAAACATGAAAGGAAATGGCGTTCCACCAATCTGGAAGAATCATGTTTAGCCTGGCAAGATAGTCTTAAAATTTATAGGAATGCCCTCCGTAATGCCAGAGCAGCCTACTACTCATCATTAATAGAGGAAAATAAGAACCACCCCAGGTTTCTGTTCAGCACTGTAGCCAGGCTGACAGAGAGTCACAGCTCTGTTGAGCCATGTATTCCTATAGACCTCAGTAGTAATTACTTTATGAGCTTCTTTAATGATAAAATTCTAGACAAAATTCAGCACCTCCTGCCCTCAGTTGGTACTGACTTATCTTCAAACACAGGAACCTTAGAAACAACTGTAAAACCTGATGTACATTTAGACTGCTTTTCTCCCATCAACCTTAGTCAACTAACTTCCATGATTTCCTCATCTAAACCATCAACATGTCTCTTAGACCCCGTCCCAACTAGGCTGCTTAAAGAAGTTTTACCCTTAGTTAGCACTTATTTACTAGATATGATCAATCTGTCCTTATTAAAAGGCTATGTGCCACAGTCCTTTAAAGTAGCTGTAATTAAACCTCTTCTTAAAAAGCCCACTCTTGATCCAGGGATTTTGTCAAATTATAGACCTATATCTAACCCTCCTTTTCTCTCTAAGATCCTTGAGAAAGCAGTCGCCAATCAGTTGTGTGACTTTCTACACAACAACAAGCTGTTTGAGGATTTTCAGTCAGGATTTAGAGTGCATCATAGCACAGAGACAGCACTGGTGAAAGTTACAAATGACCTTCTAATTGCATCAGACAAAGGACTTGTCTCTGTACTTGTCTTACTAGATCTTAGTGCTGCATTCGATACCATTGACCATCACATTCTATTACAGAGACTAGAACATTTTATTGGCATTAAAGGCACCGCACTAAGCTGGTTTAAATCCTATTTATCAGATCGATATCAGTTTGTACATGTTAATGATGAATCCTCTATGCACGCCAAAGTTAGTCACGGAGTTCCACAAGGTTCTGTGCTTGGACCAATTCTATTTACCTTATATATGCTTCCTTTAGGCAATATTATTAGGAAGCACTCCATAAATTTTCATTGTTATGCAGATGATACCCAATTATATTTATCGATCAAGCCAGATGAAACCAATCAATTAGCTAAATTTCAAGCATGCCTTAAGGACATAAAAACCTGGATGACCTGCAATTTTCTGAAGTTAAACTCAGACAAAACCGAAGTTATTGTACTTGGCCCCGAACACCTTTGAAACACATTATCTAAAGATATAGTTTCTCTAGATGGCATTGCCCTGGCCTCCAGTGACACCGTAAGGAATCTTGGAGTTATCTTTGATCAGGATATGTCCTGATGGTGGTGTCGAATGCAGCACTAAGATCTAGTAAGACAAGTACAGAGACAAGTCCTTTGTCAGATGCAATTAGAAGGTCATTTGTAACTTTCACCAGTGCTGTCTATGATGCACTCTAAATCCTGACTGAAAATCCTCAAACAGCTTGTTGTTGTGTAGAAGGAGGTGAGTTTTTATATGTTCCAAGTGACACATTGTAATTTAGAGTGTACCATGTGTACTGCCTGAACGTAATTTGTCCAGAGCATTTTACCATCAGTTACTATGGTACTCCATTTAAAGTGCAACACTGAGCTCCCTGACCCGCTGACCTGGTGGGATGAACCCAGCCCAATGACCTGCAGACGACAACCTGCCAAAGCTGTTGCAGAGCTGCCATCCCTTTTTTTATTTTTATTTTTTCAAGATGGCGCCGCGCTAGTGTGTGTTTTTTTTTTTTTGCACTCTATTCAGCTAATTTTTTTTCAAATTTTCTATTTTTTTCAAGCTGAAATGGATACTGTGTGGTAGAGTTGATTTCCTTCATTTTCTTGCACTTTTAACTTTTTGTTGTGCAGGGTCACCATGCCAACGACTGATTGCGGGTGTATTGTTTACCTTCACGACCAGCTGATGGCTCTCTCTAAACCTTCACTGCTGACCGGAGAGAGACTCAAACCAGCCGAGATGAAGAGGAGACGACAGGGATGCCGGGCCAGGGCCATAAGGAGAGCAAGGAGGAGGAAGTCTAAAACATTTATTCCCTCTATTGTAATCGGGAATGTGAGGTCCCTGGTGAATAAGATGGATGAACTTGGGGCGCTGACGAGGACACAGCAGGAATATAGGGAGTGCAGTGTTATGTGTTTCACTGAAACATGGCTGCAGGAACATATTCCGGACTCAAACTCCACCATCCACGGCTTTCAGACTGTACGGGCCGACAGAGATTGCAGACAGAGCGGTAAGAAGAGAGGAGGGGGGATTGCAAGTGCTTGTGAACAACAGATGGTGTAATCCTGGACATGTTACTGTGATATTGAACTGTTAGCCGTGAGTTTGCGTCCATACTATCTGCCACATGCAC
Source organism: Macquaria australasica (assembly GCA_005408345.1). Taxonomy (NCBI): domain Eukaryota; kingdom Metazoa; phylum Chordata; class Actinopteri; order Centrarchiformes; family Percichthyidae; genus Macquaria; species Macquaria australasica. Next base: position 92,438 of record SEMN01000584.1, on the reverse strand, counting down.
CACTGTTGTCGCTGTTTACATCCCACCATCAGCAGATGCCAACGCGGCATGTGACGTCATAAATTCAGTTACTGCCGGACTTCAAAACAAGCACCCAAATGCCTTCATAGCTATTTCTGGAGATTTTAATCATACTTCTCTTGCTACTACAATTCCAGCCTTTCAGCATTATGTCAACTGCCCCACAAGAGAAAATAAAATGCTGGATCTATACTCTATGCAAATGTCAAGGATGCGGGTGTCCATCTTGACAACAGACTTGACTGGAAGTGCAACACTGAGGCTGTCTACAGAGCAGACTTTACTTCTTGAGGAAGCTCAGGTCCTTTAACATGTGTAGCAAGATGTTGCACATCTTTTACCAGTCTGTTGTTGCATGTGCAATTTTCTTCGCAGCTATCTGTTGGGGCAGCAGCATCAGGGCCAGTGACACTAAGAGACTAAACAAGCTGATTGGGAAGGCTGGTTCTGTGCTGGGGACTGCTCTGGAGCCCCTGGAGGTGGTGGTGGAGAGGAGGATGTTACACAAACTGCTCAGCATAATGGACAATGATTCACATCCATTGCAAAACCTACTGGTCAGACAGCAAAGTACTTTCAGTGGGAGGTTCCTGCAACTCCGCTGTAATAAGGACCGCTACAGGAAGTCATTCATGCCCACCGCGATATCTGTTTATAATGACTCCCCTCTGAGCCGGGAGAGGAGACTTATCCTCTGAGTGGCAATGGACAATATACTGATTTGCTTTATATATATATATATATATATACACATACATATCTTTTTACTACTGCAACACTGAAATTTCCCCTTGGGGATTAATAAAGTCTATCTATCTATCTATCTATACTCTTCATTTAGTCCCTTAACTACAACTCAAGAGCTTTTAAACAATTGTGACTTACTTTTGTGCACCCACGGTCTGCATCAGCTGAGGAATTTTGGCTGTGTTGATAAAAGTTTAATTGCCGCTTAGACTTAAGCGCATGTCAGTGTGTGTCTGTGGTCCTATTATTATATCTCTGCGAGACCCACCTCGCATTTTTGACCTCAACATCTTCATAACCAATCCTCATCACTTCCAATTGCTTTTGAAAAGGTAACATTTTGGGTTTAGAGTTCAAGCAGCTACATCGTAAAGTTGTAAAAATACAGTCTTATTTACATGCAACTTTCACCATCTGTGTTTCCTTATGCCCTTACAAAAATGCTGAATGAATTCCCCAACTTTTGCAACATTTTTAAAGCATTTTTTGTTGCATGCCTTGAAACCTGCGTTCTGTATTTACATCAGGTTGTAGTCTTCTTCTGTGGTCTAAGATATGATCATTATTTGAGACCAGATTTTTATTTGAGAATATAGTGTAGACAGAATTGTAATGCACTGTATGAAACATCTAAATAAAACATTTTGGCTTTCTGAAAAAGATGAATTATTAGTCCAGTAGAGACAATTCTGTTGTGGTTTTAGTTGGGTGGATCCAAGAGCAGACACAAAACCAAGGTAGGCAAGTAACAAGGTGTTTATTGGACTTGAGTTCGGAGTGCAGGGCAGGGGTACGTGGCTGGCAGGTGGTCCGAGTGGAGCAGAGGTGTAGAATGGGTTCGGTTCAGAGAGCGGAGCAGAGGTGCGTGACAGGCTGGCGGTCCGAGTGGAACAGAGGTGTAGAAGGGGTTCGGTTCAGAGAGCGGAGCAGAGGTGCGTGGCTGGCTGGCGGTCCCAGTGGAACAGAGGTAGAGGATGGGTACTGGTCTTGAAGATCTTCCGACTGTGAAACTGGTGGTGAGACAGGCAGCGAGTAGGCAGGCTGATCCGGGCACACTAGAGACAAGAGAACGGTTAACTTTGAAAAACCATTCAAAGGCGAGCACTTCAGCAACGGTCATGAATGCTGACTACCACAGCAGTTGTGACAATGATCTGACGATGAGTGGCTGAAGAACCAGGGTAGATATACTGTGGGTAGATGACGTTGATGGGTATCAGGTGTGTGTGTAATCAGCCAGGTGCCTCCGAGGTGATTGAACAGCCACACACAAACACAGACTGAGACAAGAGGGAAGGGGGAAGGGAAATACACAGAGACAAGCTGCCCATAATCATGACAAATTCAATTCCATTTCTTCATCTTCACTGAGGTAGAACCTCTCCAATATCTGCAGTTTCAACTCTTTTTCTTTCTCCAGTCATGATCATCTTCATCTTTTCTCTCGACTCTTCCACACTCCACTCTGCCTCTCTGCTGCCCCTAGCTATGGTGCAGAGTAAGTTCTGCCAAACAATGATAAGATACATCACTTCCTATATCAGCTAACTGGAATGTATGATTTAGGTTCCTGCTAGAGTAACTAGTCCTTGTTAATTGCTGCATCTTATTAAAAATTCTTGCTATAACTGTGTGCTCCAGATCTCATCTTTCCTGATCCTGCCTCAGTTGTCCTGTTGTCTTTTGAGGCACCAGTTTGAGCTTAAAGTTGGCTAATGCAGAGATTCCTTCACAATGATCTTGTTTGTTCTTTATGGCAACATTTCTGAGGAGAAACTCAAGTTAGGTGAACCAAATACAAATGTGCTAAGTTTATTGCTGGCTGAGAGAGAATGAAGAAGAGAGTAGTCTAGGCGCGAGATGACAAGAGCCTGGATCAGAACCTGCACCACCTACTGGGTGACAAACGGAAACCCAGTTTCCTTGCAGTCCGAGACGGGGACACCAGAGTTCTCAATGGTAATGGAGAGGTTGTGGATAGGAGATGCCTTCCCTGGAAGGAAGATCAGCTCAGTCTTGACGAGGTTGAGCTTCAGGTGGTGTGCACACATACATTGAAAGATGTCAGCCAGACACACAGAGATTCGTCCTGCCACCTGGGTTTCAGACTGGAGAAAAGACAGAATTAGTTGAGTGTCATCTGCATAGCTGTGGTAGTAAAAGCCATGTGAGTGAATAACAGAACCAAGTTACTCGGTGTAAAGAGAAAAAGGGATGGGACCTAGAACAGAACCCTGAGGGACCCCAGTAGCGAGGCTACAAGACACAGATTCTCTCCAAGTTATCCTGTAAGCGCGGCCCTTGAGGTAGGATGTGAATAGAGAGAATGCAGAGCCTGTGACTCTCAGTTTCTGGAGGGTGGAGAGGAGGATCTGGTGGTTCACTGTGTCAGTTTCTGCTGAAAGGTCCAGCAGGATGACGATGGAGGAGAGGAAAGGTTGCTCTAGCAGTGTGGAGTTCCTCTGTGATGGCAAGGAGTGCAGGCTCCGTTGAGGGACCTGCCTTGAAGCCAGACTGCTGGGGGTCAAGAAGGTTGTTCCTGTTGTTCCTGTAAAGAACCTTAACGGTTCCCAAAGCACTTTTACAGATAGGTCTCATTCACCTATTCACACACTGATGGTGACAGGTGCAAGGTGCTGGCCTCCATCGGGAGCAACTTAGTGGCCTAAATCTTTGATATACTAACCCCCACAAACTCTCAGATCATCAGGGTCACGTCTACATTTCATAGGGTTAAAACTAAACATGGTGAAGCAGCGTTTTATTTCTATGCCACATCTGCCTGGAACAGACTTCCAGATGAGTTGAGATATGCTCCAACTTTGACCACTTTTAAATATAGGCTATGCCCTTAAGTATGCTGTACCAGCACAATGTATTTTATTCCTTTTATCCCTTTGTTTCCATTTATTCTGAGTATTTGTTTTTACCTGCACTGGTTTATGCCGTTCTCTCTTTTTGTAAAGCACATTGTATTGCCCTGTGTATGAAATGCACTATATATATATATATATAAACTTGCTTTCACAGTGGTAGGCAGGCAGGAGGTGATCCACTATGACACACAGGAAAAGTCAATTAATATTAACCGGGAAGCTACACAAGGAATAGTACTCAAAAATACACTGCACTAGAGATACAAGCACTGACTACCACTCAAGCTGAGCTAATGATTGGGCACAGAGTGGCTGAAGAACCGGTTGAAATACTGCTGGGCTGATGAGTTCATAGACAGCAGGTGTGCATAATCAGCAGGGATCCAGAAGAGTCAGAGAGGAATTGCCACGCCCACACCACAGACAGACAGACAACAGATGACAGACAGAGAAGCACAGGAGACATGGGGGGAAATGGGAAACACAAGGGAAAATACTTAAGCCAACAGATATTTATTTTATTTAAATTTCAGGCGGTTTTAGCTATTGCTCAGACATGTGATTTTATTAGGACATCAAGTCCTTTTGTTAGAACCAGAGAAGTAACAGCTTAGTTTTTCTGTCCAAACATTTATTATCTTTGACATTAGTAACGCGAAGGATTAATTGAATGAATCAATTACTAATCATCTGTCTCACGTGCGTCTGACAGAACAGAGACGTTCTACGCTGTCTACATAGGCCACGTGACGGCTCATGTTTTACTTGTACTATATGCACATAAACCAAAACGCAGATGACCTACATTCAATACTGTGCTTGAAGTCATCCTGCATAGACACAGAGGGAGCACTGAAGCTGCTGCTGCTGCTCTGCTAACATGCTGCTAACGCTACACCTCCTGTGTAGACACCATCTTCAGTTATATTTGTATGAAGATATTATAGATTGCTGTTAATCGCTTCAGTATAGTTTCACACACTTGGAGAATCTATGACAAGGAGCACTGAAGCTGTTCATGGTGGAACATCACCTTACTAATATAACCGAGTCATATATGTACAGTAACGTATGTATTTAATTTTGTAGAAGCTGGAGCAGGCAGTGTTATTTTTTACTATTGGTCATTGTCAGAATAGAAAGAGGTCAACACTTAAGAGTTTTCATTCCTAACCTTCATTCCATTCCTTCATTTCTAACCAACACACCGCAGAAGGCCAAGGGTTACACTAACACACTATGTTGTACACTTCAGTTTCATCAACTGAACATAATTCACGGCTGAGGTTCAAAACATACAGTATGCGGTAAGCTTGGAGGACATTTGGGGATCTGAGAGTGTATTGGGTACTAAATGTAACTATGTATCTTGAAGGGGGCACTGGTGACATCTGAGTACACACTGACTGAAATGACCTGCACAACCCCCCTCTCTTTCTTCCGTGTCATCCCCCCTTCTCTCCCTGCATAATGACGCATTGTCCACAGGCCACTCTGAGGCCAAGTGAACAACAGGGGCCTGCGGGGACTCTGGGACCAGTCTGAGAGCACCCTCGGGATGAAGCAGCAAAGACTAGCAACTGGATTAGAAGAATTGAAGCTTGTGGAGTCTTCCGGAGTAAGTTCTCTGCAATTATTGCCTGTCATTTTATTTCCTGATGTTATTCATGCAAATCATGTTTCAACTAAGTGCTGAGTCACTTTAGATGCAGTGACAGTAATGACAATTTGCGGTGATGGTTAATACATTGTTCCTGGATGAAAACGAGACTTTCAGATATTTGTCTCAGTTGCAGTGGCTGGTTTAATCACTGCTGGAATTCTTAATTCTTTCTGTGCGCAGACAGTTTACAGTTCAGTGTGAGCAGTTTAAGATTAAGAACTGTTTGATTTTCACAGTTTATACTGTAATGACTAGAACTGTGTATTACATGCTCTAGTTCAGTAGTGTAACTTATATTTGTATGTAAAATTGTTGGTACTTTATCTGCAATTCTAGTCTGTAGGGTGAGTGTCAGTGGTCCATTCAGATATACTGCAGCTGTTACGGACTTGTAGAAGAGTCCCAGAAGGCCAACATTCACACAGTCCTGCCAGCTTTCAAAGCAAACATTCCTTTGGCATTCTGACCAAACAGCCAACAATGCTCCTTTAGTGCACTAATCAAGGAAGGGATCTGGGCAGGACTGCTCTTCAAACTCTTAAACAATCTTAGAAGGTAAACAGACGTGACAAATGGCCCATTACAAATAAAAGTAATAATATTGTCATCACTAACAAAATGAGTTGAGGACAAATGCAACAGTTCATGATCTCGTGATTTCAGCCTCTGGAGACAATGAAGAATGAATCCATCTTAGACCTTCAGCTGACAGATATCAAATATGCTTTTCTCACTCATATACTGCTGGGATCAGTGTGACTTGGTCTTTCCAGTAATAACAGTGCATCATGGATAAACACTGGTATGTTCGCTGTTCCTCCTAACTTCAGATTATGCCTCATGATCATCAGATTCAGACCCTTTTTTCACTATGAAAATTAATCCAGGCAATTCGTGTTGAGAAAACAATTCCACCACAAGGTCTATTTAGTAGCTGTTCTGGAGCTTTTAATCATATCACATGATCTTGATCAGTAGATGTAGTTTGTCTGAACATCTGCAATTCTATAACTGGGTAAAGCTGCTAAGGAAGATCATGTGACATGATCGAAAGCTCCAGAGCAGCTACTAAATGGACCTTGTGGGGAGATTGTTTTCTTAACTGCTGTTTCCAAGGTTAAATATGAACTCTGAACCTCAGGAAGGGATGGTTGTCTCTATCCATAGTTACAGTGATAGTTTCAAACAACTTTCCATGGTGCAAATTCACCAAAAAAGGGTAAAAAGGGTGGATCAGTAGCCCAGCTAACTCACTGATTCTATAACATCACACTTCCTGTCTACATCACCCAAAGGATGATTGAACTGTTTTAAATCAATACACATTTTGACAGTACTAGGGCAAAGGTGAAACCAAATAAATAACATACATTTATAATAAATAAAAAAATATAATATTGTCCAGGATATATAAAATCGTACAAGTCAGTTAAAAACAGTTAAAAAAAGTTGTGGTTTTAGCTGACGTTTAAAAGAAATTACAGAAGTAGCTGTGCAGATTGTGAACGACAATTCATTCCAAAGTTTTTACTTGGGAACTGCGTGAAGAGCTTTTTCTGCTATGCACCCTTGTATGCATGGGCTTAGCAGGTCAGAGATATAGCTTTGAGCTAATCCATGTAACACTTTGAAAATGAATAAACGAATTTTGAACTGTATTATTGAAGCAATGGGAAGCCATTGAAGGGATGCTAAAATTGGAAATAAAGGCATGAATTATTTTCTCCTAGTCTACAGCAGACAGAATTTTTTTGATTTTAGAAGACTGAATATCCCAACAGCTTTGAATGCAACCATAAGGTCAAGAAGGACTAATATGGAGCGGAGGCCAGCATCAGCTGCTAACAGGAGGTCATTTGACACGCAACGCAAAGCTGTCTCTGTACTAGGCCCAAACCAAAAACCAGATTGGAATTTCTCAAACAGACTATTGGAACTCATATAACTTATCAGTTGGACCTTTGAGAGAAAACAGAGCTTAAAGGTAGTTACTAAGAACAGAAAGGTCAAGGCTTGGCTTTTTAAGAAGTGTGTGGACCAGGGCATGCTTGAAATAAAGTGGTACAGAGCCAGTAGCTAGAGAGGAGTTAATCATTTGACAAATGTGTGGACATACTCCCAATAACCTCTTTTAAATGTTTAGCAAGAAGACTGTTGAAGGAACATGTGGAGGAGTTCATATGTGGCACAATATCCATGAGAGTATGACAAGATAACAATTGAAAATAACTCAAACTTGATGTAAGACTGGGATTTACATCACAATTCCTGGAAACAATTTGACTTATAATACTGTCAACTGTCTCAGAAAAGAAGATCAGGAGGGGTTCAAGAGCATGTTTAGAAGCAGCAAGGAGATGGTCAGTAGTTTTGAACAGGTAGCACATCTAGAAAGGTCTTTGCTATTCAAATGTACGGTAGCTCAACATTAGCAAAACTCTAGGCTTTGTGAAAGGAGTATTTAATAAATTGCCTCTGAGAACATGGCTGTAGCCAGGACTTTAGACTTTGTGAGGTCTTGAACCCCCCAAAGCAACCCCTCTTAGACAATTCTGACCAGCCACCAAAAGGAAGGCCTCTCAGAATGTTTTCCATATTTTGATGTTCCATTTTATTCATTCAAATGTGCAATTCATATTTTCTTTCGGTGACAAATTGTAAATCCTTTATTTATATGTCCATTTATTTATTTTGTTGGCTTAATAGTGAAATTTAAATATACTGGGTCTAATACTGGTAAAATACCAAGAACATATCCTCACTGTTCTCACTGGTAGTTATGGCCCTGTTTGGGACACAGTAACAACATACTGACACTGGTAAAGGAAACCCTCCATTCTCCTCTCTTGATGTCATCAGGTAGTCTCCATGTTTGAGCCGAGGATGTCTCTGCAGTCTCTGATGGTGGCTCTTGCCTTGGTCTTGGTCTTCCTGGGCCCTTGTCCTGGCATGGCCACCCCTCCAGGTGAACCAGATGATGAAGCTTTTCACCTTGAGAACTATGACCTGAACAGTGAGATGGACTGGGAGAACCTGGACATCAACATTTATGGAGACAGTTATGATTATGATGACTTGGATCAAGAGGTGAGGGGGAGGAATGGATGGAAAACTATTAGATATATATTCTGTAATATTACGAGTAGGAGGGAAAGCAGGTTCTTTCAATTTAATTTCTTATCTAGGCTTTCTCTAAACATTGTCCTCTGACTGTCCCGCAGCCAAATGAGAGAATAGAGGAGCTGATTAAAATGTTGATATGCTCATCTGAGTTGCCTTCAATTATATAAGCAGCACAGAGTGACTTTTGGGTTAGTCTGTGTTGCACAAGGGTGGGGCTGACCAGGTGAAGTTAATAAGTGTAATTTATCAAAACACCTGTTTAACAAGCATACATTTGCAGAAAAGTGATGTTTTCAACTGTTATGTCCCCAGTCTTCCAACCACAGCCGGTGTAATTAACACAACCAGGTTGTGAAGCTAAAACGAAAGCTGACTGTAGCCTAATTTGCTCTTAAACCGTGTAAAGATGCAAATACAATATTATTTATCTTTAAGGTCTCTATAGTTAGGTTAGTGCATTAATACTGCAGCAATAATGCAGTTTTGTGACTAAACTACCATTACTATGGGACACATGAAAACTTGTCATTTGCTAGAGTGAAACATTTTAAATAAATGCAGAAAATAGCATCTAGTCTTATTTATTGTTGTGGTTTTGATTTTTTTTTTAATTCAATTTATTTTTTCATTTTTTTTAAGTCATGCTAATGGCTCCATTGGTGACAATATCAGTCTATACGTCTGTCTGTTGGTCAGTGAGTCCACCACTTTGGTCCACACTGAAAAATCTCAAGAACTGTTGGATGGATTGTCATGCAATTTTGTACATTTACACTTGTGTACATTTGTCGTTCCCTGAGGATGAAACCTAATGACTCTGGTGATCCCCTGAATTTTCCTTTAGTGCCACCAAGAGGTTAAAAATTTGTGGTTGAAGTGAAATATCTTAACAACTATTGGATTGCCACAAAATTTGGTACACATATTTCCCCCTCAGGATGAATTGTAATAACTTTGATCCCCAGACTGTTCATCTAGCACCATCATCAGGTCAACATTTTTTTTTTTTTTATGACCAAATACCTGAAAAATGAATGATGTTCGCATCAGCCTCAGCTGCACATTCCGTTTAGTGCTAATTAATTAAAAAATGTAGCATGCTTAACACGCTAAACTAAGATGGTGAATGTGGTAAACATTATACCTGCTAAGCATTAGCATGTTAACATTGTCAGTGTGCTTTGATTGCCCTCTTGAGTTGATTGCCCTGATTTGTAGCAGCAATGCCAGTCAGGTGACTGCTGTATTTTATCCTGAAGAAGGATTTTTGCCAAAACACTGATCTTTTGTTGAAATAAATGCTTCAAAGTTATGAGTTTGCAGCATCCCAGAGGTTACAACAGGAAGAGATACCCTATCCACTGTGGGATGAAGAGCGTCCTCAGAGGAGACTAGTGACACACTCACACTTCAGACAAGGGAACTAAATGTCATGAACCTCTTCAGTAATCAACTTGATGACTCATTATTCTCAACCTAATAAGGGTCTACATTTTGTTCCCACAACTCAAACAGCAGACTCTTTTCAAATTATTTAGGTGGATAAAACTGTGAGAATAATTTCCTGCACAAAGCTCTAATACAGAACACAATAGATATGTTTCCCTTAGTTTCAATGCATCTATTGACACATACTGTAGACTTGTAGAGTATGGCATGAACACTGCAGGATAAGGACCTGTATCAGGGACATTCAACTCTTACAAAAGAAGAAAAACAACTGCTCCTGGGACCTCTGGCAGCAAGACAAACAAAGTGGTAACTTCATTACCTGTGGATTGATGACTTTTTTTATTTTGTTTTGTTTTTTGTAATTCATGTTTTTCAATAGATAAACAACATAATGCAAGACAACATATTACAGTAAATCAATAAAGAACAGGCAACAAAGCAAACAGAACAAAACAAATCAGGGCACATATATTAGTCAACCTAAGTAAAACACCTCATGCCAATAAAATAAGGAGGGGGGGGTCACAAGATATATACCACATGTTCAACATAGACAGAACAAATAAATATTAAACACAACAATCACAACAATAGAAAACTATTTACAAAATGTGAGTGTGAGGAGGAGAAGGTGTGTGTGAGGATGAGGGAGAGGAAGAGTAGGAGGAAGCTATGCTATCTTCTTACGGCCGGGCCACACTGCAGACCTGAGCAGCGCATGACGGCTACCTCGCTGAACTGCTGCAGCTGGCAGAGCGCTCCTGCGGCCAGCTCTATCTTTCTACACTGAGTTTGCCTTTGATAATGGCCATCAATAATAGAATGTTTCATTTCATTTCAGTATACATTTAATTTATATTTAGTTTAGACAGAAAAAGGTGGCTTGTGCTCAATTGTAACTGGGGAATTTAAAAAATATCAATTTTTTTCACATCTGTGACATATTCTACAGATCTATATTGAAACTGAAATGGAAAGGTGTGATGTTGCTGGTTTGATGATAATTTTCACTGTCTAGAACCATGTGCGTCACATGGAAAAAATAGGTGAGACGCCGAATATCTAGATGAGCCGCGCTGCAGACGCTGTGTGACTGCTCTAACCTGTTAACATGGGTGCCGAAATAAAGAGGTTCCGCAACTCACACACGCTGCTCAGGTCGGCGGTGTGGCCTGGCCATTAATCTGATTTCTGCTGCTTCTTTCTGCTTTAGAGCAGCCCTCATGGTTGCCCTCTTTGCCCATTTAGTGGCCCTCTTGGCAGTGTGGAAACTTGAGTGGGCTGAGGCTCAACCACAACCTTCTTGTGCCTCCCCATCTGATTTGAACTGTCACTCTCTTCCTGGCTGCCCTGGGAGGACAGATTGAGGTGGGCACCGTAGCACCAGACACCCCCCCATTAGCCAACCTGCTCATAGCTGAACCCCTCGAGGAGGAGGTGACCCCGCCTACCCCGCCTCCAGCTCCTGTCGCCCTGGACTTCAAGGGACCAGGTCTCTTTGGCCCTGAGACTGGCCTGGGTGGGTCAAAGCACTGACAGCCTGTAGATCTACTGTCACAAAAGTTCAACAATCTTCAATAATTGTATTAGTTTGTGTGTGTAATTGTGTGTCTGCATGCATATGTATTCAAACTCCGCCCTTTTTGTTCAGGTATGCCTACCTGCCTACTGTGTGTGTGTACTGGCAGGAGTGTGTACTGCGATGACATGGGCCTGGATCAGATCCCACTCCTGCCCAAAGACACCACCCATTTTTATGGTCGCTTCAACAAGATCCGACATGTCAAGAACACAGACTTTATCAACCTCAGTGAGGAATCACTTTGGACACATTTACCATAAAGTCTCAGATAAATGCAATATTATGGCTGGTATTATTTGTGTTTTGTTGTCTGTTACAGATAAGCTCCAGTCCATTGATCTAACAGGGAACCAGATCTCAGGGATGGATGAGGATGTGTTTCGCTCGCTGCCACAGCTCCAGGAGTTACTGTTAGCTGATAACAACTTGCAGGCCATGCCTGAGCTGCCAATCACCATGAAACACATTGATCTACGCAACAACAGGCTGATCAGTCGTGGGTTACATTCTGAGGGATTCAAGGTAAATATCCTGCATATATGCTGAAAATATGGTTTCCGTTTCCAGTTTTCCATAACAGTCCATGTGTGGAGAAACATTCGACTCATGTAATAAAAAATACAAATTGCTTTCAACAGCCTGAACACGTTGCTAATCGAACTGTAAACAATGACTGGCACACGGAAGGGGAAGTCCCACATATCCGGTGTAGCCAGCAGCTACCCCCGAAACATTGGCTGTTGCCCCTAGAGGCTAAATCGTTGTCAGATGATAGCCGATGAGTTCAGTAACATGCTTTGTGGCTCTTCAGGAGCTTTGTCAGGTCTGAAGAAATAACTCTGATAGTTTGACAAAAACTTCTTAGCACAAGGTTGACTCACTGGAAATTTTCCAGAACTTTCAACCACATTTGGCCTTCGTTGGCAGGGGAAGATTGCTCAGTTGTCATGGAGATGGTTCAGTAGAGATTACGTGGCCCAATATGGAATTTCAGTCACATAACATATCCGACTGCCTGTTATCACATGACCAAAATCCCATACTTGAAAGCTCCAGAAAATTTCTAGTAGTGGACCCAGAATTTTTTGTCAAACTGCTTTCCAGGGTCTTTCCAAGATCAAATAATAAACTTTCAAGATCAACCCTGATGATGTAATTTGAGTTATTTCTGACTGAACAGAAAGCCTGCATTACACACTGGGGCATGAAGTTTGACAGACATGGAGGTTTGCGAAAAGCAAGGGAGGCAAGAAATAATCTGTTATCCTGAAGACAGGAACAGGCTGTGCTACTTGTTCTTACTGCACAATACATCTAGGTATCTGTGGATAGTTAGAACATGAAATCCAGACATTATAGATTATTGGATGGATGTTGCAGCACTTTTCCAGCAGCCCCCTGGTGACTGGTGACCGCTACTGACTTGTGGAGAGGACCCACTGCTTTTTTTTTACCTTCACAGTCCTGCAGCCATGCTGCTTCATAAAACAATGATTCCAGGATGGAAAACATGGAACATTTAAATATCTTACTCAGTACTTACTCAATTCAAGTTGTTCAAGATCTAGACAGTTGATATTCAGTGGTTGTGGGGCTCCCTTTTGTGGATATTTTCATGTATTACTGTGTATGTGAGTGTTTTCTTTTTTTTCTTTTTCCTCCATGCAGGATATGAGCCAGCTGGAATTCCTCTATCTGTCCAACAATAATTTGGATTACATTCCTACACCACTGCCACTGAGACTGAGAGTGTTACACCTGCAGGTAGAAGCACATCCATGTCATGCGTCTTCTTCTCTCTTGCCTCCAAAGGGAAATTTAGTTTGCAGCCAGGTAACCAGATTAGTCACACACAAATTAAAAACTTGCAATTTAAACAGCATGAGTCACTGCAACACCGTAAAACATAGCTACAGATGTAGAATAGAAAGAAAAAAAATGAATCTCCTAGCTGACCCAACCTACCCAGACCCAGCCTGATAGTTTACCCAAGTCCAGCTAAGAAGTGCATTAGAGGCCTGTACTCTGAAGCAGGATTTGGGGTTAGCAAGGTAACTTCAGGTTTAACTCTGGGTTTTCAGGGTTACGATGGTGGTTCACTTCTTACCAGGGTACATCGCCATGGTACCTTATATGCTGCACACCTAACCTGCTCTGGAGCAGGTTATGTTGGAGATTAAAGATCAATGCGTAAAAAGCTCCACTTACTGACCAATCAATGCTCTTAGAAAATGGCATCAGCAATAGAAGACCCCGTGGAGCTCGGTGCGCAGATTGTGAGAGGGGCTCTTTATATATCAAAGATTTAGATTCTGACTCATCTGTGCCAGCTACTTGCAAGCAAAGTCAAAGCCATGTCATTGTGCTTTTGTATCCTAATATTCTCTAACAGAGACTGACTGAAACACTAAAGCCTTGTACTTGTACTTATAAGATATGAAAGTAAGCCTACTGACCGCTTTGAATTATGTTTTTCTATTTATTTTTTATTTGCTCCCATGTCCGTTTGACACCGCCGGGGTTGCAGCTGAAAGAATAAGGCTAAAACATCTAAGCAACACATTAATTTGCTGGAATACACAAATGCAATTATAGTCAGATCTACTCATGCCCTAATGATGGGGCAGTGATATTATAAGCCTGTTAATTAACGCATTCACACAGTCTGCGATTTTTTGGCCAGCTGTCCTTCCAGCATTTGGCAGCTGCAGCTGTGTTGCTTTTAGCCTGGATGATGTGTTTAAATTCTTCATATTTCTCTAATATTATAGTTTGCTATTTGTTGTTAAAATATGCCGCTCTGCTGCCAGTACACTTGTCATGTTTGTGATTGGTCATATTCTGCAAACCCTGCCCCTTTCATGTGAACGCGCTCATGGCTAGATTGGAAAACCCTGGGTTGACTTACCGAGTTGACGACCACCGTCGTGTGACCGCTTAGCGTGATCAACAACCACATGGCAGTAACTCACACACTCAGATTTAAGGAACATTTATTACAGCAATAGGTTTTAAGTGATAACTGGTACACAATTACACATTTATAGGGAAGCTTATTGACAGCATGCTGGGATATGTTTTGTACTTAATGTCTCCATGGCGTCTCTGTTTTGTTTGTTTTGTCATTAACCTGTATTATTTATTTAGTTTTCCTTTAATGTCAGTAGGTCATACCTCATCTTTCACATGCTTTAAAATCAAAATAGATTGCAGCACCAAACACACAAATCCAAACCTCCATTCCAACTTTCAATCCAAAAACAATCAATCAAAAGAAGTCATTGGCATCTCTCTTTGACACATAAAGAAGCCTGCATACATCTAGCAGGTTCGGTCAAAAAAGCAAAAAGAAGAAGAAACTAGTAACTAACAAAAGTCCATAGAACCCAGATCGTAAATTTTCCACATACAGCATCTTAAAGGGACAAACATAAATCAATTTAGCCTAGAACAAAATCTATCTAACAATCCATCGTCCCCTTCACATTTGGATAAATCTCAAAATAACCAAATGTTGCTTCTCTAGACTTAACTTCTCAAAAGGTAAACAAAGTGGCTGCGTGAACTTAAACACACGATAGCTAGCTAAAGAAAACTCCCCATAATTCATAAATGAATGGACAGACACTATGAAGTGTAATGAATGATGGAGTTGAAAAAAAAAAAGATAATAAAGTGAAAGAGCATAATTCACCAACAATGAACGAGACGGAAGACTGCTTGGAACTCCCCTGACTGCAACAAAGCATTTGGGGCTGGATACAATTAGCAAAGAGATACGTGACCTTAAAACTGAATTGAAAATAGATTTAAATGCACTAAATTCACAGACAATTCTACTCCATCAAATACTTGGGTTGTGTATATGGGCATGTGGGTTGTAAGCGGTGTCTCAGTTAAAAAAATACACTCAACAGCCTTGGCAAGTAAAATTATTGGAGTATGTCAGGTCTGGGACCTCTGACGTAGCCCTGGGTCAGTTCCCCACTTAGCCGTGTTGGTAATCCAGCCTGTGATTCCATTTTACCCTGAAAAGTCTGAAGTATATAAACTTATTTTGTAGAGGCAGGGTTGTCAAGATACACGAGTTAAATTAATGGTGAAATATTGGTTAAACTATGTAGAGTCAACACTAACCCTTCACAAATATTGAATACTAACACTTTTCAGTGTTAAAACATCAACAGTAACTTTCTTGTACCCCAATCAGAATAACAACATCCAATCTCTGCATGACGACACCTTCTGTAACCGCCATGATCGCAACTTCATCCGCCGTAACCTGGAGGACATCCGTCTGGATGGCAACCCCCTGAACATCAACCTGTTTGCACAGGCCTACGTCTGCCTGCCACGCCTGCCTGTAGGAAGTCACTGACGGCTGCCAGACACCATAGTCCAATAGATAGAAATAATACAAGACTAGAAACTGTTTAACTGCGTTATCTGTTTTGTCTGAATATTTGTGTGGATCATTTAAAACACCCAGTACTTTGTCTAAAGATTCGATGCCAATTTTTATGCCAAAAACACATCATGAGACGTGCACTGCATGACTGAAACAGTGCACGTATAAAGCTGCATTAAGTGATTTCGTTTTGCCTTATAAAGCCTTATAAAGTAGTATATGGCTAACATGTTAGCAAACCATTGCCTATTTACACATCCAGCAGACACAGAGCAACATTAGCATTAGAAAAATATGAATAAAACAAATGTCACCCTCTCCTAGAGGTGGAGACATTATCAAGTCACTGCTCTGCAGCGAGGCACACTGCATTCACACTCTTAAAGCTGGGGTAGGCAAAATCTGTGCAATCTAGGCAAAACCTTCCGCCTCTCTCTCTGCTGCCTCGTATCACTCCGCAAAGCCCCTCCCACCAAACCCACAACTTCGACCGGCAGCAGAAAGAGTCAGTTCCTCAGTGAAACTGTATCCCTCGTAGGGCTCACTCTCCACGGCGTGAGCCTCACCGAGACCGCGGTGCCTCCCGCCTTGACTTGTTTTCTCCAAGACGCCCCTCCAGCGCTTCGCGGCCACAGAGCAGAGCGCCCCAAGCTTCAGAGGCAGCTGCAACACCGTCCAGCAGCAGGAAGAGAGGCTAGTACACCGCACACACACCACTGTCCCCCGTCAAGTTATTCCCCACTGTTTGTCATCATGCCTCTTTGCCACTCGTCGTTATGAGCGCCATGGCATTGAACGTGTGGAAGGAAAATCTCGAAGATGGGTCAGATGGTCTTCAGATCTTCACCACACTTGTACTTAACTAATAAACTTCAACAAAAAAACAACTGAGTCGAGATGAGTTCAGATGTGAATAGAGTTTACTGCAGAATCAACAAATTACAGCAAACATGAGTCCTTCCATGGAGTGACTGCTCATACAGTGTACAGGTCTTCACTTTTATACACTTCTGATACCCCTCCTTCTGTGGGCCTTAGAACATGGCACCACCCTTTGACCTTGAGTTGACTGACAGGCTATTCCTTACATTTCGGGCCAGACACCATTGTTTTTCTTTTTAGCCAATTCCCTTTCGATCAGTAAATAATCGTGTCAAATGCTAGGTGATTTCCAATTCCCAAAGGCCTGACTTCACCAGATCTGTAAACAATCGTGTCTGTTCACAGCTTTCTGTTTTTAAAAAAACATGGTGCTCTAGGTACTTTTATTGTTCATTGTTCCTCCAGCTGTCACCTCCTTCACTCTGCTAACTTATCTTTGTAACCTTGAGATGTGTCTGTTCTTTTGTCTCTGATGTTGTGTTAGTGCACTCCCACTCTGGGATTGACTATATGTGTTGTTTGCCTCATGTCTTTGTCCATCCATTAGTCTGTTTACACAATTAAAGGCTGCAAATCAGTCAGTGTGCTCCACTCTCTGTTTTTCCTTTGGAAGTTAGTTTGCTGATGTAAAAGCCCTGAAAAGGGAGTAGTTGAATGAAAGATGCACGGACACAAACTTTCCTCAGATCATGTGCGTAATGACTGAAATATCAAAATAACCCTGTGTACTGTACATAGCCAAATATCAGAAACTGTACAGAAATACTACTACGGAAATGCATTTTAAGATAACAGTCCAGCATTTTAGTTTTTATCATTGAACCCGTACAAATTCTGCATTATTACTCTCAGCCTCTCTCTAGCATTACATGTAGCCTAGAATACAGCATTACAACAGTAAACCAACTAAATGTCCTGTTACTTTAGTGAAACTCATACTCTTAGTAACTAGTTGTTGTTACTGGAAAACACTTAACATATACATTATTTGTCGAACCTTATTTCAGTACAGTAACAGCGATAAATACAAACAGCTACACATTTCAACAGCAATTATATACTACTATTGTATTTTCCTCTGACAGTACAACTGCTCTGAAAACAATGGAGCGGTTAGCATGGCAAGAGGCTAATGTGGCAAGCTTAATCGTCGTCTGGTAATTATCGATTAATGTCGTTACTTCACGATACATGAACATACCCTATTATCAATCATTTCCTTAACACCTATACACATTCATCTAACACAATGGTAAACATAAATTATTACTTAAAACAGCTGCTGCAGATGAGGTTCATGAGAGCAGAGAGCTGCCAGAGGCTATAAAGCTCTTTAGAACTAAGGGGAAATGTAGAGTTGGTGAATTCTCTCTGGGTTCATCATTACCAGCAACCCCATTCGCATTACACATAGTCTTTGATCCATTGTCAGGGTATAAATATTGATTAGTCCAGCTGTAATAATTGATAATATTGTAATGGGGAGAAGAGAAACAATTCTAACCCTCTGAACCCTCAGCTGTTTTGACTATTGATTGACACATTTTGTGAACAATTATAATTGTTCTTTTTTCTGTATGTCCTTGAGTTGTCAACACACAATCATCAGTATATGAATGGATAGATGTTAACAGGACACTCTGACAAAAATTCTTTGTGTAAAATGACATAAAACACATTTTCATGGATTTTGTTACTCCTGTGTTTTCCTTTTTTATTTCCATTTGGGATAAATATGTTTTGAATTTTGAGATCCTATGATGGGGTGGTGGGTGGGTGATGAAAACGGAAGTGCTAATGTCCCCCTTGCACACTCAAAGACTTTGATGTGCATTCCTGTTAAGTCCACAGGGGCTCAGGGCTGCCCACCTGTGCAATCATCAAGTGTTTGAGGCCCTTTGGTAGTAGAGATGCGAAAGATTCGCATGTTCACAGTTGTATGATTAGTTGGTTGTGTGAGGATTATAATACTGTGCATTGACAACATATCACCATATCTATTTTGGATTTCATTACATTGTATGACTGCATTTTGCTGATGTCAGACATCCATATTTGTTCCATATTTGTTGCACTTCTGTATTGTTAAGTACCAAGTCGTATATATTGGACCTTTTAAGAGTTTCACATATAAAATCATATGTTTAAAGGTGTACTTGATGTCAGTCACACTGGAAAACATAAAAATGTCTAACTGAAACTGTTTCTTAATTGCATAGCAAATTGAATGTAGATCCACATTTGATCTGGAAGTTGACATATTGGTCAGCATACTAGAGCTGACCTGAAAGTTTGACTGCAAAAAACAATTTCAATCAGGAGGGACTTGAACAAATATTTATTGACACGTGCATAAAAAAGATGAGAAATGTGAAGAGTCTTTTGCCATTAGCCCCATCCTGACGTCATCATATTTTAAGGGGGGTAGAGAACCCGTGAGCAGTATAGGATACCCCCCACTGTAGTCTACACACTGATGGTGGTGGTGGAAGAATGCTGAAGATCTGGCTGTGATGAGGTGTGGACTTCTGATGAGCCCGACCTGGATACTGAATGTGGTGAACTGGAGGTGAATGGGGTGGAGAAGGGTTGCAACAAGTCCGCACTGAAATGACAGCTGACAGCAAGCAAGAAGAGAACAGATTTGACAGCAGCAATATGATTGGCTGATGGAGATCGTGGCGAAATCTGTTTGGATAAGTGAGAGAGAAAACGCTCATAATCAGCTGATTAAGAGAAGCAGGAAGACAGGGGATGTGAATGAATGAGGCCTAAAGAGTCTTCCTAATTGAACTCACGCTGAGTTTGTTGACTTGCATCTACAATGCAAACATCCAAAACTAATAAGGAACCCCAACATCCAAACGCACAGGTTCATTTCTAGTATGTACACTGAAAAGCCTTGTGCGAAATCTGCACGTCACTGCGTTTTTTTCATTTAGCTATTTATTTAGTTCCTTGTTGTGCCCCCCTACAAGAGCCAGCTGGGAGCATATTTGATTAGCCAGCCGGTCAGGTCGAGAGTCTTGTATTAACATGTCAGACCGGGTCGGGTCATTGATCTAGAGATAATTGCAGGTAACAGGTCGGTTCTGATGCTTTTTGAAATTTAAGTTGGCTTGTCCTGTTATCCAGGACCTGCAACAAATGCATGTCAGACAATGTGATTGGGCATTTACCTGTTACAAACGCTCCACTATTGCCCTCTGCTGGCCTGGACAGGGTCCTGCACTGATACATTCAAATGGACAAACAGAATACTAATCCCCAAAACAAAGTTAATTTGACATCAAAATAAGACAAATACACAAACTAAATGTGACTACATTTTGTGTGGGTCACACATTGTGCAGCCTTTAAAGCACAAGAGTCACCGTGTGTGAGTGGAGAGAAATAGGAGGATAGAGAGAATATAGATACCACTTTCTATCAAACTGTTGACAGGTCCCAATCAGAATGTGCCACGTCACAAGCCCCGCCCCGTCCAATCAAATCGCTCCATTTATTACCGGAAGTCCCGGCCGGCCTCTGAAACCATGCCCTGTCCAATCAAACCTTGCCACGTCATTGTCATAATTCCCGCTCTTTTTCAAAGTTTGACAGCAACACAACCCTACCTCCCCATCATATCTAACCATCATCACCTCTAAAGAACCCTATCTGTGACAACAGAGGTTACAGAGGTTAAACTGTCATGTTTGCCAACGGCTACTGAGAGGCACTTCTCACACACACACACACACAGAGAGAGAGAGAGCAAGAGAGAGAGAAGTTATCACATGCAAACAAAGCAACTAGGTGTCAAAACATGCAACATGGTCTAATTCAATAAACTCTAATGGTAGAGTGTGTTCATTTTCAACCTAGTGAAATGTGTCTTTTTATCAGAGCACGTTGAAATGGTTCTTCTGTATGAGGATAGTTAAGATTATAAGGGTTGTGAAAAGAAGTTTCTCTGAAACCAATACGTATACTCATTCACATGTATACTCATTCATCTAATTCAACAGACTAAAGTGAAACGTGTTTCCTGTGAGAGCATGCGGTCTTGTAAATTCCTCACAACACTCACAAAGACTGCAACATTGTACTTTTAAGAGCGGGTCATTTCTTTTTACTGCAAGTAAGTTTCCAGAGGTTAGTTAAGACTGGGTTGGGAAAAGAAGCATCTCTGTTTTGTTTTTTTCTTCCCAACAGAAGTTGTTATCACACGCATTCACACACTGACCATAGCCCAACGACAGGAGTACGTATGTCACATCAGAGGTTATCGCACGCATTCACGCACTGACCATAGCCCAACGACAGGAGTACATATGTCACATCAGAGGTTATCGCACGCATTCACGCACTGACCATAGCCCAACGACAGGAGTACGTATGTCACATCAGAGGTTATCGCACGCATTCACGCACTGACCATAGCCCAACGACAGGAGTACGTACGTCACATCAAAAGTTATCGCATGCAAACAAACAACGGTAGACTAGGTGTCAAAAGAAGCATTTCTGTTTTCCTACGTTAGTTCTTGTCACACACCCACAAAAAAAAAGTTTGTTTGTTTCTTATGAGAGCAAGATGATATATAAACAAGGCCCTGAAAACCCTTCACAACACTCGCTCAAGACGGAGGACTGAAGACGCAAGATGGTCCGCAGTAATATTATTTATCCTACTATTTATTTGGATCCTTAGCAAGAATAAAACATTAGGTCTAAATAGCTAAAATTATTTTTATAGAAATTACCGTTCAAGGCGAAATACACGCATCACCGTTTCCTAGTAAGTGAAGCCTTTTTATTTTATTATTGAATCTGTTTCATTTTGTTTGTCAGCAACGCCGTACATTTAAAAAAAAATTTAGGCTTCACACAGACAGAATTCGGTAAGTAGGCTACTGTTGTTGTTTTGTTTTTAATTGCAACATCCACAGCGTATATTTCTATATTTTGAAACCGCTTACTTACAGATTTCTTAGAATCCGTGGAACGCCGGTTCTGGCCTGGAAGCCCTCCCAATTTTCACGGTGATCCAGAAGCCGCCCAAGAGGAGACTGACGGAGATCAAATTGTGGAGGGTCCGAACTCCGTCTGTGTGGTAAAACATCCAACAGCACCCATCCAGGCGCGACCATCTCTGAGTAAGCCGAAGAGAAAGAAGCCGTGTGTTCCTCCACCTCCGGCCGAGGGAGTAGGTTTGGATCAGGCAGCGGGGAACATCCGTACGGAAGGCCGGGGAAAGCAGCCTGCTCAGGGGGTATCGAAGAGAAAGAAACCTGTTCCTCCACCTCCATCCGCGGGAGCGGGTTTGGACCAAGCAACGGGCGATTTCCAGACGGAAGGCCCGGCCGGGCGAGCTGAATCTGTAAGTCGATGAACCTTTTTTAAACTCGATAATAGCCCCAATGATGTCAGCCCACCTGTAGGATTGAAATGAAACTCGACTTCCCGTTGTCCGAGTCAAAGAGGGGAGGGTGAGAAGAGCGTAGTTCCGGTGATGTGTATCATACAAGGCTGCAGCAGCGCCCCCTAACACCGGAGGTCTAGTGCAAGAGGGTGATGCTGAGGTTGGTAACAGCATATGCTATAAGATATTTATTTATTTTATTGCTTTGTAACATATTCAAAGGGGGATTATTTAAATCAAGTAACATTTCTAAATACTTTGGGTGACTGGCATTTGGTTTGTTTTTGATTTATGTTAAAAGTTTCAACAACACAATTTTAAACGAAGTCTTATCGTTTCACACACACACACACACAGGTACAGACAGAAGTTTAACTTAATATTCTCTCTCACTACAGAGGCATTGCATCTCGGCTTACAAGCTCACCCTCAACGTCGGAGAAGCGAAAGAACCCCTTCCTACGATGCGCAGAGGCTGGCTCTCATGAGAACTCATAAGCATAGGACAAACCTTTTTAACCCTATGCGAGAAAATACTATAAATCTTTGTTGTTGTGAAGTTGTTGCACAGTAACGTGCATCATTTTTGTTGTGAAGTTGTTGCACAGTAAGGTGTATCATTTTTATTGTTGTGAATTTTCTTGGAAAGAAAGGTGTGACATTTTTGTTGTTGGAAAGTAAAGTGACATTTTAATATGGATAAAGACATAGATTTATGTGATTTTTACGATCTTGTAGAACAATTGAACCAAATTTTGCCACAACCCCCGGTAGAATTGGTCGGTATCACAGACGCTGATCCTTTTTCAGAAATTATTCGAGACCATAGCTTCGAAAACTATTTTCAATCTCTAGAAGATGCTCTCCGGCTCTATGAACAGAGCTCACTTCCTTTTTCAGAAATCATTCGAGAGCATAACACTGAAAACTATTTTCAACCTTTAGAAGATGCTCTCCGGCTCTACGAACAAAGCTCAACTCCTACTCTCTCACAGCAAAATGATTCTTTCAAAATGGTTTTGTCAACCCCTAATTTAGACGAGTCTGTTCCCCCGCAACAACAACAACAACAACATGGAGGGAATCCGGGTCAGGAAACTGAACCAACCGCGGGTCCCTCCTCAGCATTAAATGAAAATGAGCGGGTAGATCCGTCCAGAACGGTATCTCGGGCCCACTTTAACAATCTTGAAATTAGACGAATGTTAAACTTTCCTCCTCCTCAAAGTGTGCCCAATTATGCTTCATTTTATTCACGTGATGGACAGCCTTCAGGATCTGGCCGATAGAGCAACGTCAGAGGTCAGACGCAATGATGTGATACAGTTGGAGTTGATTGGTGAAAATGTGCGAAATCACGTCTCCGTCAGCGTTAACGATGAGGGTGACGCCGTCCTACCGGCTTTTCAAGCCTTACTGGACCGGTTGGTACAATCAAACATGTCAATTATGTCCGACGCCAGCCTAGAACTAGTGGTGCAGGTGGTGCGGAATCCCAGAGGTGGGGTTAAAAGGCTGGCTTAAAAAACTCTAGAATGTGAAATCTTAAAAAAGAAGGCTCGTCACTTGTACAATGTAAACACAGAAAACCAGCTCTGCTTCGCCATCAGTTTAGCCCATCTCATCGATCCTAAACTCACAGATAGTCAGGCCGCCCAGAGAGGTAGAGAGTTTCAACGCTGTGCCGGTTTGAGTGAGCAGACGTCTGTGGCCTTTAGCGACGTCAACAAATTTGAAAAGATTTTAAAACGCAAAATCATAGTGTTGTACAGATGCAATGAGAATCGAGTCCTGTCTCATTTTGAGACAGATTTCCCTAAAACTTCTGACTCACCTCTGTTCCTGTTTCT
Source organism: Macquaria australasica (assembly GCA_005408345.1). Taxonomy (NCBI): domain Eukaryota; kingdom Metazoa; phylum Chordata; class Actinopteri; order Centrarchiformes; family Percichthyidae; genus Macquaria; species Macquaria australasica. Next base: position 68,427 of record SEMN01000584.1, on the reverse strand, counting down.
TTTCCAAAACCACTACTACGGTATAAAAAATCTTAAAGGTTTTCTAGGGACCCGACACACCTGTCATTTTTGTTATAATGGCTACAATAATCCTATTAAACACAGATGCGGCAGCCATTGCTCCGTCTGCAACGACCAGGCTTGTACCCGTGATCCGTTGGATCCTGTCTTTTGCCACGACTGTAACCGGACATGTCGCATTCCTTCCTGTCTGTCTAGACACAAAAAGCCTGTAGCAAGACCGGTGGCTGGAGGGTACGCCAGCGACTGAGTTAAATAAAAAATGCCAAAAATGCGGAAAAATGTACTACGTCGCTATGACTAAAGATAGCAAACCACACAAGTGTCCGACGCTAAAATGTAAAATTTGCAAAGCAAAATTAGCTCCGGACACTGACATAAGCTCTAATGATCATCAGTGTTACATTCAACCTCTCCCTGCAGCCACAGAGCACAATGAGAAATTGATTTTCTATGACTTTGAAACGTTTGTGGGAAAGGACGGTGTGCACCACCCCTACCTGGTGTGTACAAAAACGTTACAGGGGTCAGAGTGGGATTCTTACGGTTTAGATTGTGTCAAATCTTTCCTCCTGCATTTCAGAAGGCCTCAATATAGAGGAGCTGTATTGATAGCACACAATGCTAAAGGATTTGACAGCTACTTGATCCTCAATGGTATGATAAAGTTGGGTTTAAAACCGTCTCTCATCATGCACGGAAGCAAAATCATCTGCTTCCAAGACCCTGATTATGAGATAAAATACATAGACTCCCTGTCTTTCCTCACCATGCGTCTTAGTGCCATGCCTAAGGCGCTGGGCTTCAGTAATCAAACCAAGGGGTATTTTCCTCACGGGCTCAGCTCAGAGGAGCGTTTAAACTACACAGGGCCCTACCCTCCGCCACAAGATTACGGCGTAGAGTGCATGGGTCCCCGTGAGCAGGAAGAGTTTTACGGTTGGTACAGAGAAGCTAGCTGGGGAACCTTTGACTTTGAGAGGGAAGCCAAATGTTATTGTAAAAATGACGTTGACATTCTCTTAAGCGGCTGTACCAAATTCAGAAACGAGTTTCTTCGAGAAACGGGCGTAGACCCTCTCAGCTGCATCACCATCGCCTCAGCTTGCATGAAGGTTTTCCTAACCAATTTTCTACCTCCTAAAACCCTAGCGATACCTTCACCCGACGACTACAGGCGCCAATGCAAAACCTTCTCCAACACAGCCATCCAGTGGTTGGAGTGGGTAGCACACAGCAAAAACATCTTTATCCAACACGCTCTAAACATGGGAGAAAAACAGATTGGCAAGTACCATGTAGACGGCTACGCCGAGATCGAGGGTGTAAAGTACGCTTGGGAGATTCTGGGATGCTTTTATCACTGCGCTCCCAGAATGCAGGGTTCCTTGTGGTTCCTAGAGTCTCTAAAAGTAGAATGGGAGCCAGAGCCTCCTCTCCTGTGGAACCAGATCCCAGTTTGTGTACGGGAGGCGGACAACCTCCTCACATTTAAGAGTAGGCTTAAGACTTTCCTCTTTGATAAATTTTATAGTAGGGCTGACTCAGGTGACCCCTGAGCCCCCCCCTTAGTTATGCTGCTATAGGCCTAGACTGCTGGGGGACTTCCTATGATGCACTGAGCTCCTTTCTCCTCCTCTTCATCTGTACGCCCTCATATCCCATCAATGCTTGTTATTAATTCAACTTCTTCCCGTAGTTGTGTGCTTTCTCTCCTCTCTCTCTCTCTCTCTCTCTCCCCTTCTGTTGCTTTCTGCAGGTATTTCTACCTCCGGAGCTGTAGAGTCTGGGACTGTGGTTGCTGCCGCCTGCTGCCCCCGTGCTCCTGCTCTGCACCCGCTGCTGCTATTGCTGTTGTTGCTCTTGTTATTAGTATTGCTATTATAATGTTGCTCTTAGTGTTGTTTCTGTTGGTGTTAACATCAATGCCATTACCATATCTTTTGCCTTACATCCCTATGTAGAACTGTATTGTGCTGCTGTATGTTCTCTTTCCTCCTGCTCTCTCTCTCCCGATCCCACCCCTCCCCCTTCAACCCAACCGGTCGAGGCAGATGACCGCCCACCTTGAGCCTGGTTCTGCTCAAGGTTTCTACCTGTTAAAAGGGAGTTTTTCCTTGCCACTGTCGCATAGTGCTTGCTCATGGTGGGAACTGTTGGGTCTCTGTAAATATAAAGAGTCGGTCTAGACTTGCTCTATTCGAAAAAGTGCCCTGAGATAACTTTGTTATGATATGGCGCTATATAAATAAAACTGAATTGAATTGAATTGAATCACGGTTGTCCGTCTTGTTTTCAACCTCACGAAACCTGTCCTTTGACCGACGCTCCCTTTGAGGAGTTGCACATGGCCAGTGAGGAGATATTACACACGTTAAGGACCGTTCACGGTATCCGTACGGTCGTCAGAGAGCACGAATGGACGGAGATGAAAAAATCTCATCCAGGGTGAGAGATTTTCTCAAGGGCTTCGAGCCTCCGGAACCTCTCTCCCCCCGCCAAGCTCTTTTTGGTGGTAGGACGAGTGCCATCAGGTTGAGGTACACGGCGGGTGAAAATGAACGAGTACGTAGGCGTTACTTCACTGTATCTGTTTGTCAACTGCAGTTTTCCTTACCCACTAGGTCACCCTACCATCATCTACAAAGACTTTGACCAGCCTCAAAACTACTTTGGTCTGATCAGAGCCGTGGTGTACCCGCCACGAGCACTCTTTTTCCCCCATGTTACCCCACAAAACGGCTCAAGGTAAACTGGTGTTTACCCTCTGCCATACCTGCGCAGAAATCAACAATCAGCAGGGTCCTTGCAACCACGACGATGAGGCCAGAGCTTTGACGGGGGTTTGGGTCACGGCTGAATTTAACAAGGCTCTAGAGTTGGGGTATAGAGTCGCAAAGATCACGGAGGTGTTACGCCGATGGAGGAACAAGTCTCTCCCGAAGTGCGGACCGTAAAAAAGAAAATAACATTATCCCCACGCTGGATTACACCGGTGGAAGAAGAAAGAAAAACTAGAACTCGCAAAACAAAATCTACGCTCTGGATCAACCTTCCCCCATAATTTTAATTGTAATTTAATTGTAAGAGACGAGTCAATGTTTGTTTGTTTCTTTTGTCTTTTCTCAATAAATTGTTTATTACTCACATTCAGAGTCTACAGACATTTTTTTTTGTTGTTTATAAAAAGCAAAAGCAGAAAAAATTAAAGGCTACAAACAATTTATCATTTTAAAAAACAAAAAGTAGAAAAAATTTAAAATTTTTAAACAAAAAACAAAAGCAGAATCAGTTAAAGCGTACAAAGAGTACAGAATACACGCATCTCACAGGTTGTAACAATCTTTAAACATTTGTAAAGAACAAGCCCCGTGGTTAAAAGATTCAGAGCTTTGATTTCTGATACAATGTTGATATTTTTTCACAAAGTTGGACGCCTTAAGGTCATTTTTTAACACATCATCTTCATACAAAGACAACACTCGTTCAAAAGATAATCCGCATGCCCGGTGGCAGAGGTAATATACGCAGTGTTGACCACATACGGTGGACAGAGGGTGTTGAAGCTGACGGTTGTGGTAGAATACGCGGCGAGTCCCATTATGGTTTTCCAAAAACTGTAAGATGCTCGACGGGTAATGAGGAAAATCCAGGGGTAGTCCAAAAGAGTCGAAAAAGGTTGCGTTACCGTCCTCCTCCAGAGTTAAAGATAACCAGTGCTCCCCAGGTTCGTGTCCTTTATGCGTGTTTACGATAAAGTAAGCGGGGAGTCTAAACGAACGACTCAGTAAAGGTAACTGGTCAGAAGCCCACACACCGCAAAAAACATCACCCAGCAGATGCCGCAAAATACCTGCCAACTGATGATTATTCATTCTTCTCGTTTTTAATAATAATCCACCAGCACCTGTCTTTTAGAGTTGATCTCTAGAATGGAATCATAACAGGCGTAAACGATAAGAGTGGCGGTATGCGGTAAGGGAACTCTGAATCTCATTTCCAGTCTTAAAGTTCCGTTGAACACGGGGGACAAGGCTTCGACGTCCTCGCCCAGGTTGAGATTAAAAACAAATAAAGAGTATCCGTTCTGAAATTCCTCGCGGTTGATACTCAGAGGTAAATCTTTAAGATGTCTCCCCATGGCGACAAACATCTTGTAAAACTCTCTGACAGAAGTCCCCTGGTTAAATTGGGGTTGGAAAGCCTTGGCAACGGTCACTTTTTTCATAAAGAGAGACACGCCTAGTATTCTCAAACGGAAAGTCAAGTTGCCGGGTCCCATGAGGCAAAAGTCGTTGCTGGCGCGGGTCAGTTTAATTCTCAAGTCTACAGAGTTCAAAAGAAGCCTCTCGCAGAAAAATATGTCCCCATGGAGAGGACCTAGCAGTTGAACCTCTCTAGAACCAGCGGTAAACCGACCTCTCTGATTTAGACCTCTATTAGGCCCGTTATTGATCACTATAGAGTCTATAGCCCCGGCCGTGTCTTTGTAAAACAACCCGGCGCTGAATTGTCCGTTTAACGTATCTGCTGAATAGTTGAGCAGAGTTTCGATCATAGCCCTGTAAGGGTGCGTGGCGCTAGACTGTGAAATCAACCTATCTCCCAGAGTAACGTCGCATTGGCTAAAAATGGTATTCAGAGGATAGTTGATGAGCGCCACCGGCTCTCCGTCCTGCAGGTCGGTACCGTCCGCGTTGGTAATTTTCAGGCGGAGGTGCAACAAAGTGTCGTTCAGATCCAACTACTTTTAACCGTCTCCGGGGATAAAGAACTCAATGGGGCCTCTGTCGGTAATGGCGGATAAAGGTAAAACTTCCACGTAGACCTTATTTTCGATAGAAAGCTGCGTCATGGGGGCTGAAAATGAATCCAGCTCCCCCATAGTACACTCGGCAGATTTATGATGTAACAGGGCCATGGTTTCTCTTTTCTAAAATATGTCTCCGCTCCGGACTGAGCTCCTCCCTTTAGGTTGGTTTCTTCCGACTGATTTTCTCTTTTTTGAGTTCTGCGTTTTTTACTACCCTCCGTAACGCGATCTCCCGGCGGCCTCTTCCTCAGTCTCCGCGACAAAACCATTATACCGCCTAATCCTTCTTGACTCTGGTTCTTGGTAAATTTCCCCATTGTTTGGCTTATCACGTCGGAGGCGATGTTGGAGGCGGCCAATTTCAGATGAGGTTTAGCGATGGCAAAACCTCTTTTCACCAGAGAGGATACAAAACGAAACAATTTTGAAAATATAGAGCCTATACCTCGACCGTACATTACGGGCGCTCCGTAAAAACCGGGCAGAGTGCCGCCGACTTGATTTTCGTAATAACGATGAGGATCCAATCTCAAAGACACCTGTGCCATGATTGATCCCTAAGGCAAAGCTTTTACGGGCCTAAAATGCAGTTTCATGATAGTTTTCCCGTAAGTAAAGTTTACTGGGACGTTCTGATCCGTTTTAATCTCAATGTGAATGTTTTCAATATGTTTCTTCGCCACAGGTAGATAGTCGGCGGGGTTGAAACACTGTGTGACTGTCACCAAATGTCCCCTCTATTTTAACCGTGCGTAGGAGAGGAGCGTAAGCGTCACCCACCATCTGATGACAGACCACGTCGCTATAACAGTAAAGCTGATAGAACCCCGACTTTATATCAGCCGGATAGGGAGCCAGTCTCGCGTCAAACTTAAACCACTCTCATGGTTTGAATCCCAGCATGTGAGCCACGGGTGGAAAAAAGCATAGATGGTATTGACCGCCTGCTTGACGTTCATATCTTTTTTGAATTGAACTATAATTGAATTGAATATCGGTTCCAACTTTTTTAAGAAAAGCTTCCACCTCTTTCTCAAGCTGAGGCAGGTCCGTGTAATAACCTCCCCTAAACCTTTGGCGGTGGACCTCGGACTCTTGATTTTCGGGGTTAGGTTTTTTCCTCCAATCAAAGTAGGCATCGTCTTGAGGAACGTTAAACCAGGTGTGCAGGTATGAAATCTCCGTCAAGGCTACCTGCCACGAGCCCTCTAAATTAATATGCTGCGCTAAATCCACCCTAAAACTAGAACTTGTATTGTTTTTAAATACAGCGTCACATAAAACCCCTCGCCTGACATTTGATCCATGATGTAATGAAACAAATGAGAAAAGAAAGTAGGTTTTATACATTTTTCAGTTGAGAGGCCTTGACCCAGCTGTTGAATTTTTCGGGCCAGTTTACTGGCGTACTAAAACCAGCGTACTAAAACCTGTTTTTCACCCCCAACAGTACGCCGTCTCAGAATTTTCTCCACCTGATACAGCTTGTCTTTAGCCAATTTTACTTTTTGCAGCTCTGCCTCGTAAAATGATCCATCGATAGGTTCTCTGTCATAATCTTTGAGTCTGTATACGGGGGGAGACCGGGGAATGCAATCGGATATCGTAAACACTTCGTCCGTAAAACTCTGTTCATATTTTTTATCAAACACTCCTCTCAACTTTGATATTCTGACGAGATCACCCTTCTGGAAATTCATCTTTAATTTGTCCTTGTGACGGACGGGAAAAGTACCGTACAGGTTTTGAAACACTTGAAAGGCGTTCTCCGACGTCACCTGCATAGGCGTCATTTTTATACTTTTGTGATAGCTGTGGTTATAGCTTTTCACCATGTCTTGTAAGATGTCGAGGTATCGTCGGGTGTTTTTAGCCGTAAAATATCTCCACATTCTAGTTTTTAGCGTGCGATTCAATCACAGAAGCCTTTAGATCGCTGGCTGTGGCAAAATGTACGATACCGTGTTTCTTCATCAAAGCCTCAAAAGTCTTGTTAAAAAACTCTTTACTGGCGTCCGTTTGCAGCTTTTCAGGCGTCTGGCTGTTTTTTAAGATGGACTCAAAGGCCCTAACCACCTCGGCAGCGGTTTTTTTCTTCAAGACACGTACGCAGTTTTTACAGCGTTGATGAACACGGAGGACACCCATCCGTCGACTTCATCTTTCTCGGGGCTCGCTGCTCTCGGAGGAGATGAGGGAGAGGGAGAGTCAGGCGCCTGGGACTCCTCGAATCCGGCGTCCGTTTCGTCTGAGTCAGAGGAACCGCCGGGTGAGTCACGCTCATCCGGAGAGGGTGGGTTCGGTGAAGGCTCTGTCGGAGGCTTCTTCACCATCCTCAGACGAACGGGCTTGGGACAATCACAAGTCAGGTCTTCATCGTCGGACGTGGGTCCGGCGAAGGTTCTCGCGCCCAAAAGGTTGTTAGACTGGACTGGCGCAGGTTCCATCCGGTGCTCTCCATGTTTTTTTTTTTCCTGTTGCTCGATGTCTGGCTGCGTCAGGTTGTTTCTGTCGGTCAAGGTTTGACTGTGTCCCCAACGGGTACTCCTTATATTGTGTGGTTAGGGTTGTGGAGGCGTGGCGGAGGCGTGGTTTAAAAGATCATAGCTCTCTTTGTGACTAGAGCGTCCCTCCAGTTGCAACAGCTGCGAAAGAGAGAGGTGAATCGCTCAGCTTCTTCTTCCATCTTTTCAAACCAAGCAGCGACCGGCAGGTCTAACAATGTCCGAAATACCCCACAATCGGAATTAAAACACTCCAAGACAAAATGCTCTACAGCTTCCTTTTCCCCAGACCTGACGCGGAAGAACCATCGACCAGAGGGTGAAGTTTTGGTCTGCCACACAGCGCAGGTAACAATTTTTCTCTGAGCAGCTTCTTGCTCGTTTAGCTGGTGTAGCGAGGGTTTTCTCTTCATCCGTCATCTCCTTACTCCCCCTGAGATGATGCATCACCAGTTTCAGTACTCCCCAGTCGTTGGAAGTCAGCGTAGCTATGGCTGTCACAGGCCCCAGAGTTTCACCTTCATCCAGCTGATAAAAACAAAGATCGCCAGTTTCATACTTGAACACATAGCCCCAGACCCCTCGCAGACAGTAGGGTTCTAAAGGCCATTCTTCTTGCAGAGACTCGGGCGTTGGCACCTGAGTTCTACTCAAATAGACGATGCATTTCTTTGGAGCGTCCGTTAGTGAGGTTAATTCTTGATAGATTGTGACCGGCGTCTCGCTAATGAGCGCCTGAGCTGGTGTTGTCTTTTTAGAGTCTTCCATCTTTGTTTGTTTGTTTCTGTCTCTTCTTCTCTCCGAAACTGGTTTAAACTAAATGGTTAAACAAGGGTTAATAAATGGGCTAAGAAGGGGGATGGACGAGAAGAGGAGCAGAAGGAGGGGCCCTAAAATTAAAAAAAAAAAAAAAAGAGTGGGAATTATGACAATGACGTGGCACGGTTTGATTGGACGGGGCGTGGTTTCAGAGGCCGGGCGGGACTTCCGGTAGTAAATGGAGTGATTTGATTGGACAGGGTGGGGCTTGGGGGCGGGGCTTGTGACGTGGCACGTTCTGATTGGGACCTGTCAACAGTTTGATGGAAATCTTTGATGGTATCTATATTCTCTGACAGGTCTACAGAATGCCCTTAAGATATACCCACTTGGTGCTTATTGTGTTTGATTTGAAGACTGTGTTTATCTGCATCTGTAAAATATGTGACAACTGAGTAGAAATGTGTAGTGTGTGACTGCTGCTGTCATTTTTTAATAACCACAGCTCCTGATATTGTATATGCTGGAAACAGTTTATTGACTTGACCGTCTAACAGCAAGAACAGATTGAAAATCATGCAAATGTATTCGTCCTTGCAACTGGACCGGTCTGTGTTTTTTTTCTTATGAATGCATATGGCCTGAAGGCATTCTAATATCATTACCTTGATGAAGACATCCCCCTGGAAACTTTTACGTGCTGCCTTTTATGACTCAAGCAAAAAATATATTCCACTTATCATCCGCTGTATATAAAAATGATACTGCTGCATGTTCACCATAGGAAAATACATATTGATTTAATACTGCACCAATACAAAGCATCCATCTCATGGCAGTGATTTATTGATTGGGAGTCATTTTTTTTAAAGACATGTACAGTATGCCTGGCAAGTATTGGCTGTCCTCTCTAATGGCATCATTAACAGTTGTTTATGACAGGAAATCTATGTTGGTAGTCAGATACAGAGCACAATATAAACTGAAAATGCTATATATGTATATATATATATATATAGTGTAAGTACAGTATGTATGCAAAATAGTGCTTGTTGAAGAGGAGTGGACTCGAGTCACATGAGAGATGACTAGACTTGAATTGACAAAATCAAAAAAGACTCGCAACACAAATTTGACTTGACTTTCCTTTTGACTTGATTACCTCACCAAGCCCAAACATTAAAATTAAGCTTTTAATAAGTGCGCCAACAAATATATTTTGAATCAATCCGACAGAAGCCAATCACATTCCACAAGCACGAGGGAAAAGTGTGTTTGGCAGCCGGCACCAGCATGTTATCACATTCAGACATTAAAACATTCAGGTAACCAGACGTCTTCTTTGTAATATCCTTTGCCAGTTTAAAAGACAAACTTCACCAGCAGCAAATTGTATGAGCTGTAAGTAAGTTAACAATAATGTGGTAAGTTACTTGGCAAAAGTGAAACGCTTGTTTGTTGTCTGGTTAATTTGCTCTCTACCAGCTAGTCTCTGTACTAACCAAAGCTCATTTGCTAGGTAAAAGAAGCCCTATTCTGTGAAATTGCTCTAATATCGTGAGTAAACAGTGTGGTTTTGTAGTTCAATAAGGCCAACAGGGTGGCGATTCTTCTCTAGTTAAAAAGATCCAGCCGCTTCATGTCAGTTTCAGTTGTCAGAGTTCCCCAGTTAAAATGTAATTTATATCAGTATTTTAAGTTGATCAACACAATAGTTCTGAATCAGGACATTAGAACAGTGAGCTGTTATGGTTCTCTATTAACTCTTTTGTTACAAATGCTGAAAGCTAAAGACAAATGGATTTAGTAAGGCATTCAAAACAAGATTCAGATTTGATAAAATGCTGTTTATTCCCAACTCTAGTCACATGAATAATACACCAAGGCACACTTGATCATTTTACTTAAAATGATTAATTATTTCTGTGTATGATTGACTGGCGACCAGTCCTGGGTGTACCCCGCCTCTCGCCCAATGTCAGCTGGGATTGGCTCCAGCCCCCCCGCGACCCTCTAAGAGGATAAGCGGTATAGAAAATGGATGGATGGATGGATGGATTTCTGTGTATGTATTAACTATTACCCTGTATGTATAGTATTGTATTAACTGTTACCCTGTTTAAAAATGTAAAATGGCATTAGTTTTCGTGAAGGGCACACATGACATGACATGACTTGTGTAGGTCTTAAAACACAAAGTATAGGACTTGGGACTTGCTGGTCTTGACTTGGAACTTGACTTGGTACTTGTTAGTTTTGACTTGGGACTTTACATGGAACTTATTGGTCTTGACTTGTGACTTGTTGGCCTTGACTTGGGACTTGTCAGTCTTGACAGGGGACTTAAACTTGTTGGTCTTGACTCGGACTTAACATGGGACTTGTTGGTTCTTTATGATGGATTTGACTTGGGACTTGTTGGTTTTGACTTGAGGCTCAACTTGTGACTTCATCGCCAAAAATTGAGACTTGCAAAACAATGTCTTTGTTCCACCTCTGTCATAGAGTAGTGATAAGGGCCCATGAATTAATGGCAAAACAAGTCAGTTGTGTGGATCATGGCCTTTATTATGTAGTGCGTGATTTACGGAACATGAAAGAGGGAAACGGCACAGGAAGTTGATACAGTGCCACTAATCACCCACAGTAACTCAACAAGCTGCCAAATGACACTTATGACACGTATACACAATGATACACCTACACAAAATCATGGACCACACATCAACAGTGACATACCTTGACAATTGCAGTACACAGATGCATGTAGGCACACACGGACAAGAAGAAAAACACTCTTTTACACACTAACATTGTCCCTGACACATAAACTCAGTCGCCCTGTTTCACACACACAAACACTCCCACACATACCTGCCAGCATTGCCAGGAAGTACAATCCCTTACACACACACACACACACACACTCCTGTCGACCGTTGACGACAAGCATTGTCCCTGAGACATGTCAATCTCGTAGAAGCTGTATGGGATTTATACCCTATTGATATTCACAATAAGCTCCACATGTACCCGTGTGACTCCAGTTTGGGGAGTGGAATTCTTGATATAACTGACATTTGTAAGGAAAACAAGTAGTGCTATTCTCCTGCTGGCTTCATGCTCAGGAGAAGGGAATCCTGATATATCTGACATTTGTTTTGGTAGCAGAGGGAACTGCTGGAAAGAGGCATTTTTTCAGGTTGTATATGAATTGAATGCAATGTGAGTTACTGCAGGAGAAAAAGTAGCTTCCATATAAATATTGAATCACCTATAGCCAGTGAGTCATCCAGCCAGCTGGTTAGTCACAGAATATGTTAGGTGTAGGCAGTCCACTAATGTCATGGTGAGTGCCAAATACTCATATTTTGTATATCATAACTGATGTGTGACTACTCACTCCTGCTCATTTTGGATTATGATATTGCAACATTTATGAAGTTATTAAAATTATAGGAAAGGATGGCATTCAAAACACAATTAAATGGCAATGGTTCATAAAAACAGTTTGGTATAATCTGGTTTGCTTGGAATCCTCAGAGCGTTCCATAGTGCAAGGTGTCTACCTGTCTAACTGTCCACCCCTGTTAATTCAAAAACAAAGTGGCGGCACCTATAACACTGTTCCTGTCATGGTCCACGAAGGACTCTTGTTGGGACTTCGTATTTTTGTCTTGTTTCCTGCTTTATTTTGAAATCCCTGTTCTTGTTTCCTTGTGTGCTTTTTATTTCCTGTCTTTGTTTTCCCTCCAGTTTTGATTGCTTTCACCTGTGTCTTGTTACTCACCTGTGTCTGTTTCCCTCGTTGTCTCTTCCCCTATATATACCGGTCCTCTCCCATTGTTCTTTGTCACGTCATTGATGTGGTTGATGTTCCCCTGCGTGTCAGTACCTGAATCTGTAAGTTTATTTTGTTAATAAATCTTGGAACCGCTTCAGCCTCCCTGCCTCTCTACATTTGGGTCCTTCCCCTGCTGCCTAGATGGCTGACCTTAACATTTTCCTAATGAGATACAAATACACAGGGGTGCAATAGAGTTATTTCAGGGTTCCGGAAGTTAAAGTCCTGTTCATTTTCTGTACAGACAATGTTGGGTGACTTTCAGTCTGCCATGGTTAGAATGGAGAAAATATTTGCATCTGTCCTAATACTAATCAGCAAGAAACAACCAATTACAGAGCTTAAAATTCTTAGTTGCATGTGCAACTAATGGAACCAAAAGATTACACTTTCTACAAAACTGATAAAATATGAAGGAATTTTAGATCACTTTCGTATTCTGGTCCGATTTTCAATTAATTAAACTTTTTGAACTTTGATTCTTGTCTGTGGATAGCTTCGTCTCCATGACAGCGGCTAAGGGTCATGGGTACTATAATATTTAGAGTCATGCTAAACTGACGTGATTTCTCAAAGTTGACATACTTAAAACGTGTAGCCGTAACATAAAGCTATAGAATCATACAATTATTTGGGGACATTCTCATGTTTCTGTGTTGAGGAACAGTAAGACTTCTCACACACACACCACTTCACAACTCTGTGGGTACACGCTAGCTCAAACAGCTGACTACTGATACCAAACCAGAAGATGTTTAAACATAAATAATTTCTAAAATACAAGCTAACTGGCTAGTAAGTGGGCTAACTAGCTAACTGTTTTTTATCAACTCAGAGCAAGACTTTCTTTCCTTTCAGACAGTTAGCGAGCTAAGCAGCTAGCAAGCAAAGTAGCAAGCGGTTATTAGCTAGCAAGAGGTTAATGTGAAAAATGAAAGAAAGCAGACACAATCATAGTATTTTACTATCTTTGGCAATATCACATTATCTGTACAGATGACACTTGAGTGAAAAAGATTTCTCACTTCACTAAATGTGTTTCCTCAACGCTTTCTTCCTTGCATCCTTCTTTACATCTTTTTCTTGTAAAGTAGGAAGAACAGCGATGCGAGCAAAAAAAACACAAGTGAGGGTACTTTGGAGACAATACTCCTTAGTCACTGAGGGATATTTTGGACACGCAGTATAGTCACAGTAACAAGATTAATTTAATAATGACAATAATACTATCAATAACATGGGTTGGTCCATTATAAGTAATAAGTAATTTTATCTTTTATTGTAGGTGTTTTTCAAAGTAGCCTATTTATAAGTTAAATGTATTTATTTGATTACTGGCTAAATAACTTCCATTACTTCCCTGCTGGTATGGAAATGACACACTGATTAAAGAGAATTTCTAAAGTGTAAATAAACACAACACCCTACTAATCACCAAATAAGCCTAGACCATATTCTAAATCACCCAAATATTACAAAAACTTCCTGCCACTAAGGGAAAAGCAGTGCAGCAAAATGCATCAATAGTGTATTACAAAGTGAATTTCCCCCTCTATTTTGAGAATACCCCGCACAGCTTAAAATTCTCCAGCTGTTTCAAACTCTGGGAATCTGGCATATGCCTCTGGGAAGAACAAATTATGGCTCTATACAGTCTGTGAAGAACAGAACAGAACAAACTCAATTTCTGTCTTGTTTTCTGGGCCACATCTGCTCTCCCTATTGTTTAAGACACGCACCCCGATACAGACACATACAGACCCTCAGAGGGGGGAGGGGTGGGGGAGACAGAGATGAGGGAAGACTATGCATGTCACTTTCTTCCCAATCCTGGGCAACAATCTGTATCATCTACTTTGCCATCTTCCACACAATTGCACACATGCACCATGAGATTTATGGAGCATTAAACTACTTCTGGGTAGTTTCAGATATTGTTATATTACTACTACTACTATACACTAATGCAACTGACCACAATGGAGAAGTATAGTCAAAAACAAAGGTTTCTAATATGCTACTCTGTATTTACAAGACTGTCTAACCTTGATATAACTATTAGAAACATTAATGTACTGTCTGTAAACACCTCTTAAGTGGCTAACCTTTTGTTTCACTACTTAAGCATTGATTTCACACCTAGGCTCTTAAATGGACTTGCTACAATACAGCTATATAATTAGCTGACTCAGTGTTTGTTACACTGTGCTCATTAACAGTATGCCTCGGCCTATGGTGACAGATTTCTCCCATGCAATCTTGTTTTAATCAGTGTCATCATGTTGTGTTCACACCTATTCTGGTCAAAAGAACTTAAAGATGCATTGATGGATTTTTACTACTTACTGTTAAGGGTTCATGACAGGTAACTCCTTCATTGGACATTTTGGTGTCATCAATGCTACACAGACCTGCAAAGGAAAATCAAAATAAGTTTTTTTTTTTTTCTGACAGTTACTTCAACCTGTACTGCACTGGGAAACTTTATTTGTCTTCTCATTAAGTGGTTTGGATTTGAGACTGCAACTGGACTCCATTCATTATAAATAATGGTGGAAGTAACCGACTCTTCATGATGATAGGAATGGTTCAGGAGTCAGTCAGCAGGTAAAGTTGTGTATTTAAGCGGTATAATTCAAGCGAGTTGAACAGATTGTTCTCATATAATCCTCTGGATAGATCCGTTGCCAGTTGTCATTGGAAACTGTGCCAGAGTTTGCTTGGCACCAAAGTGCAGGCAGTTTTGGTGTGGTTCTCAGAGGTCTCACCAGCCTATATGTCGCATTACATCAATTAATGGCTGTAGCACAAACCAGATGTGCTGTACAGACAGAAGGATTAGTCAAGATACAGTAGGTGGGAAGTATAATCCAGGGAGTGAATGAGTGCTGACTTTCTAGAGAAATAGGATAGTGTCGTACATTGATGTTGTGATGTGCGTCTTGAAGCTGCTGGTGTGTGGGCTTATATAGATAATAGGTGAAGGTGTTTTGACGCGTATGTGTTGACCTTTAAACAGTCTATCTGAAGTTTATCAGCTATTGTTTTGTATAGATAGCATTTTTTATTAATATTAATGGAAACTTTTTCTGTGCATAGCAACATTATTTTTATTATTATGGGAGGGTGATTGACACACAGCAAAGGTCCCCAGCCAGAATCAAACTGGGGATGATACAATTATGCATCTTAAACCTGCATTACAGTAACTGATTTTTTTTGGAAACTTGAGGGCAGCACTACAAGCTGTAAACACAACATTTCCATGATCACCTCATAATGATGATATGCTGCACATGTTAGAAAACGGTTCCCTTCTACACACCCAGCTGACAGAGCAACATTAAAAATTAATTTGGATTTGTTTCTGACCACCTGGTGATTCAAGTCCAACATCCACTCTCCTTTTAGCTCTGTTTTGGTCCCCACCAAGTCCTGAGGGAAATATCTGGCTCCTTAGCTGCTAAATGCTCCACTTTGTTCACCAGCTACGTGCTAACCTTATCTGTCTGCCGCTGGGCAGGTAGTGTACAGTGTGTTTAGAACACAAAGCGAATATTAGAGGTGCTGCGATTGAATATAAATTCAATGCAAAGATGCAAGTGGGCGCAAACGGCCTTGAGTTCGCCCGGAGCGGCACAAAGTTAGTTTAAGACGTCCACTGGGGTTGACAAAGTTTCAGCTTAAGCAAAACATTTGCACTTATCCCAAGGCTTTATGACTCCAATTCATGAATGCAGGGGGAGCAGCGGAAAATAACGAAAAGAACTGGGGCCAGATACAAAAAACTCTGTGTAGATTTATGACTAAAACTGTATGTACAAAGACAAATATGCATATGCATTATTTTCATCAGATTTATAAAGCCACACGTATGCATGGTTGTGTTTTATTGATAGTTCTGCCCACTCCACCACTCATTAGACCTGTCAATGAGAAGAATGGCAAAGAAGAGAAAGTGCAGTTTAACCGATTGTGTTGCATTGGTGAGGTTCTCCAACAGCACCAGAGCATCTGTCATTACACTCAACCTTTACCTACTGATCGCAACATTTGACCTTTTCTAATTCTTTTTAATGGCGAATTGCAACAGGGCATTATCGCCAACATTTGACCGTGATTAACGCCCGCCAAAATATCTGCCGGCTTGTTTGCTCACTTCACTTCAATTCAGTTTTATTAAAAATGAAAAAAAATGAACATGCTTTTACTTTTAGTGCGGTGTTCACTGTAACAATCTCAACCGCTGCCGCCGCTACAGTGATCAAACTCATGCAACTAAAGCCAGGTGAAAATTCACTTTGCAGTTTGTCCAAACATACCTTTAGACCACTAGGACACAAGAACAGCCCATTCACAATCACATTCACACAAAAAACTTTACTCAAGGGCCTTTTTATTGCCTTTTTAAGAGTTTTTCTTTTCCTCAGTAGCTGGAGCTACTACATGCTGAACCACTCTCCATGGTCCAACTAAACAGCTTATTTCTATCCCAGGTCATCTATTATAAAGCCATGGGCCATGAAGCTTTGTCGTTATAAGATTGAAACAATATTTCAATCAATTACTGCAATGGTATTGCTCTTACTTTCATATAACATGGAAATGAATAAGGATGCGTTGTGATACAGATTAACAGGCAAACTGTGACGTCAACAGTCTAAGTGCATCTCCCAGCCTTTGTTGCATGTGCCACTCTTTTATTCTTCTACTCCTCATCTTCCCTTCCTCATGACCTTCGTGTACTACCCATATAAACCAGATAACCTCTGATGAAAAGCTATAGAATGAACTGAAGGATGAATGAAATCTTAGAAACCTTTTGAAAAATTAATATCCTACGTTTGGGCTTCAGTTCAACTGTCTGTGATGAGACACTGATACAAAAGTGCTCATTTTTATCCCGGTGCAAAATTAACATTTTGGTCATTGGGAGATAAACACTGAGGAAACAATAATGAATCAGCTCTGGTGTCTGGTGCATGACATTATTGTAAAATGTTGTTGGAGTTCCACGGTGAATTAGTTTGCCTCTTATCAATGCCTTGTTCTAATAGAGAGAGTGTCTGTGTGTTGACAGAGTGATAGAGGAAAAGTGAAAGATATGATACAAATGAGAAAAGTGAGGGGAGGAAAGGGGAGAAAAAGATAGCAAGAAAGACACAAAAAGGCAGAAAACGGTGCAGAATAAAGAGGGAGAGAGAAAGGGGAGGCTCATCATTATTGGTGCCAGTACAGTCTGATTCCTTCTGTTATCTGTCATTATCTTGTTCTACTAGGAATTCAAACTCATCTGTATTGTCTGCTGTCTGATTATGAACAATGCTAGAGGCCTGTGTCAACACTCACGCTGCATGCTGATCATCAGGCATTTGTACCATCCTCAATGCTGATTGTTTTTTGTTATTTTTTCAAATCTGAGTGTACATCCAGGATAATGGTTGCATTTTTAATACGGAGATCCAATGTGATTTTCTTCCATTATAGGAGTCAAAACATTTGACAGTTTGTTTATTCCTGTCAAGCTAATCACAAGTAGCTGAAAAACACTCAAGCATAGGTTTTAATTGAATGTGAATTAGTTAGATAAGTTAGACTTCTGCTACTGTTAGTTTTTCTGTCAGTTTGCTAATGTGCAGGATGTCTCAGACATTGACCTTGGGCAACAAAACGTCCTTTTTTGAGCTGTAAAGTAAATGATAAGACTGTACTGTGATGAAACACATCAATGCTGGTGTTAATATTGACATTTCTTACCAAATGTATAAAAATCTGCATTTCATGGGTTGAAAAGTGTCAGTCAGTCTCCAACCGATACACTACGTAGCCACCAGGCCACACCTCCTACAGTCGTTGTTCCCTCACTCATTGCATTTTTAAATTCTCTGGGTCACATGCCATATGCAACTACCAAATCCTAAGGGAAGGTATAAAAGATCTAGACATTAATTTAACTTAAGTTACCTTAGCAAGTGGCCAGTCTGTGGGCCTTGTTGTTTTTGTTTCATCCATTTAGTCACATAACGGATTACTGTAACAACCCTGCTTTGAAATTTAGGTCCCCTTCAGTTCTGAAATCCAGCCTTGTCCCTCTAACTTTATAGTTTCAGTTTTAATTTACTCACTAAAATCTCTCACATATGGAGCCCCAAAGTGTTCAATATTAAATAGACAAATACATAAGTATGAAATAAATAATCACATGAAGAAATTGTTTAAAATATATAAATTAAACAATTTGTGAAATAATTTAAGAAATTAAACTCATCTCATGATAATGAAATGTCATTTAATCATAATTTTCATATTAACCATTTTATAGGATTTCATTTATTTCATAGGACATTTTCATATAAGATAAGCCTTTATTGTCCCACAGCGGGGACATTTTTAGCATTGCAGCAGCCAGCAAGTGTCATATATAGAAATACAATAAAAATAAATAGAAAAATAGAAAAAGTCCTATACACAGTATAGACAGAAATAAATAATAGTGACTGAGTGCAGTTGTAAGTATGAACAAATAGGTAAGATAAAAATATTGCACATATATTATACATGTATATGAAAAATATTTCACAGCAACATATGAAGTAGATAACATCATGAATACAATATGTATGAAGATAATGCACAGCAGCAGTGATGATTCAAAATGTCATTTTTCAAAAGAATGTTTTTATTTCATGTCACATATTGATGTCACTTAATTAAAGTGGTGTTGTCGCTGCCCTCTCAGTAGGTTTGTTCGAGATGAGCCAGGCCTGCGCAGAATCGATCTGGACTCACTGAGAATTCAACTATGGATAAACCATGTCAATCTGAAGATCAGCAGCCCGGTCCCTCAACAGCCACTCAAAACACACAAGCAACTGGACCAAAAAAGGGCAACAGCCAGCCATCATTTCAGGACACGTACCAATCCCATGCTGAGCGGAGGACGGTTGCATTGGAGTCACTGGTGAGGCTGGAATTGGCAAGGTTGAGGAGGCTAAAGGACAGAAGAAGAGGATTTGGAAAAAAAGATGATTACATGCATGGGTCAAATATTAACCCAATTAAAGGATAATGGAAAACAGCAACAATAAATTATCGAGCTCCTAAAAGAAAGCAACACAAAATAAAAATATAAATGATATTTGTGTGTCTGTGTTTTGGATATATTGAATCAAGAAACTGAAACTCCACAGAAGCAGCAGTGGTTGGCTGGTTCACATTTACAAACGCGAAATGCCTCTGGGGACCACTGATACTCCGAGATCCCCTGCTAATTTTGCCTGGGTTCTTACCACCAAGTTACCATGAGCTACCACTTGGAGGCACAGCAGAAGTCTTGATGATGTAGAGGCAATTCAATCAAAAGGTAATTAACTTAATACCTTAGAGCCTTATATCGAATATTACAAGGTGGTAGTAGTAATTTGATTTCCATGATAAATTTAGCATTTGACCTGAGCTGCCTCACATCACCCTGTGGCATAGTGCACACCAGCTCACAAAAAACGGGTAAAGAGGGAAAATGTAATGAAAAGGGTATGAGAGTGAAGGTATGTCTGATCCTTAAATGTTGGCACAAATCAGGTCTCTGTAATGAGATGCATCTTTGTTGTTGGAATGTGGTGGGTGTGGATCATCAATGTCCTCTCCGAGTTGATGAAGACCCTGCTCATCTTCATCAAGTTGGTCACCTGAATCTAAACAAATGTAAAGAATACAACATGCAGTGACTGCTGCACTGATATTCTGCACTTTTTTCATGTGCAGACACTTGAGCCTCCTGAACTTTGATTTCAGGATGCCAAAAGCATGCTCACGCGCTGCATTAAGCTTTTTGTTGAAGCGCTTCTGCCTCGTGGTTAGGTGCCCATTATCCCTGTAGGGTTTCATCACTTGTCGCGACAGAGGATAAGCTGAATCGCCGATTTAATGTGCATTCCCTCTGGGATCGGGGCCTGGGGATCTTCTTCTAGTAGCCGAGCAACATCTGTGTTGCGAAATGCTCTCGACTCATGCCAGCTTCCAGGGTGACCTACATTTACATGGCAGAAGTGCCGTTCACTGTCATAGAATCCAGTGAGAATAACGGAATGGAATTGTTTTCTGTTATAATAGGCTACGGGATTGTTGCATTGCGGTTTTACAATGGGAATGTGACATCCATCGACAGCACAGACTGTATTTGGGAATCTGGCTGTTTGAAACTGAAGTGCTTCCCTTGTAGGCCATGAAATGTGATGGGACAAATGTGTATTGACCAGGGAACTAAAGTGATGCAGATGTGTTGACAATGTAGATTTTGAGATGTTGAATCTGTCCTCCACACCCCTATATGACTCCTGGCTAGACAGAGTCCACAGACAGGCGAGAACACGCAAATGTGGTCATAATGTCCTAGTTAGCAAAGAAGAGAAAATGATCAAACTAACATGCAAATATCAGTGATAATACTTTGGCCTTGAAATGCTTTAGATAAGCCTACCTCCACTTGTCCTCTTGATAGTCTGAAATTACTTTTGAAGTCAGTGACACTGTATAAAAGGACAACCTCCTCAACAAAATGCGCTAGTTTTGGAACCAACCTAAGAGAGGAATAATGAAGATGACTATATACCGAATTCTAAAGAACTCATTGGGCTTGTAGGGAGCAGTTATTGAGTAAATATCGCTGCTGACCAATAAAAACCATGCATCTCCACAACTTTGTGAAATAATAAATACAACCTTGTTTTAAATTTTGTGACAACAAAATTCCTAGATTATTCAGTTGGTTTTTGAGTGTCTTTATTTCCCTAAGATGTAGGAGAATTTCTAATTACCCAATAACTTGAGAATCATCAAACATGGAGATGCGTGGTTTTCAGTGGACGGGAATCAGAAAAAATACAAAGCACTAGACTACATGAACAGTACTTGTGGCCATATTGCTCTGGTTTATTTGAAATATTTAGATAAAACAAATTACCTTCTCCGTTCATGTCCATCTTCATGGAAAATCATCTCTTCTGCTTCAACTTCATCAGCGATGAAGAACACGTATGCGATTTCGTGCATACATCCTTGTTAGAATAAGGCTTAAAAGCTAAAGAGGTTTAGTTACTGTGACTGTCTGTATACAGCAGCAGGCTGTAGTTGATTGATTCAGAATAATGTTGGCATTGTTGTTGCTCTAGCTAAAAAGGGTTAACTGGCTAAATTTGGTAGCGGTTGTTGAGCTTGCTAGTTTAAGAGAGGCAGGGCGTACTTGATTGGCTGAAAGGTGAGGGGGCAGTGACAACACCTGTCATGAAATGTGACATAGAGAAATAAAACTTGATTTGAAATAAAAGTGCAATGGGGAAAAATGCTATTATCAAATAAAAACAGACTTGAAAATGGGTATTTTGACATAAAAATGTCTATAATGAAAACAAATGATATGCAATCAAATTGATGTATGAACATTTCATAATGAGTTGACTTAATAATTTCTTCAATTATATATTGTACACAATTTATTGATATGTTTATTTATTTCATATTGTCTTTTCTATTTATTTCATATTAAACGTTTTAGGGTTCCATACACTAAAGAGTGTGCCCACACTCTCCAGCTGCCATAATCCAGTTAAAAGAAGAGAAGTTGACAAAAATGTTGATACGTTCATCTTGGTCACATTAGCTCACAGCACTTAGTAGTAGTATGGACTTTTTTGCCCAGGGTTTTGTCTTAAGGCGGGCAGACACTGTATAGATTAGGCATGATTTTCACCCCAAATTGGTTGAAAACACACTTTCCTGGCAGATGACTTTGTAACCTGAATGCTGTATTTATTGTGTTTACCTTGTGATTGTCATAAAAAAAAAGATAAAATGATTGCTCTCGTGATAACATTAAAGAGCTTCCTCGTAGTGTTACAAACTACAAACTGTTGTATTTTGTAGTTTATTGACATTTCACCATGATCACAGCTTTATAAATTAAACACTTATTTTGTTACAATAAGACATCAATACTAAATACACAATATTTAAAATGGACAAAGAGTTACAAATAGACCTAAATTAAATTATAACTCGTTCGAAAGCCTTGTTCTTAGCCTTTAACACCCAACCTGGAAAACACTACAGCCAATTCTATTTGTTATAGTGTACCGAGCTCCTGGATCGTACTCTGAATTTTTATCTGAATTCTCAGAGTTCTTATCAGGTTTAGTCCTTAAAACAGATAAAATAATTATTGTAGGTGATTTTAATATTCATGTGTTCGATGTAGAAAATGATAGCCTTAGTGCTGCGTTTAGCATTATTGTAGGTGATTCGCCTTATGCTGGATTCGATTGGCTTCTGTCAGAGTGTACATAAACCCACTCACTGTTTTAACCACACCCTCGACCTTGTTCTTGTTTATGGCATTGAAATTGAACATCTAATAGTCTTTCCACAGAATTCTTTTTTATCAGACCATTTTCTATTAACTTTTGAATTCCTATTACTGGACTACACGCCATTAGGCAAACATTCCTACACTAGATGTCTATCTGATAGTGCTGTAGCTAAATTTAAGGAAGTGATTCCATCGGCATTAAATTCAGTTCCATGTCTCAATGTAACAGATGACTCCTATGCTAACTTTAGTCCCTCCCAAATTGATCATCTTGTTGATAGTGCTGCAGGCTCACTACGAATAACACTCGACTCTATCGCCCCTCTAAAAAAGAAGATAATAAAACAGAGGAGGTTAGCTCCATGGTATAACCCGCAAACCCGCAAATTAAAACAAACATTGCGAAAACTTGAAAGGAATTGGCGTTCCACCAATCTGGAAGAATCACGTTTAGCCTGGCAAGTTAGTCTTAAAATTTATAGGAAGGCCCTCCGTAATGCCAGAGCAGCTTACTACTCATCATTAATAGAGGAAAATAAGAACAACCCCAGGTTTCTGTTCAGCACTGTAGCCAGGCTGACAGAGAGTCACAGCTCTGTTGAGCCATGTATTCCTATAGACCTCAGTAGTAATGACTTTATGAGCTTCTTTAATGATAAAATTCTAACTATTAGAGACAAAATTCAGCACCTCCTGCCCTCAGTTGGTACTGACTTATCTTCAAACACAGGAACCTTAGAAACAACTGTAAAACCTGTACATTTAGACTGCTTTTCTCCCATCAACCGTAATCAACTAACTTCCATGATTTCCTCATCTAAGCCATCAACGTGTCTCTTAGACCCCGTCCCAACTAGGCTGCTTAAAGAAATTTTACCCTTAGTTAGCACTTATTTACTAGATATGATCAATCTGTCCTTATTAAAAGGCTATGTGCCACAGTCCTTTAAAGTAGCTGTAATTAAGCCTCTTCTTAAAAAGCCCACTCTTGATCCAGGGATTTTGTTAAATTATAGACCTATATCTAACCCTCCTTTTCTCTCTAAGGTCCTTGAAAGCAGTCGCCAATCAGTTGTGTGACTTTCTACACAACAACAAGCTGTTTGAGGATTTTCAGTCAGGATTTAGAGTGCATCATAGCACAGAGACAGCACTGGTGAAAGTTACAAATGACCTTCTAATTGCATCAGACAAAGGACTTGTCTCTGTACTTGTCTTGTTAGATCTTAGTGCCGCATTCGATACCATTGACCATCACATTCTATTACAGAGACTAGAACATTTAATTGGCATTAAAGGTACTGCACTAAGCTGGTTTAAATCCTATTTATCAGATCGATATCAGTTTGTACACGTTAATGATGAATCCTCTATGCATGCCAAAGTTAGTCACGGAGTTCCACAAGGTTCTGTGCTTGGACCAATTCTATTTACCTTATATATGCTTCCTTTAGGCAATATTATTAGGAAGCACTCCATAGATTTTCATTGTTATGCAGATGATACCCAATTATATTTATCGATCAAGCCAGATGAAACCAATCTCCAGAGTTCTTATCAGGTTTTAGTCCTTAAAACGAATCATAATTATTGTAGGTGATTTTAATATTCATGTGGATGTAAATGATAGCCTTAGTGCTGCGTTTATCGTATTAGATTCGATTGGCTTCTGTCAGAGTGTACATAAACCCACTCACTGTTTTAACCACCCTCGACCTTGTTCTTGTTTGTAGCGTGAAGTGAACATACAATAGTCTTTCCACAGAATTCTTTTTATCAGACCATTTTCTATTAACTTTTGAATTCCTATTACTGGACTACACGCCATTAGGCAAACATTCCTACACTAGATGTCTATCTGATAGTGCTGTAGCTAAATTTAAGGAAGTGATTCCATCGGCATTTAATTCAGTTCCATGTCTCAATGTAACTGATGGCTCCTATGCTAACTTTAGTCCCTCCCAAATTGATCATCTTGTTGATAGTGCTGCAGGCTCACTAAGAATAACACTCGACTCCATCGCCCCTCTAAAAAAGAAGATAATAAAACAGGAGGTTAGCTCCATGGTATAACCTGCAAACCCGCAAATTACAACAAACATCGCGAAAACTTGAAAGGAAATGGCGTTCCACCAATCTGGAAGAATCACGTTTAGCCTGGCAAGTTAGTCTTAAAATTTATAGGAAGGCCCTCTGTAATGCCAGAGCAACTTACTACTCATCATTAATAGAGGAAAATAAGAACAACCCCAGGTTTCTGTTCAGCACTGTAGCCAGGCTGACAGAGAGTCACAGCTCTGTTGAGCCATGTGTTCCTATAGACCTCAGTAGTAATGACTTTATGAGCTTCTTTAATGATAAAATTCTAACTATTAGAGACAAAATTCAGCACCTCCTGCCCTCAGTTGGTACTGACTTATCTTCAAACACGAGGAACCTTAGAAACAACTGTAAAACCTGTACATTTAGACTGCTTTCTCCCATCAACCGTAATCAACTAACTTCAATGATTTCTTCATCTAAGCCATCAGCGTGTCTCTTAGACCCCGTCCCAACTAGGCTGCTTAAAGAAGTTTTACCCTTACTTAGCATTTCTTTACTGGATATGATCAATCTGTCCTTATTAAAAGGCTATGTGCCACAGTCCTTTAAAGTAGCTGTAATTAAACCTCTTCTTAAAAAGCCCACTCTTGATCCAGGGGTTTTGTCAAATTATAGACCTATATCTAACCCTCCTTTTCTCTCTAAGATCCTTGAGAAAGCAGTCGCCAATCAGTTGTGTGACTTTCTGCACAACAACAAGCTGTTTGAGGATTTTCAGTCAGGATTTAGAGTGCATCATAGCTTTAGAGACAGCATGGTGAGAAAGTTACAAATGACCTTCTAATTGCATCCAGACAAAGGACTTGTCTCTGTACTTGTCTTACTAGATCTTAGTGCTGCATTCGATACCATTGACCATCACATTCTATTACAGAGACTAGAACATTTAGTGGCATTAAAGGTACTGCTAAGCTGGTTTAAATCCTATTTATCAGATCGATATCAGTTTGTACACGTTAATGATGAATCCTCTATGCACGCCAAAGTCAGTCACGGAGTTCCACAAGGTTCTGTGCTTGGACCAATTCTATTTACCTTGTATATGCTTCCTTTAGGCAATATTATTAGGAAGCACTCCATAAATTTTCATTGTTATGCAGATGATACCCAATTATATTTATCGATCAAGCCAGATGAAACCAATCAATTAGCTAAACTTCAAGCATGCCTTAAGGACATAAAAACCTGGATGACCTGCAATTTTCTGATGTTAAACTCAGACAAAACCGAAGTTATTGTACTTGGCCCCGAACACCTTCGAAACACATTATCTAAAGATATAGTTTCTCTAGATGGCATTGCCCTGGCCTCCAGCGAAACCGTAAGGAATCTTGGAGTTATCTTTGATCAGGATATGTCCTTTAACTCCCAAATAAAACAAACTTCAAGAACTGCCTTTTTTCACTTACGTAACATTGCAAAAATCAGGCACATCCTATCTCAAAAAGATGCAGAAAAACTAGTCCATGCATTTGTTACGTCTAGGCTGGATTATTGCAACTCTCTATTATCAGGCTGCCCCAAGAAGTCCCTTAAGACTCTCCAGCTGATTCAGAATGCTGCGGCACGTTTACTGACAAGAACCAGAAAAAGAGAACATATTTCTCCAATATTAGCTTCTCTACACTGGCTCCCTGTAAAATCCAGAATAGAATTTAAAATCCTTCTCCTCACCTTCAAAGCCCTAAATGGTCAGGCACCATCATATCTTAAAGAGCTCATAGTACCCTATTACCCCACTAGAGCACTGCGCTCCCAGAATGCAGGGTTCCTTGTGGTTCCTAGAGTCTCTAAAAGTAGAATGGGAGCCAGAGCCTTCAGCTATCAAGCTCCTCTCCTGTGGAACCAGATCCCAGTTTGTGTACGGGAGGCGGACAACCTCCTCACATTTAAGAGTAGGCTTAAGACTTTCCTCTTTGATAAAGCTTATAGTAGGGCTGACTCAGGTGACCCCTGAGCCACCCCTTAGTTATGCTGCTATAGGCCTAGACTGCCGGGGGACTTCCTATGATGCACTGAGCTCCTTTCTCCTCCTCTTCCTCTCCATCTGTACGCCCTCATATCCCATCAATGCTTGTTATTAATTCAACTTCTTCCCGTAGTTGTTGCTTTCTCTCCTCTCTCTCTCTCTCTCTCTCCCCTTCTGTTGCTTTCTGCAGGTATTTCTGCCTCCGGAGCTGTAGAGTCTGGGTCTGTGGTTGCTGCCGCCTGCTGCCCCCGTGCTCCTGCTCTGCACCCGCTGCTGCTATTGCTGTTGCTGCTCTTGTTATTAGTATTGCTATTATAATGTTGCTCTTAGTGTTGTTTCTGTTGGTGTTAACATCAATGCCATTACCATATCTATTGCCTTACATCCCTATGTGGAACTGTATTGTGCTGCTGTATGTTCTCTTTCCTCCTGCTCTCTCTCTCCCAGATGTATAGTGCATGCTATATTATGCATAATTTTAATGAACCGATTCATGTGCCATGTGTCTGAACAGCTTTGGAGAGGTGAGGACATTCTGTACCATACATATTTAAGTGCCCACACAGATACAAAATATACATCATATATATATATATACACACACACACCTTCTTATTCATATTTTGGCTGTCCACAATGATCAGCGCATTACTTAATTCATGCTATCAGGCAGGCATGCTCAGTGACTCACACGCAGGTACCTCTTCCACTCCCCGACGTGAGTCATGTTAGCATTCAGCTGTGTGTATTCATGTGTATTTGATTCAATGACAAGTCTACATTATTATTTCCATGCTCTCTGCCCAGCTCAAATAGAAATAGGCTCCAGTCGACGCTGAATAGAAATAGGAGGGTATATGGTAAATGAATGCTGTGTGTGTGTGTGTATGTGTGTATGTATGTATGTGTGTGTGTGTGTGTGTGTGTGTGTTTATATGTATGTGTGTGTGTGTGTATATATACACTCTCGGGTGGACGGCCTGAAGGGCAACCAGACACGGGGAACCGCTCGGGAGACTGGCAACGTGGGCGGAACCACTCTGGAGGCCGGCAGGATGCTGGAGAGGATGCCAGCGGCGACGAAGGAGCCGCTCTGGAGGCCGGACAGGATGCCGGTGACGAGGAAGGAGCCGCTCTGGAACTGGCACTGGAGGCTGCAGCTGAACGGGAACAGGCTCCGGAGGCTGCTGCGGCTGGAGCTCGACGGGAACAGGCTGCGGCTGAGGCTGCTGGGGCACCTGCGGCTGCAGCCAGACAGGCGCAGGAAGCTGAGGCTGTACTGACCTCCCAGCCTTGTGCTCCCAGTTTCTCTGCTGCTCTGAAAATGTGCTGCACGGCTCTGGGGATGACGCCTCTGGTCGTATCTAACTCATCTCCCTCCATGGTGTACGTCTTTACACTTCCTGTCTGGCCATAGGCGAAGCAGCAGACGTTGTAGCCATCCAGTGCTGACTGCACCAGCAGCGAGATCTCAACGTGTTCCAAGTAATTTAAACAAATGTGTACATTTTGATGTCAGGTTGGAACTACAGGGTTGCTTTATAGTGAATTCCAGAAAAAAAAACACAGCAAAGTAATGTGGTCTGTTGTTAAATTCTTGGAAGCTGCAAGTAACTCTGATGAAAGTTCTGGTAGTGATGAGATCTCCCCGTCCTGGTTTGGACTTCCTGGGGGCTAAAAGACAGACAGACACATGAATTACCATTTATCCAGAACATGAAGTTTACGAAGACCATGTGGTGTTGTTACATATGACGTGTGGTACAGCAAACTTGTCACCTTGAAATCCATGGAACCCAATTCAACATCTTGCATCTTGAATGCATTGCATTGTTTAAGAAAGACAGTGGAGACAGTAAACCAAGTGAAGTGAAAGATAACGTTTTACTCGAGTTAAAGACAACTATGCTTGTTACTGTAAGTGCAATAAAAGCTTCACAAGTAAAAAGCCAATAAGAGTACTTTAGCAAACTACCTGTTCAACAAGCATAAACATGTAGAAAAGCAACATTTTCATCTGCTTTGCCCGCAGTCTTCTATCCACCGCCAGTATGTTTTACACAACCGCAGGACACTGGTTAGGCTGACAGCAAAGTGTTTTAAAAAAAGATTAAACGAAAGCTGCTTGTATGTAGCTGAACTGTTTCTTAGTTTGTAACATATCTTAAAACTAAGCTACTGGCTGAGACAGCCCTCCCTCCCAAACCAGCACCCTCCCTCTACCAGCGGTAACTGCAGGCACGTCTTCTTTATAAACTTCACTCAGTATTTTAATGTCAGGTATATTATTTATTTTATCGACATGCTGGATTTGTTTCCAGTGAGATATTATTGAATTTATATAGTGACGCTGCTGTTGTAAACATTACTGTTGCTGCTCTAGAATTTGTGGTGTGCTTCCATCACAATTTTTAAGGTCAAGGAAGCAAGGTATATAGAATTAAAGAAAAGAGATTTATATAAATAAGAAACACAACAGCCATAAAGGCCAGGGTGCAGTAAACTATTAGGATGCCTGTCATATGGGACAAACTAAAATCACTACTTGTTTGACACTTACCAACTCTTGGAAGCTGCAAGTACTCTGATGAAAGTTCTGGTAGTGATGAGGTCTCCCCGTCCTGGTTTGGACTTCCTGGGGGCTAAAAGACAGACAGACACATGAATTACCATTTATCCAGAACATGAAGTTTACGAAGACCATATATATATATATATATATATATATATATAATGATGTATGATTTGTGTGGGCACTTAGATATATGACGTGTGTGGTACGAAATGTCCTCACCTCTCCAAAGCTGTTCAGACACATGACACATTAATCAGTCTATTAAAATTGTGTGTATGCACATAGCATGTAATATACACCTGGATACTGTGGGCATGTATATTTGATTTTAAAATCCACACACAGTGTACCAATGATAACAAATACTTTTTTTCCAACTCTTTTTTCAACTCTTGTCAGTAAATGTTTAATGATACTAATACTTATTACTAACTATTTTTAACATCACAATTCATAATTAATCTGGAAAGTAAACAGTTTTTGAGTACACAAGACATGTACTTTGAATCAACATGACACAATGTACAGCTAATATTATGAACTATAGTTACCTTTTCCCACATTTCCCACAAGTGCTCTATTAATATTTCAGTGTGATTTTACAATAATACACCTAGGATTTACATCCTGCTCTCACATAAACTTAAAACGACACCCATCTGCATCAACTACAGACTCATTTTGAAGACAAAGTGGTTGGCTTGATTTTCTTCCATCCAGCCAGCCATTTCATTAGGTCCAGGTAGCATTGGGAACATAATAAGCAGAGTAGCCTAAATATTATTCTCCCCAGCTGCGTCCACCTGCTCCTCCTGGCAATCCAAAAACATTGTAGAGTCAGATTGTCCTCCCTGACAGACATGCCTGGAATACCTCCACAGTGAAGCCTCCCAATCAGATACCCAAACCACCTAAACCGGCTCTTTTTATTACAAAGGAACAGGACCAATGCTGTGGCACAGAGTCTTTTGTTATCTTTTCTTTTTTCAATACTTCACACATTTATATTAGCTGATAAACACAATGGCCAATATTTTCCATCATGCTGTGAGCAACCATGGCACAACACAACAGCATGCCACAGTGAGTGAAAAAAATGGAAAATGATCTGCTGACAAAAAGTGACAAATTATTGTTGTCTTGTTTTGAGGACACATTTTTAGCAATCAGGTCCAGTCAGCGCTAACCTTGGTGACAAATACAATGCGTTTCCTGTGACTGCTTCGCTATAAAAGCCACCCCCTGGGTTGCCAGTCGAATGCATCTAATGTGAAGCAGTGGCAGTAAGAAATGTTGAGTTTGCATCAGAGCTGCAATGATTAGTTGATTAATTGATTAGCTGATCGACAGGAAATTAATTGGCAAATATTTTCACAATCAAGTAAGTAAATTTTCCAGCAAAAATCCCAAATATTCTCATATGTGAGAATTTGCTGCTTTTCCTGGTCTTACAATATAGTAAAATTTAATATTTTTTGGTTTTGCACAATTGTTTGGACAAAACAAGACACTGGATGAAATCACCTTGGGCTCTAGGAAAAATTATAGACCAAAACAATTGTTTAACCGATAGTAAAAATAATGGTTAATTGCAGCCCTAATTTGCATTAGCATTTACTTACTGCGGCTCTGATATGACTTTAGAGGGTTATCAGTGAGCAGAGAAGCTCATCTCAAGGACATAAAATTAACAACTGTAACACTGAAGTATGTGCATGCATCAATTTGTGTATATTCCTTATTTGAATCCCATGTTGGAATGGCGGACTCTGCCACTAATAATGAAAATCACAATATAGAGAGGCAATTACTGAATGTAAATGAATAGAATGGCTATTGCAGAAAAAATGCCAACCATACATGGTATCAAAAACGGTTTGATATTATGAAAATCTTAACGGATTATACATTTACATACATTAGTTTGTGATTTGTTTTTCTCTCCAAATCATAACTTAGTGACACACTTTCCATCCAAAACCATCAGGCTTCCTCTTTTATCAAACCTGAGCCAATAGAACAAGGATCCATCTCAATTTTAGTCATCATATGCTGTTTTTTTTTTTACATTCCACTCATTTCATGACACATTTTTTGAAGAGCACTCCACTAAAGCATCCCACTTTAAGTGTTAACTGTCATATTAGTTTCAATAGGCATTTGCTATTGCACTTAGAAAGCACTCGTTTTTTAAAACTCCCATTGTAGTAAAACCATTTCATTGTATTGACCTTCATCTTCATTCTGCGGTAATGAAGCAGCTCATTTAGTTTTAGTGACAGACTGTGGAGCAAGGAGCAATTCCCTTCCAGGAAAGTTGTAGCTTGTGTGTGTGTTGCTGTCTTTGAACTGGTAGAAATGTGGGCAAGAACTCGAGCATGTCAAGTGTGCAAATATGCATAGCAGAAATTGTGGGCTATTATAAAAATTTTACTGTACCTCACCTGTGTGTGTGTGTGTGTGTGTGTGTGTTTGTTTTCATGTGGGTGTACAGCATTGTGTCTGGGACAGAAAGTTAATGGTGTGTGCCGTGGTGAAAACGGCTATTTGTCCTAAGAGGAACCCCAGGCAAGTCAGACATGCTAAAATGCACACACACACCAATTCATAGTTATCTGTGTTATTATTAATTTAAACATACTCAATTACTAAAATATTTGAATAAAAATACAGATGAGAGCACCTTCAGCTTTAAATTGCAGTATTACAGTGATTCTGTCACGATTTTGACAGCGTTTGAAACGTTCAGTATAGCTAGCAAAATCAATTTCTTCTTATCTTTTGTTTATAAAGAAAGAATTTGACATTTGCAGGAAATATGCTCACTTGCTTTCTTGAGTGAAAGAAGAAAATATCAGTCTCATGTCTGTGCGTTAAGTAAGGAGCTAGAGTCAGCACATGGTTAGCCTAGCTTAGCTTATAGACTGGAAGTAGGATGAGCTAGCCTGGCACTGTCCAAAGTTTAAAAATACGACTAACAGCACTCAGTCACTTTATTTATTTCTGTCTGTACTGTGTACAGGACTATTTTTCTATTTTTTTCTATTTATTTTATTGTATTTCTATATAGGACACTCTTGCTGGCTGCTGTAACGCTGAAAATGTCCCTGCTGTGGGACAATAAAGGCTTATCTTATCTTATCTAAAGCTACCTAAATAACATGTTGTATCTCTTTTGTTTAACCTGTACATAAACACAAACACAAATGTAAAAATGACAATTTGTGGGTTTAAGTGAAGCTACATGCTAGAGATAATTAATAGCAAACAGCTAGGTGCAGTGACTGTGTGTAGCTTCCTGAACTTTTGTCATGAGGTTGCCAGGTTTGGTACCATATCTTATTTGTACAGAGGCCTATAGGAAGCCTGTGCTAAGTTAGCACGGACTATAGATCTCTATACTAAGTTGTTAGAACTGCTAACTGACTATAGTCTATCTGGCGACCGGCGCTATAGCCAGAGACACTGCAAATCAGTGCTGGGTGGATGGATAAATGAAATAGCCTAGCTCCAACACACAACTCGCTATAAAATCACAAATAGTTTTAGTTTAAGTTAACAGATAAGAAACAGTGTGCCCATAAGCAAGTTTTAGAGGCAGTTTTAGAGCATTAAACTTTGGACAGAGCCAGGCTAGCAGTTTCTCCCTGACTCCAGTCTTTACGCTTAGCTAAGCTAAGCTAAGCTAACAGTGACCTGATTCCAGTTGTGTACCTAATGCATAGAGAGTGAAATTGAACTTCTCCTCTCTCAGAAAGAAATAAGCAAATTTCCGAGAAATGTAAAACTACCTCTTTCTGTTCTTGTCTTTGAAAAGACAAGGACATTTCATAATAGTTTGCAGCTAAAACTGAAAACATAAAGCCCTTACTTCAACAACAAACTACCTCTTTCTGCAACAAAGTATTCACCTAGTTTATAAAATAATAAGCAGCATTATGCAGCCATCTGTGGAGGTGTGTGTTCGTGTGTTATGGAACACAGCGACGCTCCTATCAAATCTGAACTCACACATGTACTGTGTTTACATCAGCAAATATCCCCAAATATTTGTCCAATTATTCCAGATTCAGTCCTGATCAACAGAGGGATGAAGGAGGACAGAAAGAGAAGAGTGAGAGAGAATCAGTAAGTATGAGTAAACGTATCGTTTAGTGATGTATGTTAGATTAGCTTTACAGGGAGATGATACACTAGCCTGATATCCACTCTATTTGATTATAACACAAATATCCACTGTCATTTTAGACCATTTGAGTTCATGGATCTTACCTGGTGTTGTAGCTGTGTAACTGTGCACTCTGTGTTTTGGATGAAGAAATATTGTATTGATACTTTTTATTTTAAATGGCCATATCCAAACAACTTCAGTTATGATATAATGTTATAAACACAACAGAAAAACTCTATATGGGGCTCTGGGTGACCAAGGTGTTAGGCGACAACCGTGAACCATAATATTCCGGCTTTGTGTCAGGCTGGAAACCTGATTAGTGACCCATTAGTGAAAAATATTTACAAAAAAGAAAACTGATCTAATTAATACTGCTGTGTCTTCTAACAGCAGCTGATACTGCATTGGAAGAAAATCTAAAATTTTCTTCTAGCTATGGCAGTCCTTGACTCTGTACGCTTTATTGTAAATTGCTCAGATATTTGCTAAAATGCAAGCGCAAGGTGAACCCAAGCAACAGAGGCTAACCAACATACCTCAGAAGAGCACTTACCTGTTGCTTAGAAAAACAAGGTGGATAGTGATTCTGGAGATTCAAACCACATTTCCCATAAGCCCTGTTGCTTTGTGCCATGCTCTACCACTTTCTATAGACAAGTGATTCAAAAAACCAGGAGTACTTGTACCCCAGGGGCTACTTCTGCAGTTGCCAGAGGGTACGTTGAAAGATTGCGAAGTAGCTCACTTAATTTGAAAAAATAGAAATTATAATTTAATTAAAAGAATATATCAACATATTACCTGTTGCAAGTATGTAAGAGTGAGTGAAAACTAGTTAGCATGCGAGCACAGAAGTTTAAACAGGTAACGTTACCTAACCCTAATGAATAAATGGTTGGAGCGTTCAGCTTCACTCTAAGTGGTAGTAGTACGATTGCTGACTAAACCAACCTAAATATTGACACTTCAATTGTATGAAAAAAAATATTGTAACAATATTCACTTTTATATAATCAATAGTGTTATACATTTGGTGCATGATAGGTGGGAACTGATGAAGGGGTACATGAGTTCAGTTGACAGGGCTATGGGGGTCCTTAGACCAAAAAGGTTGGGAATCAGTGCTATAGATGACAGACATGTTAGAAATAACATAAGTTTAAAACCAACATGGATGAGAAGGGAAAAAAGGGCAATTGAAACATCCATCATTGTCATGACAACTGGACAAACTCCACTGAGGAAGATCATGTGATGAGATTAAAAAGTGGACTCTGAGGTGATACTATTTTGTCACAAATATCATCAAATTATTTTACTATCAGCCTTTCAGTACTTTGACCATTTGATGTCAGCAGAAACTGTAAAAGCTTCAGCTCCTCTGGAAGAACATTGCCTTCTTTCTTGTTTGTGCTGTAAATCAAGTACATGTACCTCCAAATCTGACCTGATAGCAAACTAAACTAATGTAGCAGAGGCTGGTAGAAGCTGCCAACCTTCTCTTTAGTAATTGTATTTTGCTAATGTTAATGTTTGTGCAAGTAGATGGATAGATATAGTCATTTCTCAGTATTAGCCAAGTCCCAAGTATGATTGAAAATCATATGTTTCCAAAAGACATCAGTTGTGCCTTTTTTCAAACTTGCATCTTTTCATGTGTGACATATAATTTTACCTCAAGATCTATGTCGGTGTAAAAATATGGTTAAATAAGACAGCAGAAAACACAAAGATGTTGTGATTAGTTTGTATTGGTTGATAGTCCACTACTTATGCTGTAACAGGAGTAGGTTTAATGATAAAAGAAAAAATGACCCTCTCTTTTTGCCTTAGATAAAGGGCATATGACAAAGCAAATATGAATTCAAAATACCCTAATTAGACACTCAGAAGAAATAATATGATGATGAAAGGATTGCGGTATCAAAGCAGAAGTCAGAGGAAGAAAGTGAGACCCACTCTCCAGCTCCTCTAATCAACAGTGGGCTATAATTCACAAATGAGGAGGGCAGAGAGAATGAGTGAGGAAGTGACAGATACAGAGAGAAATACGATGACTAGGGATGTCTCACAATATAAGGTTTGCATCTGTGCATTGCAAAGAGGTCCATTTGTTTACGGTAATGTGAAATATAGCAAAATCTAAAAGAAGAATGGGTTGTTAAGGGAAGTTTGATTGTATACATCTCATTCAGTTAGAGATCTAACATTTCTTTGTCCCATTCAGATGTCCGTTTTACATGTAGATAATAAGAATAACAGCAACAGGAAGAGACATTTATGCAACTAAGAAAAAAGTGAGTCACTCCATACTGAAAGACAACACATCCTGTACCTGCATTGCATTCTGTTCTGCTGAAGTCCTTGCTTTTTATAAGTCCTTCTCCAAAATAGTGTCTCTGGAAAGAACATTCTTGCTTTTTTGATTCTGAGTAACTGACCTGACCAGTTTTTTACAGAAATATGAAACGTACATCACCAAAAGATATATAGACCCTGATGCAATCACAAAACTTTAATACACAATGTAAAAAGTGTTTGTGTTTTAGGATGAGCATTTGCCTTGCTAGCAGTGCAACCTAACTGTGTATACCTGACACATTTCAAACGTTCGTCAGTAGTCTACTTTGGCCATGTACCGGTTCTCACTTTTCGTTCGTAACTGAGACCAGAGGTGTCTCCTTAGACTTCAAGTCTATTTTCTTCCAACTTACACAGAACTACACTAATTGTTTGAGCCATGCTAGCGGCATGGCAACGGCAGGTTTGTCAGTTGGTCGGTTGGTCCAGACTTAAATAACTCAACTACTGGATGGATCGCCATGAAATTTGGTAAATATATACCCATGTTGCCAATAGGATGAATCCTAACGAGTGTAGTGTTCACCTGACTTTTCCTCTAGCGCCATCAGTAGGTCAAAGTTGGTCAGCTTTTCAGGCTTTTTTTGAATCTTGATATATTTTGTAGCGTCTTAAAATATGAATAAGGATAGTGATAGTGAGTTACTTGCTACAGCTGACTTCGCTACAAGCTGATTGGCTGTTGAAACAGGTGACGTGCCTTATGTTCTAAAACCAGCCACTGGCGACTTGACAAGCTGAGTTGCAGGTGACACCATCAGCCGGCTAGTTCACACCGCTGCAACTTTTCCCTGCATCGTTCTAAAACGGTTTTGTCTCGTTGCGAATCTGAATTGGCCTTAAGAGGATAAACCCTTTTGATTTAATGACCTGGGACCTTTCCTCTTCCATCACACGCAGGGCAAATTTTGCACTTTCAGCCTACTATACTACACTACTGGTAAGGGCCAGAGAGTAGCTAAATTGTCTTTCTTTTGTTTGTTCAATCAAACTCTGAAGAACACAAGAGCATATTTTAGACTTTTAGTTGTGTTGTTTTGTGGGAAAAAAAGTAAAGATTGTTTCATCTTCTCTGACAAAGACAAAGCCTTGTTTCTGCCGGCAGTTCTGAAATAAGCCTGAAAATCAATATGATTCAAGGCCAAACACAACAACAATCAGTATGTACTACACTGTAGCTATACACTGTTTAACAGTAGAACAATAACTCTTTACACAGGTATACTGCCTGCAATTCTGAGTTCCCTTGACAGTCTGAGAGACCACAGCACCATAAGACAGCTCTATCGAAGGTTAATGCCACACTTTCGACAAGTGGGTGCAATGTTATTTCTCTCTCTGTAGAATTTGCACACATAATCCAGAATTCATTTTACTGCCAGTAGCCTACTGAGGTTAGAGCAGGAGGCTTGTTGCTGGTTAAACATTACTAGTTTAGATCCCCCAAGTGGATGGTAAGATGTGGGTGGGGAAAGTGAATGAGTAACATTTCCCCTCTAAGCAGCTTCTGTGGTGGTCCAACAGTATGTGACTATGATTACCAGAAGATTAATTTTAGAGTACTTAAAATTGTGTTGCCCTCCTCAGTCAAATTCAAGTCAAGTCTCCGAGGGCACTGGGCTGCATCTGGGATTTAAAAAAAACCTCATTTGATGCCATGCTTTAGATATACTGTGTCTCAATGTCTTTTTATTATGATGTCTGATATGCAACAAAACTGCTCAAATTATACTATATCAAAACCTCAGCTGAGGATAATCACACCCTTACAGTATATGGTCAGATTTGTTTTTCTTTTAAAAAAAAATGTTTGCATTAATTTTGTATAGCTTACACTGGCAGACATGTTATGTTGTTAAAGGTACCTATAGAGTAATGTTTTCACAAGTGGGTCCCTTTTCGGGCTATCTATATCACACGGACATAAGTCACATCCTGCCGTTTCATGCTATTCCACTTATCAATAGTGGGCGGTGGTAACATGCCAGCAAAGGCAGTGAAGAAGAATGCTGCTAGCAAGCAAACGTGGATGTAAACAATGCATAATTTAAAATATTTAAAAAATCGTTTTTGCAAATGTTGTATGAGGAAGAAATGCATTCAGTGTTTGTAAGGACTCAATGATACGCACAATGCATTTTGGTGAGAAACATTGAATGTAAGCAGTAATTTTGTTTGATTTGCCCTGTGGAGTTGTCTTGTAAACAGAGTGCACAGTCGCAGGATTTCCAATTTGGATTTATCCAACTGTATTCACAATTAGTTTTATCTAACTAAACTGACCGATCTTGATATTATCTATCTTGAAGTTTTTAAGCTGTTCAGGGTGCTACAGCTGACTGGCTAATTAGCTAGATAGACTGCAAACTAAAATCAGCAGTGCATTTTTCCCCTGATGGATGTTTGTTTTGTACCATATTCAGAAAGCCAAGGTGTGACACGAGACGTGTTCATGTTTGTAGATAAGAGAGACATTAGCTAGAAAGCTTATGTGTTGTTGTTGTTGTTGTTGTTCAAAGTCCATTGTTTCTTACTTGTTACATGTCTTTTCACGAAGGAAAAACACCACTTTTTAACTCCATCCACTAACTGAAACTACACTTAACACTAGCAGAGTTTCCAAATAAACTAGCCCATTCCGAAAGAAGTGTGATTCTGTTTCCTATTTTATTCAAAGGTTGAAAATCTGTCATTCCACTTTTTACGAATGCTTTCTCCTTTAAGAATATCTGTTTCTTCTGGCATACTTGGTGTCGCCTAAGGGAAGATGCACCAATCTCTCCTCCATTGTTTGTCATTAAAGTGTTCTCTCTATTGCTCTTCACAGTGCTGTATCTTTCTCAAGGGAACCATGTTTGAATAGGCAATTCTTACTTATATTGTGGAAATAAACAGAAGGCTAACATTCTGTTAAATTTCAGTAGTTGTACACTGATGAAACTGCCGCCTAAGTACAAAGCATGACAGTAAAGTACTGGTAGTGTCACCTGCAGATGCAGCTTGTGAACAGACAAGACAGGCAACTGTTAGGGGGCCCCTGAGGGATGACAAACTTTACTCCACAGCAATGTCTCAAAATGTGGCAACAGCAGTGACCGCAACCCCCTCCTCCTAAAACAACCAATGGACGATTTGCAATGACATCTCAGTAGGAAACCTCCTTTAAAAAGGGGTCCATGTCAATCCCATTGAACTCGCATGATTTTTTTTTAATGTGAAAATTTGAAACAAAAACAAAATGTTTAGATTTTGTACTTTTTTTTTTTTTTTTTACAACATAATGATGATGAACGCTGGTTGCAGGGGCCACCTGGGAATTTTTTCCTATGGCCCCAACAGACTCTAGTAGGAGTGCTGGATTCAGTGTACTGTATATGTTAGGATTGTTTCCTCTGGAGCATGTAAACAGGACACCTTATCTGATTATTTTGTTTAGTGCTCATGGAAAACCTTCCATTTTTACTGCTTGCTTCTATGCCTACAACACAGTGATCTGATTTTTTTCCTCAACATGTGTCACAGATAAACATATGTCTCATCAGAAGTCTGAACGGAGGATAAAATCATGAAATATGACTTTTCCAGATCTGTTTTGGGCCACATTCATACGTGGCAATAAATCTGATAGTAATCACAGAACTGGAAATAATACACACACAAAAAATAGATTTTTCAGGTTGTAGTAATGTGGTGGTTCTCAAACTTTTTCTGTCATGCTCCCCTTCAGAAGCCGGAGAAAGTTAATCAAAAGTTAATCTTAATTTTTAGAACTTTTTCAATGCTATCTCTGATGGTCTTCCAGTAGCTGTAAATCCCATAGCAATCCCAAAACACATGATAATGATTTGCCTCTCCAGCACGCTGTCTGCCTCACCTTGGACTGTTTAAGTGCTGGTGTTATAAAGTATCTAAATATTTTTCCTCTCTCTAAGTTGGTAGATTTCCAGTGCTTATTATTTAAGTTTTCCTATTCCTCCATTGACATTACAGTTTCCCACTTTTCTTTTATATAGGATGTGTTCACCCCGCTTAGCCCTTAGAGGCCTTTGTATAGTTTAGAAATAGTTCTGCTCTGTATGCTGAAATAAAAATGTATGCCACTCTCACTTTTTCCAGATCGTCTTTATAAAGTATTTTATCAGTGTGATGTCTCAGCTGTAAGAATGTAAAGAAATCCTGGCTGGGCCAAGCCATATTGCTCCCTCAAATCTTGGAAGCTTTTAAGTGCAGATTTCAGAAAGAAATCCAAATAAATATTCAGACCTCACTCCTGACATGTTTTGAAATTTGCGTCCAGCCTGACTGGAGTAAAACCTGGATTGCAGGCCACCCAGCTGATCAATGAATAGGGCTCATTGTGCCCAGGATTGAATTCTTATCAATCATTAACAGTATTGGCAGAACAACAAACAAAAAAGGAGCCCAGTTGAATTTGAATGAAATAAAATAAATGATTCAGGTCAGCACGATAGCATCAGCAAATTCTTGTTTTTTTAATTTCCCTACATAAATCATGTTCAATCTGCACTTCTTTCAACAAACACAGACGAGACAAAGTGGTTACCGTGCCCGACTTAGGACCCAAGTTTCAATTATTATTTCAGTCTAGTTTGCAACCATTTGTCATGCCCTCCACCTCTGCCTGGCCTGCAGTCTCTCTCTTTTCCTTTCTCCCTGTGTGTGTGT
The DNA here is from genome assembly GCA_005408345.1 of Macquaria australasica. Classification (NCBI taxonomy): domain Eukaryota; kingdom Metazoa; phylum Chordata; class Actinopteri; order Centrarchiformes; family Percichthyidae; genus Macquaria; species Macquaria australasica. Next base: position 28,255 of record SEMN01000584.1, on the reverse strand, counting down.
GTGATTCGCTGAGTGGAGACAGGTGTGCTGGAGCCAGAGCAGAGCCCCACCAGCTGCATCCTATCCTGTAATTTAGACTCCACATCCACCTCGCCAGATCCTAGTTCCTGCTTAGTCAGTCTGCGTTTCCAGCCTACTTAGAGATATTTGCTTGTGGCCTGTTTACCTGAGACTAATCCTGTTTCTCCTTTCCCTCCAGTCCTGACTACTCTACTCTGGCCCCTGTCTCCAGCCCTTCATCTTGTCAGCCCTGCACCTCTGCCTTGGAACCCCCAGCCCAGCCCCCACGCTTCCAGTCACCCCTTCTGCCCAGCTTCTTCCCCATCTCACTTCACATCCCCTTTACCCCAGCAATAAATCATCTTCTTCATTTAAAATCCAGTCTCCTTGCCCCTCTGTGTCTTGCACTTAGATTCACTAGCCTAGTCCTAACACCACTGTTAGATGGTATGCATTTATGTCACTCTTTCATGTGATATCACCTCCCTAACCACTGACTACGTAGCCAAACAAACTGGTTATGTCTGCTTTGAATGGGTAGAGTTGTGCTACTGAGAAGGAAACTTACAACTACCATGAAAAAGTAAAGGTCCTCAGATGTAATGTGCAGTCAGTGGACTGTGGGTCTGAAAGATCATTCTCAACCTTGGAAGCATTGTTGGACAAAAAACATCCAAAGCCCTATTCGCACAGGACTAGTATTACCAGGGGACACCCCCCCCCACCCACACGTCTGTGTTTCGTGTGGTGCATATTTCACTCAAATTTACTGACATTATCCCCCAGATATGATATCAAGGCTCTGCGTAACATCTGCTTCCTGAACGACAAGAGTTGCTAAGAAGAAAACGTACGCGCGAAGAGACACTCAGTTTATTTGCTGTGTGGGGTGAACCACGTTACCAAAAGCAATACGATGAAATAGTGCACAACCACACTGTATATTCACAAAGACCTCTTGCCCATCTGTACAGGACTTCGGATGCTGTCAAAACTTCGCATGGGACTAATATTATTATGACCTCTGTGTTTGGCGAAATATGGTAGGTAATTTACGGTGGAATTTTTACTTTACAAATTACAGAAATGGCAGATTCACATGGGATTAAGATCATAGACGACCTCCACAATTATTACAAATTACTAGAGGTCACCAGGTGATACTAGTCCCACGTGAATAGGGCTTAAGAAGGCAGGAACACTACAGTTTTTAGTGGTAGCCTAATTAATGTTCACAAACTTTGGCTACAACTACTAGCTTACCTATTTTCACACCTTGTATGGGAGGTCCCAAAGCAGAACTATTAACTTGAAAAGCTTAAAATACTGATATTTGTGAAAGTTAAACTGGGAGATCCTATGACTTCGCTTATCCCATGGTCCTCTGGTAGTACTAGTCCAGTGCGAATAGGGCTATAGCCAACAAAAGGTAATAACAGATCTTTGAGGGTTTTTTTTAACTTACACAAACAACACTGAAAGCTAAACCTAATTAAATTTGATTAAAAAAAATTTAAAGTATGGGGATTCGATAAAATGCAATTGAACCTCAGAGCTAGTGGCAACAATGCCTTCAGTGACATTGCTTTCATGCACTCTATTTGTTGCTTTCATACATTCTATTTGAATGAGCTTGTAGGCAATTTACATCTGCAGTTTATTAATATAGGACCTTGTTGTTTTGAGTGTAAAAACATTGAGCTCCTCGTTGCCTGCAGTCACTTTGGTCGATGAGAAACAATTTCACTCCTTATACAAGGAAAGCTTTTCACTCATTTTACCATCAGTCTTTGCAAAGAAAATCTTAACTGAGTTTCAGCAGAGCACATAATGAAGAACAAGTCTGAAGAACATCAACGATGTTTGCTATAATGATAAAATGATTTTTATTACAGCACATGTGTAAATCCTACCCCATATATAATTACACAACTCATCATGTAATTATGGTTTCATTATCTTCCTTTTTGTCTCCATACTGAAGACAAGGTTTGCAGAGCATTTTGATTTTAATAGTGGGTCATTTTCATTTGTGGGCTGCTTGACAATAACAAGAGAAAACAGGGTAACAAGACAACAATTAAATGTCTATTGTTTGGTCTCTGTCTTGTTCAATGTTTATTTGAGGATCACACAGGGAAGATTTTTATGCTAACAGAAAAAGAAAAAAAAAACATTTTTCTGTAAATCGTCCAGGCCAAGAGTGAAACAGACACACAGGACTGGTAACCACGGAGTCCCTGAGAGGCCGTAGAGAGAAAAATAAATGAGTTCCCACTTTTTGATTAATTCGTGTGCACGAAATACAAGTAGTTCCCACGTTTTTATGAAGTTGTGTGCACGGGATACAAGTAGTTCCCATATTAATATGCGCACACGTTCCCATGTTAATACGCACACACGCCATGAGATAAGTGTATATAGCCAGCACAACAGACCAGCCTTAATTATCAGTGTTGAGTAATGGGAAACATTAATCCTGAAGAACTATGACAACAGTTTGAGTCAAGCATAGAGGCTGTATTATATGTAGCTCTGGTTGTGTCTGTGTTTTTCTTTTGGTTTGGCTGTCGCAGTCCCTTCTGCCCTGCCTGCTGATCGATCCACTCGCAGTCACTTCTCCTAGAGTGCCAAAGAATGAAGAGTGGCTCCGGAGGAGAAGTGAGGAAAGGCAGGGCAGGAGCAGGGACTGTGACAGCCGACGAGGTCGGTGTGTTTACCAGGGAAACTACAGCTCACAATCTGCTGTATCACCACTGCCGCTGGCGCCACTTGCAAGAAAAGCACAGACACAACCAGCTACACATAATACAGCCAACTTGACACAGACTGTTAACTTTCTTCAGAATTAATTCAATTCAATTCAGTTTTATTTATATAGCGCCATATCATAACAAAGTTATCTCAGGGCACTTTTTCGAATAGAGCAGGTCTAGACCGACTCTTTATATTTACAGAGACCCAACAGTTCCCACCATGAGCAAGCACTATGCGACAGTGGCAAGGAAAAACTCCCTTTTAACAGGTAGAAACCTCGAGCAGAACCAGGCTCAAGGTGGGCGGTCATCTGCCTCGACCGGTTGGGTTGAAGGGGGAAGGGGGGAGCGGGAGAGAGAGAGCAGGAGGAAAGAGAACACACAGCAGCTCAATACAGCATAGATATGGTAATGGCATTGATGTTAACACCAACAGAAACAACACTAAGAGCAACATTATAATAGCAATACTAATAACAGCAACAACAGCAATAGTATCAGCGGGTGCAGAGCAGGAGCACGGGGGCAGCAGGCGGCAGCAACCACAGACCCAGACTCCACAGCTCCAGAGGCAGAAACACCTGCAGAAAGCAACAGAAGGGGAGGGAGAGAGAGAGAGGAGAGAAAGCACACAACTACGGGAAGAAGTTGAATTAATAACAAGCATTGATGGGATATGAGGGCGTACAGATGGAGAGGAAGAGGAGGAGAAAGGACATTTCCCATTACTCAAAACTCAGCCTAAATCATGAAGTGGGGCTGCAACATAGAGAAGGATCTCATCTTCACTAATTAGAGCCGGATGTTAAACTGAGAACAGACTCAGTGACCTCATTTATTCATGTTGGTATGTTTGATGATTTGGGAGACTTTTTGAGTCCCTTAGTGGTTGTGTTTTATAGTCACCATGACAACTAGTGGTGCTGTTTTGCCTAAAAAGATCATAATTTATTAAGCATACTAATTAATACAAGTCACTTAATATTTATTTGGTTGTTCGGGTTTTGTATCACAAACTGTAATGGCTAATGTATGTGAGACAAAAAATTGTTTTGCTGGCAATATTTAAGCTACACCTGCGCAGACCTGCATAAAAGCTGTTATGCAGTCTAGATTAAATTCCTCAGTTCCATTACTGCAAAGCAGGTGTGGAATTGATTAAGTTTTCCCAACAATAATATTACTTTTGGTAATGACACAGACAGGAATAAAATATTATTGCACCAAGGTGCAAAATACTGATGCAATACAAATGCAAAAAACTAAGTACAAGTGTTGGATAGAGCATTAGGCTAGGGTCCGTATATCAGAATCAGAATACTTTATTGATCCCCTCAGGGGAAATTATGCGATTACAGTCGCTCTCATGTATAGAGAAGTACTAATAGAAAGGAAATAAAATGAAATATAAAATATAAAGATAATGCATTACCCAATATCAGTGTTACACATGGATAATGAATTGCTGTTGTGTCTCGCCGGATTTGTTAATGTATTTCATGTCATGCCTTAGTTTTAGTTTTATGTTAAGTTAAAGTCACGTCTAGTCTCGTCTTGCACTTCCTGTTTTATTTTGTACTCACCTTTCCCTCTCATTTCAGACCCTGACTTCCTCCCTTTGTGTGATTTTCCCGCCGTTGTGATTGTCTACCCCACCCCTGATTGGTCTCACCTGTTTTCCCCTACCTCATGTATAAATAGTCCTTGTCTCCGTTTGTCCTGTGCCAGTTCGTCTTGTTCAGCCTGTCAAATGAGTCAAGTCAAGCGTACCAGCAAGTATTCATGTTACCAGGTTTTGTTCCAGTCCGATATTGTTTGATCCTCCAAGTGAGCGTTTTTTGTTTTGTACTTTTGTATATCCTCCCCCATGAGCGTTTTTGTTTTGTTGTTTCTGCCTCAGTAAAGATTTTTGGTATACCCATATATATATAGTCTGGAGAGTCGTGCAATTGAGTCCACCAGTTTTGTGTCTGAGTTCGTGACAATTGCACTTCATACACGGACCCCTAATGGTGCACCTTAAGTTTGATTATAGATTTGAATGTTGCACTTCTTATATCTGATAAGGAAAACTTAAGTTGCAGTAGTACTTTTTTTTTTTTTTGGCCACTTGGGGGACAGAAAAACACAACGCACCGCTCTATCATACCTTATGAAGTTCTTATGGCTAACGTGTTAGCAAACAATTGTTAACTTGGTTAACGTTGTCTGTTATTTGCTGCTGCTGTGCGATTATATAATTTTTTTTTTTTCCAATACACTTAAGTTTGATTTTCAGAATGGTGTGGTTTAAAATCAGTCAGCACTGCGTTCCAATACATTCATTTTTGGTTAGACTTACAATAAAATACAATAAAAGTTCCAGGTGCTCATGAGCAGCTTAACTAGTGGTGGAAAGTTTAGTCAAGTGCTGTACTTAAGTACAATTTTGAGGTACTTTACTTGAGTATTTCCATTATGTTACTTTCTACTTCACTACATTTCAGAGGGACATAAGATAAGATAAGCCTTTAATTGTCCCACAGCGGGGAAATTTTCAGTGTTACAGCAGCCAGCAAAAGTGTCATATATAGAAATACAATAATAAAATACAATAAAAATAAATAGAAAAATAGTCCTGTACACAGTATAGACAGGAATAATAATAGTGACTGAGTGCATTTGTAAGTATGAACAATAGATAAGAAAAAAAATTATTGCACATATATAACATACATGTACATGAAAATATTACACAGCAACAGATGAAGTAAAGTAGTGAACAGTCTGCTTATTGACAGTCAAATGTAGATTACCGGGAGCTGTACTGATTATAGAGTCTGACAGCAGCAGGCAGGAAGGACCTACGGTACCTCTCCTTCAGACACTGAGGGTGGAGCAGCCGATCACTGAAGGAGCTGCCCAGTGCTGATAGAGTGACATGTAGGGGGTGGGAAGTGTTCTCCAGTAGTGATGATAGCTTGGCCACCATTCTCCTGCCACCCACCACCTCCACTGGGTCCAGAGGGCATCCAAGGACAGAGCTGGCCTTCTTAATCAGTCTGTCCAGTCTCTTCCTATCCCTGGAAGAGATGCCACTGGCCCAACATGCCAACCCATACAAGACTGCTGATGCCACCACAGAGTCATAGAAAGTCTTCAGGAGCGCCCCCTGCACTCCAAAAGACCTTAGTCTCCTGAGCAGAAAGAGACGGCTCTGGCCCTTCTTGAACAGAGCGTCCGTATTGTCTGACCAGTCCAGTTTGTTGTTCAAGTGAACACCCAGATACTTGTACGATCACCTTACTACATTTATCTGACAGGTACAGTTACTAGTTACTTTTCCAATTAAGATTGAACATAAAAAAAAAAAACATTGTGCGCTTATACAAGGCATTGTTAAAGATTAAACCAGTGGCTTGTGACCCCTTCTAAAAAAAGTGTCTAGTTTGGGCCCCTTTCAGATGCCTATGAGTTGTTAGCAGTTCCACTTAAGAGACATTTTCCCTTCTTTGTTCAAGGAGGTAATACTCTCTAATATTTCACACACAAAAAAACTAAGATTACAGAAAAGTAAAAAAAATCAATATAGATTGGGTATCACAACTTTGTTTTTTCTTCTTTCCTCTCCCATTAATCATCTCACAACCCTAATCGCCAGACCAAATGCAAATTAGTCTGGAACCTCTCAGTTCATTTTCAATTTCCAAGGGGCGTTATCAACAGGCACAGACCAAAATGCCTCTTGACGCAGTTGGATAGACGTACAACCAATCAGAGCAACGGAAAGTGTGATGTAGCACTGAGTGAATCCTGTCGGAAGTACGGCAAACACATCTTTCTTACAAAAGCTTCAAGTGCAGTTGTTTGTTCGTCATTTAATACTGACGCGATAGCAGATTCAGAACGTTCCACATCAGCGGCAGCCATCTTGTTTGTTTGTTTGTTTACGAAAATGCCTCAACTCCTCCTCTGTACAGTCATGGTTGTGATTGGCCCGACCCGGGCCAGGTCGGCTGGAAATCTGTGAATGGGAGAGGGACCAGACGCATCTGCCAGAGCAAATAAAACATGAACGCGCAGATTCTTCTGGTTCCCAGACTACAGGCGTCCATGTCTTTCCCATTAATAGCATATGTCCTATTTGTTCTTAATGTGTTTTCACAGGGGATTCTAAGAGGCTAAATGTTTGTATGATGTGGTTTTTGGTGCACAGCGGTGGAACATAAAGTAACTGGGTTGTTCTTGCTTTTCCAGGTAGCTTCTCATGAGTACCACTGTGTGAATTATATCTACAGCCATCCACAGCCATGTCGAACATAGCTGCACACAGCTAGAAAAACAAGGTAATAAATATCTGGCTCAGTGTATGAAAGGAATGACATCGTCCACCCATGCAGCCACCGTGGGCTTCTTCTGTTGTATTTCCCTGAGGCTCTCCTGAAGGCCTGAGCATAATGCTAACACACACTCAGATTTAATATTCACTGCATGTACACACACTCTCTCCCCCTTTTTGTCTCATTCATGTACTATCCCATCACCCTGTCCTGTCCTCTCACACTCTCACTCACACACACACACACACACATACTGTACACACACACACACACACACACACACATACAGAGGTCAGTCATATACCATCGGCTAAGGTTTAGAGGACATGTCACTGTGTCTGAGTCGAACAAAAACTCATCAGTCACCCAGCCAGACGCATGTGGCCTGTGTCTCCACCTACTCACTGTTAACTGCCTCTGAGTGTGTGTGTGTGTGTGTGTGTGTGAAACTGTCAAACCAATAGTGAGCCTACGTGCTTGTTTGTGCAAACCCTCATGTTTGTGTTCCTGCGTGCGTGTGTGTGTGTGTGTGTGTGTGTGTGTGTGATTGAGGGTATTCATGGTCAAGGGCTTATTTGTGTGTGTGAACACTCTGGCTTACTACTTAGTGTGTCAAATCCCCTGCTCTCCGACAGTGATACCAATTGTCCAGATTGTCATAATGAATCATTTAGCTGACACAAACACACACACACACATCCACACACTCAAATGTACAAACACATTATGTGCTTGCCAAGATATCTACAGGTAGAGATGACACTTCTATTGCCACCCACTTGACACATTTTACCTTTTTAATTATTGAACTCATCTGAACATCTGTTACTGTCACCATGTGTATATAATTCATTTGGGTGATTATATGTTGAGTGAAGTGGAAAACATTAAAAAAAATAGCAACCATTTAAAGCCACACTGTGCATTTTGACATGAAAATAACTGTTTTAAAAATATGACACTTTCTACCTAATCAATATTGTCTATTGGCTATTCTGTCATGTTTGTGATATTTTGGGGTGTTTATTATTTGATGTGAGCATATGATATGAGTATGGCCAGTAGTAAACTGGTCATGGCTAACAGGGTTAACACAGCTAAATGCTCACATTTTTATTTTAGAGCAATTAAGTGTGAGGAGTTATTTCGGGTGTTCAAAATTTTGAAAATGAAGAAAACCTGTTTGTTTTATGAATACAAAGACAATATGTTTTTCACCACTAGTAGCACTATGGAGCAATGTTTTTACAAACAGACCCCTGTTTGTTTATCTTGTGCAAGTGCATTAGGACACACAAACATGATACAAATTGATGCCAATGGTTTCTAGTGCTCTTCCACTGATTGACAGTTGTTCGCAATAGCACACCAAAAATGAAACGATGAGTCAGCAAAGGTAAGAAAGTTTTGGAACTTTTGCTCCATTGTGAAATGGCCTAGGCCTATTCTCAAGGCAGACAAAATGTAATGGCATTTGATAAAGGGTTTTAATTGTTGTTTTCAAGTTTCATTTATTTCTTTGAGAGTGTCATTAATATGTGAAAAAGTGAATGGTATATGATGAAGAGTTTCTAATACCTTCTGTTGGTTTTGTATGACTGACTCCGAGATGATATCTGTTCGGGTGGATCATCATGAGTGGCGGCCTTAAGCATCCGGGGGCCCGTTACAAGAGCTAATATTATGTATGTACTATGTGTTATGCATCACCTGAAAACAGCTTAAACAATTCCCCCAAATTAAATAAACAACAAAAGCAATGCCTTTTTTACTTGAAAAGTGAAAAGTGTCTGAAACTACTGGTAGTGCTTTGTGCCCTTTCAGCACCATGGACAGCTCACTACAGGCCTGGAGAGCGAAAAGGAGAGACACGGGGAGCAAGCCAAGAGCGAGAGAAATTATGATTACTGGAAAAAGAATAAGTGGGTCTCTGCCTGTACACATGGAGTTAAATAAGTTGTTTGTATTATTATTATTATTATTATTAACTTTATTTCTGCTAAAAATGTGTTTAAAAAATTACCTTTGATTCAGTCTGTGGAAGTCCTGTCTGGAACTTCACCCTCCTATGCTTGAGTGCTGAGAAGGCTCTAATAAGTTCATCTTTGTCCAGCGATCTCATTACCTCATGCTCAACTGAAGCGCTCACCAACTAGTGGAAGGAAAACATCTCTCCTGAACCAGTCAGTGGGTGTCAGGGAAGGATGTGCATTTTGGGACTGGAATTGGCGTTTTGGTTTTTAATTTCTTCCGTATGCTGCTTAATGGTCTGAGAGGTGGATGGTAAACTGGAGCCAGATGCATTTGAAAAATAAAATAAAGACTGTTAATTAATGTTTTGTTTCATTTATTCATATACCAATGATTTAAAATGGGCATGTAGCTTAAAACGAAAAAGGGCATATGGTAGGCTATAGATTAGGTCAAATTCAAGTGTTTTTTAAATACATTTAATGTAGAATCAAATGAAGCAATCAACTTAATTAAATTCCCTTTGAAGATTAAAAACTGGATGCTTACCATTGCCTTCAGATCTTGCTAGTTGATCCTGGGGTATGCTGTCTGGTGCTGACAGGATGTTTCCTGGCTGTGGTAGGTCACTGTCCAGTGGAATATCAGACTGCACCCCCGACAGAGAAACCTCTCCAATGCTCTCATCCATGTCTGTTGTTTTGACAGTTTCCAGGCCTCCTTCCATGGCTGTAATAGTACGCCTGGCAGCAGACAGTCATTGTTTAGCATCCATTTTCAGATCAAACCATTCTTTTTATTTCACGGAGATTTCTTTCTTCTGCACATACAGCATTAATTGCACTGGTGATCTCTTGCCATGCTTGGCGCTTTGCTGGACCGGTGACCCCACTGCTCACACTTGAAAATACATTTTTTTTTTTTTCTTAATGAAACTTTTAAGTAAAGTTTCTGTCCTTGCAGAAGAATTGTTTTTCTTTTTTCTGCCCTTAGGTGGCATTTCCTTTTCTTTTTCTCTCTTTTCTTTTGTCTGAGTTTAATGTTACCTGTCAAATGTCAATGGCTTGTTGTTTTGTGGTATGCACACAGCACTTAAGTCTGCTGCCCTTATATGGGTTTATTGGGGGGGCATTCTTATGTTCCCAGGGGCCTATGTTCACAGGATCCTATGTTTCCCCGATCTATATAGCACATAATAGGAACCTGAAAAAGATGTTCCCCATCTCTGTATTCGCTTAATATGACATGTGCTATTGTGGAAGCTCGTCAGAGGTTTTCTGTTCCCCAGCAATGCCGTATGGCTCCCAATATAACAGGCCTACACTTGAGGGAACAAATGGTTGGAGTCATGGTATGGCATGCAGCAATAAATCATTCTGGGTAGTTTCGTGGCTCAAACCCAAACATGAGTTTGAGTCAAGTTTGAGTAAAATGTTATCCACAGAACGACCCAGACTCTTTAATATTCTCTGCTGGGTCAGATTTGACCTGGAACACCACAGATGTAACAATTTTGTTTAGAGACCTTCATAATCAAATAAAATGATAAACATTGGTTTTGTTGTGTTTTATATAGCTGTTTTGAAGCCTTGTTCCAATAAAAAAAAAACTGAATAATATTTATGAAATATTTTAACTTGAAACAGGTCTAATTTGACCCAAACACAAGTTATACATAACTATATACATAAATTTACATTTCGAGCTTGAACTTTTAATCTCCAGCATTTCCAGTTCATTTAAGTCTTTGTCCCATGATTGTTACACATCCCATTACACTATTTGATTGCATTTTGTATTTGTTCTGCCTTCTTTCACAAGTTCAAGCTTAAGAAGAAATATGGGCTTCAAAACAACAAGTGCTGCCAACAAATCAACGGTCTACACAATTATTTAGACAAATGACAATGGGAAGTTATTATTGTAGTGTTAGATTTACTAAATCACTATACTGGATAGAAAATGACAACACTGTATCGGAATTCTTCCCAAAAGTATTTCTGATCACCTTATTGACAGTAGTTTCTTTCACATGATGCAGGCTGAATATATTACAAACCATCAACCGGTGAACCAAATGGAGAGCAAGTGGAGTGTAAAATATATTTAGCATAGAAAATGGCATTCTTTGTTTTCCAGTGTGTGTTCTATTATCACAAGAAAACACAATAGCACTTCTAATAACCCAACAGGCCACAATAGCAGTCAGTGTGTGTATGTTTGTGTTGATGTGGGGAAGTTACTGCACTGGAAAATCTCTTTATTTTACGAGGTCAATGTCAGCAACACAGGTGGAGCGTGTTGTTCTGAAGGACAATTTTAAGTATTTTTACACTAGCTAAAAAACATATTTGGAAAAAAGCAAAGTGCTGATGGAGACAACTGATTTTAAAGTGAAGTGAACCCTTTGAAACCACTCTTTCACTCATTTTTTACATTTATGAATGCACTGTCAGAGTTAACTTTGTCTCAAGGTCACAGTACATGTTCTACATGTGACAGCTATATGATGATGGGCATGTATGAGCAAAGATTAAACATGGTCTCATCTGAACAAATATTGTACACTGTGATAGTAACTTATGCTAATGTGAGCTTAGTAATTAGACGGTAATAGATGTCAGGTCTTCCTGCAGATACAGTGGCCAAGGGGGCGGCTGGCTGTGATTAATTACCACATAGATGTCATTGTACAACATGAACAGAGGTGAAAGGGATAATATATTTACGTGGTGAATTCTGTTATTGTACTCATCCATCCATTTTGCTAGAGCAGAATCAGGCATCATTTTTGTAACATCATGGGTTAAAATGAGAAGGTGTACCACAAAATTTTGACAGAAAATTCTACCAATTAAAATATACAAATACATTTTCTATAAAATATTATGAAGAATTGAACATTTAGTTATATTAATTTTACCAAGAGTTAGAGAAATCATTAAAACAGAGCAAACCGACTGGCAATTTGTTCAATTCATCTGTTCAATTTGTTCTTGAATCTGCATTTCTAAACACTGAAACAGCCCCATTGTCCGGCAGATACTTTACAGCATGCTGTGAAACTCTTGGAAGCATAGTCCCAGTTTGTACAAACCCACAGATGTAGGTGTCAGCATGCAGTAGATCACTTGCAAGGGAGATGGAGGAGAAAAAGTTATCTACATATCTACAAGTGGTGGTGTGACAGCAGATAGCCTTTCATTGGGTTCATGACGGCTGAATATGCCAAGCCAAGTGCAGCTAGTTCCTGTGCCTCATTCTTCCCTGTGTAGACACTGAATGCCAGGCAGTAACCACTGAAGCAATCGCAAAGACACCACAGCCCCACTTCACTGGCTTTTTTGGGCATATTCTGTTTCCACAAGAGTCTACCATCAAATTTAATCATTGCCTCATCAACACAAAGGGCTTGCCATGGATGCAGGAGCTTGAGAAAATTTTCCTCCAGGATGCGGAGGAAAGGCCTCACCTTGTGCAATGTGTACAATACACTGGTGGAAGCAGGATCTGACAAATGTATGTATTAGCAGAGCTGCTCAAAGCAGTTACGGGGCATCTTGCGGGAAATGTAAGGTACTCTGAGGGCCTCATCAGTGGACCAATAGTCAACCAATGCTGGAAGCTTATGGATGCCCATGAGGATGTTTATCCCAGTGAAAGCTTTTATTCATTTCATTGGGATAGTCTCAGAGCATGAGGCAGATGAATTTGCGGCTGACAAATTTGTGTATAACACCAAATAACACCAATGAAATAAACTAAGCAGAAGTCAGCTGGGCCGCCAACCGGGAAACAGGGAAAGAAGCTGGCCGGGCTGCCGACAGGAAACCAGAAACAGGAGTCGACCGGACCTCCAGCGGTGAAACAGGATCAGGTGTAGGTTGGTCTGTAGTGCTGAGCAGCGATGACTCTGTGGCGCTAGGCAGCGGAGACTCTGTGGCGCTGGGCAGCGAAGACGAAGCAGGCTGGGCCGGGGTGTCAAAGAAAGCTGTGATCCAAGCAGGAATTAATCTTTTCAGCTCAGGCTGAGTGGCCAGCTTCCTGCGTCCCACAGACATAACTGCCTCTCTGTAGGGTGGGTTCGGTGTCCTCCTCCAAAAGGTTTGGAGGCTCAGGAGGTCTTCAATCAGGTCAAGCAACTCATCTGACCAACTGTTTGCTGGGTCCATGTGTGGTTGGTTCATTCTGTCGGGGTTTGCCATACAGGCAGCAGGGAGAGGACCCAAACGCAGACAGGACAGGCAGACTGGTGCAGATGAATAATTTATTTAACACAAAATAAACTACAAAATGGCAAGACAAGCAGGGACACAAGGAACTCAACATGGAAGTCAGACGAGCAGGAAAACTGACACACAGGGAGAGAGAACCGACAAGGAACAAAGACAAGGGACTGGAATATATAGGGGAGCGGCCAACGAGGGAAACAAACAGGTGAGAAACTAGGCACAGGTGAAAACAATCAAAACTGGCGGGAAAAGAACAAAGACAGGAAATAAAAGGCACATAAGAAAACAAGAACCGGGATTTCAAAATAGAACAGGACATCAGTCCAGAACATAACAGAGTCCACACAAGAGTCCTTGGGATCATGACATGCAGGGCTGAATATTTGGATTTGGTTGTTTTGAACTCCAAGGATTGTTGGTCTAAAAGGTACTGCCCCCTGATGACCTCTCCTTATGCCTTTGCCTTGCCCCCTTCCTCCGTGTCCTAAGGCCGTGTTCAGACCGACAGTGGCCCTGCATGAAAAAAACACAGCCCCCTCATTTATTTGAATGACAGGCAAAATGCTGCAGTGGCCACTCAAATATGTGCAAGGGCTCATTCCAGGTATATTGCATTGAAACGTGAATGCCATATTTCTTATTCTCAAGATGACTGAGAAAATATTTTTACATGACTTTGAAGTATATGAACTTGAAACTGGCCAAATACCAGGTGTGTCTTCATCCTGACAGCATGTCAGTCCATATTTGAACTGTTCATTTAACATTGGAAATTACTATTTCTCCTGAGAGGAAAATGACTGTGTGCGCCAACTTTCATGACAATCCATCCAATAGTTGTTGAGACATTTCACTCAAAATCACAAATATGAACCTCATGGTGGTGCTAGAGTAAAAGTCAGTCAGTCAACAGTCAACAAACAGTAAACAATTCATTGTGGGGCTAGAGGAAAAAGTCAAGGATCACTAAAGTCAGCAGGATTCATCCTCTGGAGACCATGAATTTTGGTACAAATTTCCATTGCACTCCAATGAATAATTTTTCAGGACTTTTAAGGTTTGAAGTATATGGACTTGAAACTAGCCAAATACCAGGTGTGTCTTCATCCTGCCAGCGTGTCAGTCCATATTTGACTTGTTCATTATGCATTGGTGGTTCAGTGTTGGAACCGTCAACTGCACGGAGGCCAGGTGAGAATTCTACGCGAAATGTGGGCATGTCAGCCCACATTTACCAGTCTTATCAAGCATTGGTTGTTCAGTGGTAGAATTCTTGCCTGCCACGCGGGGGCCAGTTGTGTATTGGAACTCAGTGACAGCCAATGAAACTGCAGCATTTTTCACGCTGTCCAAGGTGCTGAACCACTCTCTCATCCAGCAAAGTTTTCCTTTGAATATTTAAGAATGATCATATTGATGTAGGTTTGAATCCCAGTTCGGGCAAAGGCTGTGATTCATAATCAAAGATAAACGGCTATTTTGAATGAAGAAATGTGAATCCCACTTTATTGTTCACTTTTTCTTCTGATTATTATGAGATTGTAGTGGCTGACAAGGTGAGAAGTAATAACTCAAAGGCAGTGTATAAAGACAAAAAATAAAAGTAACACAATACTTGACATAAAATGGCATTGTTATATAAAGTGCTTGACTTATTTATGGCTATTTACCAGTTATATTATAGTGTTTTTCTTACTCAGTGTAACATATTTAAATAGCGATTACTTGTTACAAACCTATGCATTCAATTATTGACTTTTTACTGATCACTGTACTTATTAATGAGACATGTAGACATTAATGAAAGAAATACACAGATTCAAAGTGCAAGGTCACACACACAACAGACAAATATAATAAATTATTATAAATTAGAATATTAAAAATGTTATAAAATACTAAATAGAAAATGGAATACTTAAAGGAAAAGTAAGATGAAAATGAGCAAAGATATACATGATAAAACACCCTCCTCCCTCTCTCATTTTCCCTTTTCGACCTCCCATGTTTGTTTTTCCATTCCATAAAAAGCAGACTCCCGGAACTCTTTCCAGGTCATCTCCTTCTCCATGCCCTGATCTTTGTACAGTGACAGGACTTTAGCTGGGCAGTAAATGTACCCCAGGGAAGCCTGTGTGTATATGAGGACTGTCTGGGCCCTACTTCAGTTCCATTGTACAGAATCAACACTTGCAACCTGTCTGCTGGGAGTCAGTCCTTTTCCCTTTTTGCTGTCCTCTCTCCTCCACCCTTTTCTTTGTGGCATCAAGTATGCACTGAAAGGACTCTGTTTCTGCAAAGTCTTTAAAGGGCAATTTTGGGTTTGTCAGACCTTCAGCACCATAAGCTTTAAAAACCTTGGTGGAGCAGTAGAAATATCTGACAGGGCCTTGCTGGTTTAAGAAGTGAATGGAAGAACCATCATTCTTGTACCCTGACTTCAGATGGCCACAGGAAAAACAGGTTTTTGTGTGTCTTCTTTTGTTCTAGCTGCTGTTGCTGCTTCTCCATGATGCTGTGAACTGTTTTCTCAATAGAGTCTTGAATTAGAGGTTTAGCCAGGGTCTGAACAGGTTGAGGTGGGTTTACAACGGCAACAGGCACAGTAACACTGATAGTCTCACTCCCCTCTATCAGAGAGTGCCAGACTTGCTGCCTCTCTTTGTGTTTTTTGGGCTTATGTTCAAAGAGGAGCTGGTGTTTAATTACTTGCTGAGGTGCTTTACATACTGTCCAATATGTAGTTTTGTTTTGGGGTGGAGCATGCTGTTAGGGTCTCTACAGGAGCTGTGAACTAGAGCAGCATAGTCCTGGTCCACAAGCTTGAGCATGTCCTTCTGCCCACGGTGTTTATTGAGCAGGTTGTCGATAGCCGTCTTCATTTGGGCTGGCCTGCACTTGTGGTCTAAGACAAACACCCTCCCACCAGTCTTCACAGGTTCAGTGCAAATACCAGTTGGTGAGGACAGCAGGGGCAGAGGTGGCGGGCAAGTGGTTTCTATAAAAACAAAAGACAGAGTACAATAAGTCATTGTGGCCTGGAGAAGGGAAAAACCCAAATTCACACACTTGTATGGGTGAAAACCCACTTTCCAGCTGTGAAGCTAATGTTCGTCAGATTTTTCAGATACATTTAGTATGGCTGTCTGGTATGTTTATGTAACAGTTACTTAATAAATTAACACATTAAATAAGGTCCCTTTGTCACATTTCACGAGAAAAGAAAGATACAACACACTGATTAGGCTATTTATAAAAAATAAATATGATTGAAATCCAGGCACTGCTACTGATACTGAAGTTTTGTCCACTACTTTGTCACTCTGTCAAATGTTTACCTGGCTTTGTCTCAGGCTCGGGAGCTGTACTTGGAGTCACATCTGGTTCAACAGCATAATCAGCAGGAGGGCATTCAGGAAACTGAAACAGCTTGGGTGGAACCATGGAGGATGACTGAGGAAGCTCAGACTGGGAAGTGGGCAGGTTGCCCTGAGAAGGTAGATTCAGGGCATGGATAGAGTCTGTCTTGCTCCTGTGCTTATCCCAGTCTAGAGGAACTGGGTGGCAACCAGGCTCAACATACTCCAGGCCAAACTTCTCTCCAGTGTCTCTGCTAGAGAGATGAAGAGCAGGATACTTCATGTGCCCCAACAGCCGTTCAGAGACTGCATTGAGATCTGCAATCAAAGCTGGATCAAAGACAGCTGGAAGGCAAACACCTGGCTGCTTCAAGTCCACCAGACGCTGGTAATTCCACCGCGCAACACCCGTCTTCCCCCAAGCTTGAAACAGCTCTGAGGAAACGCGTGTTCTAGTGACCCAGTGAGCCTGATGGAAGTGGTAAACCTCCTGCTGAGATGTGCCTCTGATGGGGATCCAAACAGGAACTTTAGCTCCTTCGCCCTTCACATGGTTCAGCTGCACCGTTCCTCCATGCCTGTACAAGATCCCACCTTCGACCTCAGGATCACTCAGGCAACCTCGCAGGATGTGAATTCGCTGAATCCGCCAGGCCTTCAGCATAGACGATGCTCTGAAACACACCCATGGAGGAACCGCCTCATACAGTGGAACAAGTCCAGCTTGATGGTTGTTTGTATTGTAGTTGGATCACAGGTGTTCAGCAGGTTACCAGAAGTGGCCTCAGCAACAATGACATCAGTTGTTCTCCAAGCATCCCAGTTCAGATGCTCTCCTGCATGAGATTCTGCCACTTTAAATGCTGCACAGCAATCCCTGAAAGAAACATTAGAGAACAAAGTATACTCATGAATGTTAAAGCAGTCATATCAATCACTATATGTACGCCAGTGTAGTCAGTCATGACAATAAAATTATTCCCATGTGCTAAATGAATGCAAAGGAATTTCCTTCATCAAACTGTAAATATGAAATATGAAAAGCAATGTAAGTTGATGATAGCAGAAAATACTGATCATTTCTTACCTGTCTACCCACTGGTATTGTGCCTTCTCTATGCCTGCAGAGCTGTAGTGGTTTGCTAGTCCCTTGTACATGGGCTTCAGTGACTTGTCTGTCTCAGACTGCACCATCACCCATGAAAGGATCATCCAGTTCTCATTCATGACTGCATACGATGACATGGTCCCAGATGAAATGGTGACCTTCCTAGCAACTTTACGGGTGTGGTCTGAGAGGAAAGCCTGTCCAAAGGTGCCCTGCAGAAGTTTTTGATAGCACCCTCCTGGTGTTGGTACTCATGCAGCAGGCAGTCAGTCAGGTAGTGTGCAGACACAGAGATTCCGTTCCAGCCATCTGAATCACCATACTCTCCGAAGGGAGCTAGCTTGGTTTCCTGTCTTATGAACTGAGTGATGGTTCTTTGGCCAAACTTTCCCGCCTCACCATCCATGATGTTTTGGCAGCTGAGGAGGTAGGCCAGGTGAGCATGTTCATATTTCAGGTGCATCATCTCCATGATCTGCTTTGCCATGTCTGTGGGTGAGTTACCTGTACACCTGAGCTCATCCATGACAGATTGCCTTCTTGTAGGTCAGTACTGCTGGCACCACGTTTCTGAACCTCTTTGGAAGTTTTTCCAGCCACAGTGGGTTATCAGCATACCACCTATTCCAGCAAACTTTGCAGCACAGCCTGGATGACAACAGGTATTATTGTTCAGTGGTGCCAACAATGACACAAGGTCTACCAACACCTGCAGAGGCAACTTGAGGCTGAACACAACCTTCAATATAAGTGTCGTTGTTCCTCAGCCTTCCCTTTAGGTTATCATTTTATGGTTTCCATATGAAAAAGGGATGCAGTTGAAAGTACTTTAGGGATGGAAGATCAGAGATGCTGTCAATTAATTTCGGCTGGGGAGGGAACTGCCACAATGACACCATCTTCATGAGGTTGCACACAGGGATGGATCCTGGCCAGAGACCTATGGATTCCAGCTATGTCTTCATCCAGATCCTCTGTTGCTGTAAACAGTTCCACTGACTGACATCATGGTCGTAGCCAGGAAGTTTTGGAGGAGGGCGGCTGGGGACAGTTGATGATCTGGATGATGGCTGACCTAGTCAGATGAGAATAAAGACATGGCAAATTATTGAGATTTTGTGTGTGACTTGATCTTTTTGGCACGCACACAACCAAACCAGAAACATATAAATACTTACTTTGAGCTCTCTGTGCATTTTGCAGTTGCAGCAGAGGTTGACTGGGCACTGCAGACATCTCAGGAAGACATAAAATACCTCTGACCCTATATAGAATATTAAAGCATTATTAAAGATTGTAATATGACATTCAGCATCTACACTGTAGTTGTAGTTTCAAAGCCCTAAATGGTCAGGCACCATCATATCTTAAAGAGCTCATAGTACCCTGTTACCCCACTGTGCTCCCAGAATGCAGGGGTTCTTGTGGTTCCTAGAGTCTTTAAAAGTAGAATGGGAGCCAGAGCCTTCAGCTATCAAGCTCCTCTCCTGTGGAACCAGATCCCAGTTTGTGTACGGGAGGCGGACAACCTCCTCACATTTAAGAGTAGGTTTAAGACTTTCCTCTTTGATAAAGCTTATAGTAGGGCTGACTCAGGTGACCCCTGAGCCACCCCTTAGTTATGCTGATATAGGCCTAGACTACCAGGGGACTTCCTATGATGCACTGAGCTCCTCTCTCCTCTCTCCTCCTCTTCCTCTCCATCTGTACGCCCTCATATCCCATCAATGCTTGTTACTAACTCAACTTCTTCTCGTAGTTGTGTTCTCTCTCTCTCTCTCCTTCTGTTGCTTTCTGCAGGTATTTCTGCCTCTGGAACTGTAGAGTCTGGATCGATGGTTGCAGCCACCTGCTGCTCTGCTCTGCACCCACTGCTGCTATTACTGTTATTGCTCTTATTATTAGTATTACTATTATAATATTGCTCTTAGTATTTTTTCTGTTAATATTAACATCAATACCATTACCACAACTATTACTTTACATCTCTATGTGGAACTGTATTGTGCTGCTGTATGTTCTCTTTCCTCCTGCTCTCTCTCTCCTGCTCCCCCTTCAACCCAATCGGTCGAGGCAGATGACCGCCCACCCAGAGCCTGGTTCTGCTCGAGGTTTCTACCTGTTAAAAGGGAGTTTTTCTTTGCCACTGTCGCCTAGTGCTTGCTCATGGTGGGAATTGTTGGGTCTCTGTAAATATAAAGAGTCGGTCTAGACCAGAGGCCTGTACTACGAAGCAAGTTCAACATACCCAGGATATCTTTTCGTTATCTGGCTTCACTGAGCCTAACAATTGCGATCCCGCTAAGCGGTCACACGACGCTGGTTATCAACTTGATAAGTCAACCCAGGGTTTCCCAGTCAAGCCATGAGCGCGTTCACATGAAAGAGGCGGTGTTTGCAGCATATGACCAATCACAAACATGACAGGTGTACTGGCAGCAGAGCGGCATACTTTACAAACGAAGAGCAAACTCTAATATTAGAGAAATACGAATAATTTAAACATCATCCAGGCTAAATGCAACACAGCTGCAGCTGCTGAATGTAGGAAAGACAGCTGGCAAAATAAACCCCGACTGTGTGAATGCGTAAATTAACAGGCTTATAATATCACTGCCCCATCAGTAGTACTCCATTAAGTTAATGTGTTGCTTAGATGTACTCTTATGGAGTGTATGACAATTTTAGTCTGATTTTCAGCTGCAACCACGGCGGTGTCAAACGGACTTGGGAGCAAAAAATAAATATATATAAAAACATAATTTAGCGGTAAATAGGCTTACAATCATCTCTTATAAGCACAAAGCTTTAGTGCTTCAGTCAGTCTCTGTTGTAGGATGATACAGATAAATCGGTCAATCCGACGAGAAACTATTTCTCATATAAAAAGAGTTCCTCTCATGATCCACGTACCGAGCTTCACTTATTTTCTATTGGTGATGTCATTTTCCAAGAGAATTGATTGGTCAGTAGGCGGTGCTTTTGTACGCGCTGATCTGTTATCTCGAACATAACCTGCTCTGGAGCAGGTTTGCCGTGCAGCATAAGTTACCATGGAGATTTACCCCGGTAAGAAGTGAACCACCGTCGTAGTACTGAAAACCCAGAGTTGAACCTGAACCGCAACCGCAAATCCCGCTTCGTAGTACAGGCCTCTGCTCTATTCGAAAAAGTGCCCTGAGATAACTTTGTTTTGATATGGCGCTATATAAATAAAACTGAATTGAATAGTTTTGAGTGCTGGCTGTGTTTTGTTCTGAAACTGCACATTGCAACAAATTCAGGTTACGTTAGCATGTAATTCATCAGAAAGTGGCATCTACACAAACCCTTTTGATACATAAGCTTAAGAACTGCGAATAAAATATCATTACATGTTCGTTCATTGTTAACTTTTTCATTCATGTAAACATAACTTACCTTTTTAGCAACGTCCACACAGGGCAGTTCAAGTGGATGTCTTCACCGAAGTCAGTAGGATTCATCCCCTGGGGACCATGAATTTCATGGCAATACAATCGAGATTTGTTGAGATAGAATGGCTACAACTCTCAAGATGACTGCGAAAATATGTTTACAGGGCTTTCAAGGTTTGAAGTATATGGACTTGAAACTAGCCAGATATGAGATGTGTCTTCATCCTGCCAGCGTGTCAGTCCATATTTGACTTGTTCATTATGCATTGGTGGTTCAGTGTTAGAACCGTCAACTGCAGGGAGGCCATGCGAGAATTCTGCAAGAAATGTGGGCGCGTCAGCCCGCATGTGGCAGTCTTTTCAAGCATTGGTTGTTCAGTGGTAGAATTCTCGCCTGCCACGCGGGAGGCCCGGGTTCGATTCCCGGCCAATGCAAGGACTCCTTTAACTTTCTCTTATACCTTCAGAAATTGTGCAGATACGGAGATACTACTCAAGTGTGAAGGATACACTAACATCTAGACAAACTTGTACCCTTTACAGCATGGCATGAGGAAAAGTCAGGTCATCACCGAAGTCGGTAGGATTCATCGATTGGGCACCATGAATCTCTGTACAAAATTCTATGGCAATACAATCGAGATTTGTTGAGATAGAATGGCTACCACTCTCAAGATGACTGAGAAAATATGTTTACAGAGCTTTTAAGGTTAGAAGTATACTGGCCAAAAACCAACTGTATCTGCATCCTTCCAGCGTGTCAGTCCACATTTGACTTGTTCATTAAGCATTGGAAATCACATGACAGTCATTGTGGGGCTAGAGAAAAAGTCATGTCTTCACTGAAGTCAGTAGGATTCATCCTGTGGGGACCATGAATTTCAGGGCTTTTAAGGTTTGAAGTATATAGACTTGAAACTGGCCAAATGCCAGGGGGGTCTTTATCCTGCCATCGTGTCAGTCCACATTTGAATCGATCATTAACCACTGGAAATTACAATTTCTCCTGAGGGGAAAATGACTGGGTGCGCCAGATTTCATGACAATCCATCCAATAGTTGTCGAAGCCTTTCGCTCAAAATCAGAAATGTGAGCCTCATGGTGGCGCTAGAGTGAAAGTCAGTCAGTCAACAAACAGTAAACAATCATTATGGGGCTAGAGGAAAAGTCAGGGGATCACTCAAGTCAGTAGGATTCATCCTCTGGGGACCATGAATTTCAGGGCTTTTGAGGTTTGAAGTATATGGACTGGAAACTGGCCAAATGCCAGGGGGGTCTTTATCCTGCCATCGGGTCAGTCCACATTTGAATTGTTCATTTAACATGGGAAATTACAATTTCTCCTGAGGGGAAAATGACTGGGTGCGTCAGATTTCATGACAATCTATCCAATAGTTGTCGAGACCTTTCGCTCAAAATCACAAATGTGACCCTCACGGTGGCGCTAGAGTGAAAGCCAGTCAGTCAACAGTCAACAAACAGTAAACGATCACTGTGGGGCTAGAGGAAAAGTCAGGGGATCATTAAAGTCAGCAAGATTCATCCTCTGGGGACCATGAATTTTGGTACAAATTTTCATGGCAATCCAATCGAGATTTGTTGAGATGGCAAATACCAACTGTGTCTGCATCCTTCCAGGGTGTCAGTCCACATTTGACTTGTTCATTAAGCATTGGAAATCACATGACAGCCATTGTGGGGCTAGAGGAAAAGTCACGTCTTCACCGAAGTCAGTAGGATTCATCCCCTGGGGACCATGAATTTCATGGCAATACAATCGAGATTTGTTGAGATAGAATGGCTACAACTCTCAAGATGACTGCGAAAATATGTTTACAGGGCTTTCAAGGTTTGAAGTATATGGACTTGAAACTAGCCAGATATGAGATGTGTCTTCATCCTGCCAGCGTGTCAGTCCATATTTGACTTGTTCATTATGCATTGGTGGTTCAGTGTTAGAACCGTCAACTGCAGGGAGGCCATGCGAGAATTCTGCAAGAAATGTGGGCGCGTCAGCCCGCATGTGGCAGTCTTTTCAAGCATTGGTTGTTCAGTGGTAGAATTCTCGCCTGCCACGCGGGAGGCCCGGGTTCGATTCCCGGCCAATGCAAGGACTCCTTTAACTTTCTCTTATACCTTCAGAAATTGTGCAGATACGGAGATACTACTCAAGTGTGAAGGATACACTAACATCTAGACAAACTTGTACCCTTTACAGCATGGCATGAGGAAAAGTCAGGTCATCACCGAAGTCGGTAGGATTCATCGATTGGGCACCATGAATCTCTGTACAAAATTCTATGGCAATACAATCGAGATTTGTTGAGATAGAATGGCTACCACTCTCAAGATGACTGAGAAAATATGTTTACAGAGCTTTTAAGGTTAGAAGTATACTGGCCAAAAACCAACTGTATCTGCATCCTTCCAGCGTGTCAGTCCACATTTGACTTGTTCATTAAGCATTGGAAATCACATGACAGTCATTGTGGGGCTAGAGAAAAAGTCATGTCTTCACTAAAGTCAGTAGGATTCATCCTGTGGGGACCATGAATTTCAGGGCTTTTAAGGTTTGAAGTATATAGACTTGAAACTGGCCAAATGCCAGGGGGGTCTTTATCCTGCCATCGTGTCAGTCCACATTTGAATCGATCATTAACCACTGGAAATTACAATTTCTCCTGAGGGGAAAATGACTGGGTGCGCCAGATTTCATGACAATCCATCCAATAGTTGTCGAAGCCTTTCGCTCAAAATCAGAAATGTGAGCCTCATGGTGGCGCTAGAGTGAAAGTCAGTCAGTCAACAAACAGTAAACAATCATTATGGGGCTAGAGGAAAAGTCAGGGGATCACTCAAGTCAGTAGGATTCATCCTCTGGGGACCATGAATTTCAGGGCTTTTGAGGTTTGAAGTATATGGACTGGAAACTGGCCAAATGCCAGGGGGGTCTTTATCCTGCCATCGGGTCAGTCCACATTTGAATTGTTCATTTAACATGGGAAATTACAATTTCTCCTGAGGGGAAAATGACTGGGTGCGTCAGATTTCATGACAATCTATCCAATAGTTGTCGAGACCTTTCGCTCAAAATCACAAATGTGACCCTCACGGTGGCGCTAGAGTGAAAGCCAGTCAGTCAACAGTCAACAAACAGTAAACGATCACTGTGGGGCTAGAGGAAAAGTCAGGGGATCATTAAAGTCAGCAAGATTCATCCTCTGGGGACCATGAATTTCGGTACAAATTTTCATGGCAATCCAATCGAGATTTGTTGAGATGGCAAATACCAACTGTGTCTGCATCCTTCCAGGGTGTCAGTCCACATTTGACTTGTTCATTAAGCATTGGAAATCACATGACAGCCATTGTGGGGCTAGAGGAAAAGTCACGTCTTCACCGAAGTCAGTAGGATTCATCCCCTGGGGACCATGAATTTCATGGCAATACAATCGAGATTTGTTGAGATAGAATGGCTACAACTCTCAAGATGACTGCGAAAATATGTTTACAGGGCTTTCAAGGTTTGAAGTATATGGACTTGAAACTAGCCAGATATGAGATGTGTCTTCATCCTGCCAGCGTGTCAGTCCATATTTGACTTGTTCATTATGCATTGGTGGTTCAGTGTTAGAACCGTCAACTGCAGGGAGGCCATGCGAGAATTCTGCAAGAAATGTGGGCGCGTCAGCCCGCATGTGGCAGTCTTTTCAAGCATTGGTTGTTCAGTGGTAGAATTCTCGCCTGCCACGCGGGAGGCCCGGGTTCGATTCCCGGCCAATGCAAGGACTCCTTTAACTTTCTCTTATACCTTCAGAAATTGTGCAGATACGGAGATACTACTCAAGTGTGAAGGATACACTAACATCTAGACAAACTTGTACCCTTTACAGCATGGCATGAGGAAAAGTCAGGTCATCACCGAAGTCGGTAGGATTCATCGATTGGGCACCATGAATCTCTGTACAAAATTCTATGGCAATACAATCGAGATTTGTTGAGATAGAATGGCTACCACTCTCAAGATGACTGAGAAAATATGTTTACAGAGCTTTTAAGGTTAGAAGTATACTGGCCAAAAACCAACTGTATCTGCATCCTTCCAGCGTGTCAGTCCACATTTGACTTGTTCATTAAGCATTGGAAATCACATGACAGTCATTGTGGGGCTAGAGAAAAAGTCATGTCTTCACTAAAGTCAGTAGGATTCATCCTGTGGGGACCATGAATTTCAGGGCTTTTAAGGTTTGAAGTATATAGACTTGAAACTGGCCAAATGCCAGGGGGGTCTTTATCCTGCCATCGTGTCAGTCCACATTTGAATCGATCATTAACCACTGGAAATTACAATTTCTCCTGAGGGGAAAATGACTGGGTGCGCCAGATTTCATGACAATCCATCCAATAGTTGTCGAAGCCTTTCGCTCAAAATCAGAAATGTGAGCCTCATGGTGGCGCTAGAGTGAAAGTCAGTCAGTCAACAAACAGTAAACAATCATTATGGGGCTAGAGGAAAAGTCAGGGGATCACTCAAGTCAGTAGGATTCATCCTCTGGGGACCATGAATTTCAGGGCTTTTGAGGTTTGAAGTATATGGACTGGAAACTGGCCAAATGCCAGGGGGGTCTTTATCCTGCCATCGGGTCAGTCCACATTTGAATTGTTCATTTAACATGGGAAATTACAATTTCTCCTGAGGGGAAAATGACTGGGTGCGTCAGATTTCATGACAATCTATCCAATAGTTGTCGAGACCTTTCGCTCAAAATCACAAATGTGACCCTCACGGTGGCGCTAGAGTGAAAGCCAGTCAGTCAACAGTCAACAAACAGTAAACGATCACTGTGGGGCTAGAGGAAAAGTCAGGGGATCATTAAAGTCAGCAAGATTCATCCTCTGGGGACCATGAATTTCGGTACAAATTTTCATGGCAATCCAATCGAGATTTGTTGAGATGGCAAATACCAACTGTGTCTGCATCCTTCCAGGGTGTCAGTCCACATTTGACTTGTTCATTAAGCATTGGAAATCACATGACAGCCATTGTGGGGCTAGAGGAAAAGTCACGTCTTCACCGAAGTCAGTAGGATTCATCCCCTGGGGACCATGAATTTCATGGCAATACAATCGAGATTTGTTGAGATAGAATGGCTACAACTCTCAAGATGACTGCGAAAATATGTTTACAGGGCTTTCAAGGTTTGAAGTATATGGACTTGAAACTAGCCAGATATGAGATGTGTCTTCATCCTGCCAGCGTGTCAGTCCATATTTGACTTGTTCATTATGCATTGGTGGTTCAGTGTTAGAACCGTCAACTGCAGGGAGGCCATGCGAGAATTCTGCAAGAAATGTGGGCGCGTCAGCCCGCATGTGGCAGTCTTTTCAAGCATTGGTTGTTCAGTGGTAGAATTCTCGCCTGCCACGCGGGAGGCCCGGGTTCGATTCCCGGCCAATGCAAGGACTCTTTTAACTTTCTCTTATACCTTCAGAAATTGTGCAGATACGGAGATACTACTCAAGTGTGAAGGATACACTAACATCTAGACAAACTTGTACCCTTTACAGCATGGCATGAGGAAAAGTCAGGTCATCACCGAAGTCGGTAGGATTCATCGATTGGGCACCATGAATCTCTGTACAAAATTCTATGGCAATACACTCGAGATTTGTTGAGATAGAATGGCTACCACTCTCAAGATGACTGAGAAAATATGTTTACAGAGCTTTTAAGGTTAGAAGTATACTGGCCAAAAACCAACTGTATCTGCATCCTTCCAGCGTGTCAGTCCACATTTGACTTGTTCATTAAGCATTGGAAATCACATGACAGTCAGTGTGGGGCTAGAGAAAAAGTCATGTCTTCACTAAAGTCAGTAGGATTCATCCTGTGGGGACCATGAATTTCAGGGCTTTTAAGGTTTGAAGTATATAGACTTGAAACTGGCCAAATGCCAGGGGGGTCTTTATCCTGCCATCGTGTCAGTCCACATTTGAATCGATCATTAACCACTGGAAATTACAAATTCTCCTGAGGGGAAAATGACTGGGTGCGCCAGATTTCATGACAATCCATCCAATAGTTGTCGAAGCCTTTCGCTCAAAATCAGAAATGTGAGCCTCATGGTGGCGCTAGAGTGAAAGTCAGTCAGTCAACAAACAGTAAACAATCATTATGGGGCTAGAGGAAAAGTCAGGGGATCACTCAAGTCAGTAGGATTCATCCTCTGGTGACCATGAATTTCAGGGCTTTTGAGGTTTGAAGTATATGGACTGGAAACTGGCCAAATGCCAGGGGGGTCTTTATCCTGCCATCGGGTCAGTCCACATTTGAATTGTTCATTTAACATGGGAAATTACAATTTCTCCTGAGGGGAAATGACTGGGTGCGTCAGATTTCATGACAATCTATCCAATAGTTGTCGAGACCTTTCGCTCAAAATCACAAATGTGACCCTCACGGTGGCGCTAGAGTGAAAGCCAGTCAGTCAACAGTCAACAAACAGTAAACTATCACTGTGGGGCTAGAGGAAAAGTCAGGGGATCATTAAAGTCAGCAAGATTCATCCTCTGGGGACCATGAATTTCGGTACAAATTTTCATGGCAATCCAATCGAGATTTGTTGAGATGGCAAATACCAACTGTGTCTGCATCCTTTCAGGGTGTCAGTCCACATTTGACTTGTTCATTAAGCATTGGAAATCACATGACAGCCATTGTGGGGCTAGAGGAAAAGTCATGTCTTCACCGAAGTCAGTAGGATTCATCCCCTGGGGACCATGAATTTCATGGCAATACAATCGAGATTTGTTGAGATAGAATGGCTACAACTCTCAAGATGACTGCGAAAATATGTTTACAGGGCTTTCAAGGTTTGAAGTATATGGACTTGAAACTAGCCAGATATGAGATGTGTCTTCATCCTGCCAGCGTGTCAGTCCATATTTGACTTGTTCATTATGCAGTGGTGGTTCAGTGTTAGAACCGTCAACTGCAGGGAGGCCATGCGAGAATTCTGCAAGAAATGTGGGCGCGTCAGCCCGCATGTGGCAGTCTTTTCAAGCATTGGTTGTTCAGTGGTAGAATTCT
Organism: Macquaria australasica; assembly: GCA_005408345.1. Taxonomy (NCBI): domain Eukaryota; kingdom Metazoa; phylum Chordata; class Actinopteri; order Centrarchiformes; family Percichthyidae; genus Macquaria; species Macquaria australasica. The sequence goes on along the minus strand of SEMN01000584.1, from coordinate 4 downwards.
CGCC